>JAOXNO010000012.1:1720881-1731902 GCA_028565335.1 Limnodromus scolopaceus
ACCTGGGCCAGGCTCTCACCACCCTCACACCAAAGAACTTCTTCCCCACATCTCATCTCCATCTCCCCTCTTGCAGTGTCAAACCCTTCCCGCTCATCCTATCACTACATGCCCTTATAGAAAGTCCTGTACATCTCTGTCCTGCATCTTTCTGGTACTGAGGACGGGTGTCTCTGCCGTTTTCACACTTGGGGAACAGCATCATGCAGGGACTGGTGGGTCCCCAGGGAGATGGGGGTCTGGGGCAGGGACAGAGGGGTTTTCTGCATCTCTCTGGAGGAACTCACTTTGCACCATGGGGACGTTTTGCTCCACAGCTCGGCTCAGGCATCACACTTTTTTTGGCTGACTTATACTCTTTTATTGGAGTTTTATTGGACTTGCAGCAGCCCCCGAGCCAGAGATAAAACATGTCCTTCCTGTCTGTAAGAGGGTAAATTATTGACATACTTAATAAGCATAACTTATCATTAACCATAATTCATGCTGGTGACAGAGACACAGCTGTTCCTGGAAAGCAGAATGGCTCTGAATTTCAGATTTCCGTGGGCTGGGCTCCCGGTGCAGCTTGGGAGCAGTGACACAGGTGCCACCACACACCATCCCTTGCCCGGGTGATTGCCATCCCAGAGCTTTGCACAACGTTCCAGCTCTGTCAGTGCTGGGAGGAAGGGGAGGTTGGACACCGTGTGCCTCTCCCCAAGTCCAGGGATGGGTAATGCAATTAAATGGGTAGGTCTTGCAGCGCTGGCAGGGAATGGAATGTCCCTGGAGGCATCCAGCTTGCAGCCACATGGGGCCAAAAAGCCCCGGTGGAGGACAAGGTATCCTGCTTCTCCTCACAGTGCCCAGCTGCAGCCTGTGCTGCTCCTGCTGGTGGTGCCCAAATCCTGGCAGGGTGGTTGCAGCCAGTACAAACTTCTTCTCCTTTAACTTCTGTCCCATGCTCACCCTGGTCCCTAATGTGAGAAGGGATGTTCTCACAATTTCTATCCCTTGCAAATGAAGAACAGCTAATCACTTGTAGGGATGGAGAAAGCCCTGGGCCACTTGCCAGAAGGTTTCAGGGCACTTGTGAAGGAAGAGGAGAGACTGAAGCCTCCCACACTGTGGACAGTGCATGGGGTCTGAGGGTCTTACAACTGATGGGTGAAGTTTGATCACTAGAGGTGGGAAATTGTGCAGAGTGTCTGTGTCATCAATGGGACAGGTATGTAAGATTGGGTCTGGGGGTCTGGTGTTCACTGCTGTCTGGTGGATAGGTCCCAGCTGATCTCCCTTTCCCTGCCCAGACAGGGTGTTTCCAGCTTCCTTCCTGCCCCTGGCAGAAGACAAGGAGATTCCTGGTCCTCATCTCCCGGGTAAGACCTAAGGAGACCACTCAAGGTAGATACACACCAGGGAGGATCTGGAGGGTTATTTCCCTCATTCATTCAACCCCTCTTCCCAGCTGCTTGCAAAAATTTGTGTTCCAGTCTGGGCTCTAGAGAATGATGTACCCTCATGTGGGAGCTCACTCCTCACCGGTCTGGAGCACCGAGACAAACAGGAGATGGAGGTGTGCAAGGGTGGACAGCAGGAGAGACCATGTGTGAACCTCTGTGCACCACAAAGTGACAATGCACCCTCTGAACAACCAGTAAATTCCCAAAGCTTCAAAGTGCCTCTCAGTAAAAGTATCCTCTGCACCCGTAAACTCAGCCCTAGGTGTCAACCTGGCTTTTGGAAATCTCTCACAGGGATGACACGTTGGACATCCGCAGTGAAGTGCTCGTGAACACCTGAGCACCAACGCTGGCTGATTCCAAATAAAAAATCAGTTGGGGAAATATCGCTTTTTCTTTCCAGGCAATTTGCAAGAAATGAAGACAGTGGAAATCCATCAAGCGGCGGCTGCCACGTCGCACATTCGATTTGCTCGATGGCTTGAAGACATCAGCATGTTTTACAGTGACACTGATTTTCAAGCCATCCCTCTGGCTCGGCGGCTGCGGGAGCAGGTAAGGCAGACATGGGGGGGTCTGTGCACGCCGAGCGTGTCTCCCAGTATCTATTTTCCCACTGCTCCAGGGACACATATGAGTTGCACGCTCCCATGACCAAGGATGCTTGCTCAAGGCCAGTGGTGCTCTAATGGAGGCACCAGTCAATGCAGGACGTGTCTCCATCTCCTCTCATCTCCCTTTCTCACTGATGCAAGCATTGTCTGCTGCCAGGTCTCTCAGAAAACTCACTGGATATATAAAAGCAACGTTTTCCCAGAGGAGTCAGCCCTGCGGCAGCTGGAAGAGGCAGGTAGCCACGGCTGCAGTCTTACAGAGGGCCAGGAAGATGAGAGAAAGGGCTTGGGCAGCCCATGGTCTGCCCTTTGTGCCCGGCATGTCCTTGGCCATGCAGAGACCTGTATGTGTGTGCACAGCCTGGACCATGCCCTGATGGAGAAGCAGCTTATGGATACGTCTCTGCTTTTGTGAACAGGTCGACTGAGCAGAGGATGGATTGGTAGCCCTTGTTTTCCATCATCCCATGGTCCTACCCTATCAAAACCTGCTTCAAGGATGCTACAACTCTAAGGTGGCCACGTCTAGATGGACTGCACCAGCCCCAGGAGCTCTGTGGAGGATGTCCCACAGCCAGTTCACACGTGCTCTGCAGCCATTGGAGAAGACTTGTGCTTCCAGGTGGAGAGGGAGATGGGCCAACACAAGCTGGAAAGCTGTGGAGGTGGTGAGCTGCTTGAATGGGTGTGGAGGGAACAGTGAGGTGGGGGTCTGTCTTGGTCCGTGGCTTGGGCTGTGAGTCCCCCTCGCCAGCAACACGAGGCTGGGAGCATTTCCTCGCCAAGTGCATGAAACACCACTTTGTGGGGGGAAAAAATTAGAGAGGCACTTACAGCATCTCCAATCTGCATGGCTGGTGAAGTGCTGTTGCTTGAGCTCAGCAAGGGGGTATTAGTCACGCCTTATTGCCTTTAAATCCTACAGTAGCAGAAACGTCTTCCATTTGCTATTTTAAATAAGAATCAGCCTGATGGAGTGTTCCCAGCACAGTCTATTGGCTTCCCCATCACCCAGCCAGCCTTTAAAGGATTAAGCTTTCATCTTGCCTCTTTCCCTGCGGTTTGTAAAGAGCAGCTCTGCCTCCCGCGTCCCCTGTTTATGAAGCGCTGTCTGTATGAAGGGCCCCCTGCAGAAAGGTGAACGGCGAGAGCAAGGGCCAGGCTCCCCCCTCCCCGTGGCCCCTTTTCCGTGCGCGAGGAAGGCTCTGAGGATGCTGCAGCCCCGTTGCCATGCCTGGAGATCTTGCATCGGGGTTGGCTCTGCAGCCCCTCCTCTGTCGTCTGGGTTGTGCGTGGGCTGGGTGATGCACAGGCAAGGGCTGGGGCTGGGGGGAGGAAGATCTCTGATCCCTGGCTCTGGGAGGAAAGTGGGGAAAGAAAAATGTGAAAGGATGGCAGAGCAGGATGACCAGATACAGCCAGGGTGGTTTCAGCTGCCTCTTGTGCAGAAAAAGCCTTCGGCCTCCGCGCCTGCCCCATCCTCTTAATTGGGACTGGGATGCTGTGGCATCCGGTGCTGTGACCCCCAAGTACCCTCCCAGCTTGTAGGTTCCCCAGCACCGAGGAAACTTTTACTTCACTCTTTCTACATTTTTCCAGCCTTATTTCGGCATTGCATCTGGTGGGGCTTTTGCACGCTTAAATGCAGTGCTCTCATTCCTGCTTCCCTACTTAAATTATTGATGGAGATCTACAACCTCCGTTCCAGCTTAACAACTCCTTTTTGCTGGGGTTTATTACCAGGATCAATCAAATCAAACCCTGATGGCTTAAAAATGTGCTTCCTTCTCCCTCTCATTGTTATTTGCTTGTTTATTATTAGGAAAGACAAGTTTTGGCTCCGGGAAATTTTGCTAGCAGTAAACAATGTCATTAAAAACAAATCAGAAGTCCCTGCTTTGCATGGAGCCGACCTCTGCTGAGCTCCCTGTGCTCGGGTCCCCCCTTGCCACCAACGTGGTGGCCAAGGCATGGGACAAGTTCACAGCCAGGCGCATCCAGGTGTCTTGTTCTACAATTGCTCCCCGGTGGGTTCATGGGTTTATGCCCAAATTTATGTCTCTGACTCCTGTCCTTGCTGCCACAGGGGGGACTCCTCCACCTTGGATGTGGGATGCTGCAAGGTGAGGAGGTGGCTCATGAATTGGGGAGGTCATTGTCACCTGGGTCTGTAGAGGCTTTTTGCCCCATCCTTCTGCTTGTAGAGAGGCTGAGCTCCCTGCGTTTTGAGGATCTGGGGTATCCCATCAGGGCTTGTTCCTCCCTTCCCATGAGGAGTAAGAGCAGGGCTGACCTCAAGAGGTGGTGGGACATCCCTCATTCGTCTTCATAGGGGAGGTCAAGAGTAAAGGGGGGTGAGGGTAGGGGTGAAGTGTTCCAAGTTTGGAAAACACTATGTCTTCACCTTCAACCTCCTTCCCAAGCAGCCATCCACCCTGTGCTGTGAGCTCCTCATCCTGCTGCCACCACCATGCTCCTGGCCCTTTCCCCAGGTCCAGCCCCACAAGGGAGCAGAGCTGGCCATTTGCTTCACTGAGCATCACCTGGGGGAGCTTCATCTCTCTCTAAATCAGCCTTGGGCTTTGCAGTACTGAGGTTGTACAAACACATGTACCACCAAAATAAACCCCGAAGCCCAGGCAGAGCAGGCCAGGAGGAGATCTACCTGCCAGGGGGATGTGGCTTCCTATTGCCAAGCCTGGGCCACCAGGATGGAAGGGGTTCTGCAATGGCCAAGGTGCTGGGAGAACCGCAGTGCTCTTCATAACTGCCAGCCCAGCTCACAATAAACATATTGAAGAACGATGGGGAAGATAAATTGCTTGTTGTTTTTTTAATGCATGCAGTGAAGGAGTTTATTTTTAAACCCGTCTGTGAGTGATGCCTGGTTTGATCTTCTAAATGAAACTGATTTATTCTATTTGCACTGGGGCTTGGGAGAAGAGGGACTGAGCTGGATTTAATTTATGCATTTAAGTTTGCCTCCGCGGGACCTTGACAAGAGCAGACAAATCGAAGCTGAGAAGCTCCCTCTGGTGATCCCAACGATGCAAATGATTTCTTGGTCTTATGAAGTGATCTTGAATTGCTGATCCCAGATTAGCATTTGGGGGAGGTATGAATCGTGTGGCCCTGGTGGGAGCTGGTAGAACCAGGGCTGGGCCACCTCACAGAGGGCTCAGGGACTCCTGAAGCACATTTCCACATCTGACCTAGAAATCTGGTCCCTTCTTCTTCATGGACCTGATTTCCCAGCTGGCTGGTCTTGCTTTCATTGGCTCTGCCTTGCGGTGTGTCCCTCTAGATGGGCCAGGATAGGACACAAGGGCTGGGTCTACTGTTTCTTTGGGAATTAAATGCATGGAGGGACTCACAGCCTTATGAGCCTTTGTGTTCCTCTCCGCTGTGAACATCAAGGAGGGCTTCTGGGCTTGACCCTGGGGCAAATGGAAGGTGACAGGTGGCTTTTGCCATACATCAATGACCTTCACTCCTACACAGGCTCCTCAGCTCTTTGTGGGATGGTTAGAGAAAGCCTGCTGAGCAGATCTCAGCGGTGGGGTGGAGCATCACTGTAGTCTGCGCTGAATGGAGGCCATAAAAGTCTGAATTACTCTCCCCAAAGTCTCCCTTAAAAAGGATGAGAGCATAAAAGCGAGTCTTAAACCAGGCGAAATGATGAAGCCACTGGCGCGGAGGGAAACAATCATTCAACACCACTAAGCCGTGCATCACTTGGGATAATTATCAATTATTATAAGCAGAGCAACTCCCCTCCGGAAGCTAATGAAATTTCACATGGAGCACGCTCTGGGAGATGGATCGTATTGGCCTGGACAAGATTCATCTTCTCTAATGTGCTGCATATTCCTGTTTATGGGTCTTACAGCTCCACGTGCAAAGCACCTTCCCGCTGGGAGGGATGAGGAGCCGGGGATGCTCTCGCCCACAGGTGGCTGCTCCGATCACACCGCTCAGTTTCCGATGCATCAGACCCCAGCTGGGAACTGGTAGCACTGGGGAAAGGATCTCTTACCCCCTCCCTCTTCCGAATCCCTGCCTTTTGTGGCTCTCTGCCTCTCCAGCCTTCGGGGATCTGTTTGGCAGAGCTGGTGGTGGGTTCTGGACCATCTTTCACAGTGCCTTATCCTCGTCCCCTTCCCCTTTCCTCCTTCCTGAACACCACCAGCCCTATAACCATTTTGCAGTCCTGGGGGGAAATGTGCTACCACAAGCCATCAAGTACAAACGGGAAATAATATTTTATGTACAGTTTAGCTACAAACTGGGAGCCCATTCTGGGTTTTTTTTAATGTTTTTACCAACTCCTGGCACAGAGTTTGCAAACCTGTGTGTGAGGGGGACGGCCAGGAATCCTATCCAGACAAAAAAAGGCACTTACTTTGCTTCTAAATATTTCATCTGCAACCCATATGACAAACTGCTGCTTGTAAATGCAACTATTATGCCTTATTTTGTCATACATAATTGAAACGCTGGATCCTGTACTCAGCAAACAAACACATAGTTTACAAGGATGCTTTTCTCTGGATCCTCCCAGTCCCTGTAGCAGCTTCTCTCCCCCTCAGGGCTGGGGGTGGATAGTGGGGGGGAGAAGACCCACTTTGGGGAAGATCTTTCCATCTCCGCTGCTGGAGAAGTCCCTGTTGGAGACGGCTGGAGGTGTCCCTCATGTTCTGCCCTTCTCCCAGGGTCCTGCTCTCACCCCTCCTGGTTTCTGCCTCCAACACCAACTCATTGGGGCCTGGGGCTCCTCTTGCACTTTTATTTTTTGCAAATGAGCACCGAGAATAGACCCAGCTCATCGCTGTGCTGCTGAGTTTGCAACCAAGGCAACCCTGCTGCCCGTGGCACGTTGAGCATCAGGCTGCTGCCCCATCCCCTACCTGATGCTTTACCATGCAAATGGGCTCCAGGCTTCCTCCCGCTGAGGCTGCAAACGAGACCTTGGCACTTTTGGTGATCATCAAGGTCAGCGATCACCTTTGATCCCACTCTGCCTGACAGCAGCGCAGCATCTTGTTTATTAATGAGCTGGAGGTGGGCGAGTAGGAAAGTGGCAAACATCAGAGCTCCATCTCTTATTTTGATGAGTCATGACCGAAAAATGCTCCTGAGAGCTTGGGAAGCACCTTGCCAAGACAGGTGGACAGGAGAAGTGATGGAAAATGAAATTCATGCTTGTCAAGTGAAAATAATGTATGTTGGAAGCAACATTTTTAATTACACTTATGGGTCATCAGGGTCTAGATCAGAAGTAGCTTCTCAGTAGCTTCCTGGACAATATGCTTAGCTGGGAACATATGACTATGTCTCTTCTGGACATGCCCATGCCAGTCCCCAAGCTGTGCCTACATACCTCTGTGCATGCATGTGATGGTGGTGTTCTCATAGGACAGCAGACCCTGGGTGGACACATGGAGGAACACAGAGCCCAGGACACCCCTGGGCCTGAAAGCAATGATTTTAGGGTTGGACAGGACAGCTTTGGTGTTTCTCCTGGGCTGGAATCAAATACCTGAAGCACTCAGGCTGCTTCCCAGCTGGGGGAGCTGCAGGTACACTTCAGAGGTGTCCTGTCATCATCCATGGTAACTTCTGAAAGGAGGTTGGAGAGAGGTGGGGATTGGTCTTTTCTCCCAAGGAATGGGTGATAGGACAAGACGAAACAGCCTCAAGTTGCGCCAAGGCAGTTTTAGGATGGATAGTAGGAAATATTTCATCACCAAAAGGATTATCAAGCCTTGGAACAGGCTACCCAGGGCAGTGGTGGAGCCACCATCCCCAGAGATATTTAGAAGACGTGTAGATGTGGTGCTCAGGGACATGGTTTACTGGTAACTTGGCAGTGTTGGGTTAATGGTTGGATTTGATGATCTTAAAGATCTCTTCCAACCATAATGATTCTATGAATCTTCACTCACTGCACAGGAAATAGCTCAAGGATGTAATACAAAGATATTTACACTCCAGCAGCTCACTCCACTTAATGCCTCATTTCTCCAGCCAGTCCCAGGACTGAGATTCTTACACCAGCTCTGGAGATTCCAGCCAACAACACCCCCATGTCCAGGTCCTGCTTTGGAGCCCTACAAGAGACCAGGAGACGGAAACAGGGTTATGGTAGACCTGTGCTAGCCCTAGTCCCTAGGATGCCTCCATGGCTTTCTCCTTAGGCAACAGACACCCCTTTGCATCTGGGATTCCTTGGAGAAGAGGCACAGGGGGACACTGGTGCAGGGTCACACACTTCCCTCCTTTCTTTGGGATGTACTCTGCACTCCCTTTCTCCCCGTTCGCCCAGTCCCTCCTCCTTGCTGACCTCAGACTGGTCATCTCCACCCTTGCACAGGGGGATGGCGTGCTGCTCAGCTGGACATTCAGGCATGGCAGCACGGCTGTGAATAACCCTAATGAAAAAAATCCACCCAGGAACCTACAAGGGAGACTCCCAAAAGTCCACAGGAGCCTTTGGGTGACCAGTGCCCTCTACAGACTGTGGCAGCATCAGGGCAAACCTGCACCTGATAAGTCCCAGCCCTGAAAATGGTCTAGAGGTTGTGTCCAAGAAGACTCAAAGGTGAGATCTCCCCATCCAAACCATCCTCGTGGCCACCTCAGCTTTTCTCTGCCGCGCAGCCCCTGTCTCGTGAAAGCCGTTTTGTTCTTGCAGCCTGGACCCTGCCTCCACCCGTCTCTCGGGTTTGGCTTATTTGTTTGGTCAGCTCAGATCTGGCAGGGAGTCTCTCCCCGGCACAATATGCTCCACGTCCCTCCCTTTAATTGGCGCGGGTCGGTGCCTTGCGCCGGGCTCTCTGCCGGCCGCCCCGCCTGAGCCCGTCACGTCCCAGCGCATCAAACCTCACGCTTGACAGACGGACTGACAGATTCCAGCCGGGGAGGCTGCCGCAACAGATTGACTGGCTCTGCCGAGGGCTGGGAGCCGGGTCCCGTGCTGCCGTGGGCCGCCGGGTGTGGGGGCTGAGAACATGCCGTTGCACACTGGTCGTGTTCCACTTCGCTCTGCTCCTGCCGCGTTTTCCTGGGGGAGCTGGGTAGGAAAAGGGGATTTCTGCTCCTGCAAAACGTCTCTGCTTTGACTGTGTTTTCCCTGCTCTTCGCTGAGTCCCTAGGGTGACCGTAGCCACCAGCACTGGGAGTCTCCAAGGAGGACGGAGGGGACCCAATGCGGGTTGCAACCAGACTGGGAAAAGGAGAAGATACAGCACACACTGGGAAAAAACATGAGCTGCTGCACATCCATCTCAGACATCTGCCCGATTTCTTATTCCCCAGTGGAGCCATCCCTGCCCTTCCCTTGGGGATGCCACCACAATTGCACGCAGGAGAACAAGCTGAACAATCTCCGTTGGTGTTTGTAGTGGGAAAATGGAGGAGCAGCCTGTCCCCCTGCAGGGACCGTGGCATGCGATGGCCGTGGCTGGGTATTCCTTCACTGGGACACATGGAACCGTCAGGACTGGGGGAAGCCACCCTGAATGGCTCACAGAGAGTCCAGCAGGCACCAAGCAGCTTCAGCACGTCCGGGCAAAACGGTGTCAAGCTGCAGCTGCTGAGGTCTCTGGAAGACCGGAGGGAGAGACGGAGAAAATTATTTAAAGCGACTGAAATGGCAAAACAGTTTTGCAGCAGGCAGAGAGTGAGCCTGGGGACCTGCTTCCCTGGGGAAGCCAAAATCAGGGACAGGCTGCAGAAGGAGTGATATAAAATTAAGGAAACAAAAGTGCTTGGAGGGCTAGAGAGGGCAAAAATGCAACTCGTGATGAGGAAGTCCTCAAACGAGGGGTCACCTTCCCTGTCCTATACCACCAGCTGCAGGACCCACCACCACCTCTCACCCCAGAGCTCCACTGAGCCAAACACAGAGATGTGGCTTAGGGTTTCCATGCTATGGTCCTTTCAGGGCTGCAGGTGGGGTTAGATGATGTCCCTATGCCAAAAGGTTTCCCAGATGAAATGGAGAGATGCTGGCTCCTTCTGGTCCACGGCCAACCCGGCGTGTGTGCTCCGAGCGTGCCCGTGGCAACTCACTGCTTCTTGGCTCAGGGAAGAGCAGGCACCCTGCAGAGTGTCAATAACATTTTTTAAGGAGGCTGAGAACTATTTCTATATCTGGAATAACAATGCAGAGGCAGGGAAACACACTGAGAGGAGGAAAAATAGCAGCTTCTGATAGTGTAAACCTCAAGTCAAACATGAAACACATTAATATTCATGCGTTTAGATTCAGCCAAAAAAACAACAATGGCTGCAGCTCTCCAGAAATGCTCTGAGCTCTTGGACTGCCATCAACAACTGTAGGGTGGAGAAGGCACTGAAACCTTCAGAAACCAGCAAGCTGTGGGAGAAGCATTGTAACAAGCAGTTCCCATGGGGCTGAGATTAGGCTTTGGCTCTTTCTGTCCAACCCAACACATAACAAGGACAATCTTTCTGCTAAAAACATCAGGCTGATTGCTGCTAATTGATCTCCTTGCCGGCAGTCTCTGGAGGGAGGTCCATAAGCTGAATGGACCATGGAAATGTACTTTACAGTTTGTGATTACCAGGAGTGATAAAGTGTTGGTCCTCAGGGCGTCTGATGGGATAGAGGAGCTTTGTGCATTCTGGAAAAGATGCTGGTATAGGGGAGAGGTGGGTTTCTCTCCACCCTGGTCTATGTGCTTGGGTGACCTTGAGAAAGTGGGCATGAAATGGAGGTGAAAGTGATCCTTCTCCCCGTGGGGACGCTGGTCTTACACTGACGACGTGCGATACAGCTGGAAGATAGCAAGGGTCTCAAAGAATATTTGCTGGATAATTTTCTGGTCCATGTGGAAAATGCTCAGGAGGCAAGAGAGCTGTGATCATAGAATCATAGAATCATAGAATGGTTAGGGTTGGAAGGGACCTCAAAGATCATCTAGTTCCAACCCCCCTG
>JAOXNO010000012.1:1732002-1757916 GCA_028565335.1 Limnodromus scolopaceus
CACAACCTCCCTGGGCAACCTGTTCCAGTGTCTCACCACCCTCATAGTAAAAAATTTCTTCCTGATATCTAATCTGATATTAGATGGCTGGGGGTGTGTTCTGGCCTGGAGACCAAGCAGCTCAATGCAAAGCCGAGCTCCCTTATTCTCCAAAAATGCAGCTACAGTTCAGGAACTGCTGTTTGGGGGCTGGTTCTGGTCCTGCTTCTTCCCCTTAGGCATTTCTGGGCTTCCCATGAGCTTCCCATGGGATATTGCTCATTGTCCCAAGCCTGAGACCTTCCTGGAGGTCCAGTGCCTGGTGCCTCTGCCTTGCATAGCTCCAAGGGGGGCCTGTCCTCTTGGATGCCAATTCTGGCTTTGCTTTATGAGTCTGTGTGTTGAGGATGACTTTACCGAGCTCCTGCTAGGCCAGCCCCCTTGTCAGTCCCACTGAACTTCGAGTTTCCCTAGCTCTTGCATGGGAGTTTCATCTCCCACGATGACTCTTGACGTGTGTCATTTTTGACATCAAGATCTTGGGTGTCTCAGAAGCTGCCACTTTGTGGAGCTGCTTAGCAAGGCACGGCTGGTGTCTCTCTGCTTTGCTCTCCCTGGGGTGTCTCAGATATAGCCTTGCAAACTAGGGAAAAAAAATAAAAATTGCAGCTGCAAGCTTAACTTTGAGTTTATGAACAAAACCTATCACCTTCTGAAAGCTTCTTTCTGAGTGGGAATTGGAGAAGCAGCTCCTGATTTGAAAAGCAGAGCACAGAGTCTGCGTAATTTATCAAGGACAGTGATAGACCTGGGACAGCCCTGGAGCCAAAGTGCTTATTGCTGTTGTTCCTCCTCCTCTCCTTCACATGTCCCCTCAGCCGTACGCTTTGGATGAAAAAACAAAAAGCCCTGATGCTGACTCACCTCATGTCTTGAAAAAGCCCTCTGTAAGCCAGGGTCTGCAAGGCTGCGCTGAGGGGGCTGCAGAAACCTGTGATTAATGCGGTGTTGAAGGCTGAGAGTCCATGCCCCATCCTTCATTTTGATGGATGGACTCTCATTTCGGATGGAGTGGTTCCCTGCTCCTCGCTGTACGTTGTCTTCATCACCCAGCAGTGCCCTCATCATCATGGTCCCAGCCTTCAGGAGGCCCCTTTTGTTGGTCTGAACTCAGGCTCAAGGCCCAGAGTGAGAGGCAGTGACACCAGCACCATGCTAGCAGATGTGGGGCTCACAGGATGGTGTTTGCAGCCCCTGCTCACCCTCTCCCTAACCCTGCTGGAGGCATCAGCCCTCAAGCCACCCCTCAACCTCCTTGGCTCCCAGTGATGGACCAAGCTGAGGTCCCACCAGAGCTAATCCTGGCTCACTGTCAGAGGCCAGAAGAGGACACAGTGGTCAGCCAGCAGTGTTTGGTCTCTGAGTTTGCCTTCATTTAGCATCAAAGACTCTCACAAACGTCTTTGAAAGTTCAAAGGGCACAGCACCATTCAGATGTGGTTGAGCGGCACCCAAGCCTTGGCTGGAGAGGACCATCTTTCTCCACCAAGTCTGTCTTAATCTCCTCCTGCCCCATCCCTGAAGGGGTTCAAGGCCAGGTTGAACAGGACTTGGAGCAACCTGGTCTGGTGGGAGGTGTCTCCGTCAGGGCAGGGGGTGGGACTGGATGGGCTTTAAGGTCCCTTCCAACCCAAACCATTCCATGATTCTATGACTCAACACAAAGCTGTGTTCTAGAAGTCCTGATGCTCCCTTCAAGTTAACACAGCAAAGATGTACTGCTGGGCTCAGTCAGACTGGAAGGGCTTTAAGGTCCCTTCCAACCTGAACCAGTCTATGATTCTATGATTACAACTTTATGATGAGCTCAGCTGGGACGAGGCTGAAATGTCTCGTTGAAGAAGCTGATCTGTGGTGCCCAGCGCTTATTGCCACTTGGATGAAACGCTTCCACTCAACTCTCCTGGTTTGGCATTGCTGCGTGTAGGCTCTGCCGAACACTTGTGTTGGGGTGAACTGCCAGGACTTCTTCTTTGGCAAGGTGGTTTCTTCCTCAGCATTGTTGCTACAGAAGGTGGAATTACCTCTCCCTTTTGCAGGCTTTGGCAGAAATAGTCACATCAGCCACAGATGAGCCCTGAGCAGACATAGAGCTGGCTAAATGCCACGTGCTGAGCTCCCCACCGGTCAGAGCAGGTCGGGTGTGAGATGGTGGATCTCCCTGTGATGCGCTCTCTGTCTTCCATTTGGTTCTGACTGTTGGCTGAGAAACAGAGAGAATTCAAATTTTACCTTCCGGGCAAGCCAAGAAATTTCCAGCAGTAATTACACCTGGTACAAGCCAACAATTTCATTTTCAGTTCAGGTCTTTCAGAGTTGCTATCCCTCCTGGCTTATGAAAATAAGTGGTGGGGAATGCAGCACTTCCAATAGTCAGTTGGTCCAGTAGCTAATTAAACGCCTTGTTAGAAAAATGTTAGAAAAAATTACTACTCTGACTTTATCTGGCTACGGCTTGATCTTGTTTCATCTCTAATAGCTACAGACTTGCCTACAATCTCGTGTAACATGTGTCCTCCTTGAACTCCCTCTGAAGAGTTCAATTGGTTGCTCGCTGTTAGCAATAATGATATGCATGTGGCCATCAAATGGGCCAATTTGAGCCCAGCAAAGGCTTAATCTTCACAGAGATGTTTCTAGACCTTGGTAGAGATTAAAAGCTTCCATAGTGAAGTACTTCCCATTGCAGAAAGGAAAGAGGATGAACTTTATGGGCTTTTTCCTTCCACTGGTGGCAAACACCTCAATGACTCTCAGACTGGAGGCTTCACCTCCAGCCGAGGGGAATTAGGTGCAATGAAGGTCCCTTCTCCACTCAGACTGCTGAGACCTTGGGAGAAAAACATCAGCTTCAACCAGCTCCAACCACCACCATTGGCCCCTCAAAGCGAGCACAGCCCAGGACAGGTTTCGCTGGGATACCAGGAGACCTAAACACAAGTTAAATCAATCAGAGCGAATACAGGGATGCACTTTTCACCTCTGTAATTAATCGCCTCTGTGGGCCTGGGAGGCAAAGTCATGAAGAGGAGAACTGGGATCATTCAGGAAGCAATTAGAGACTGTCCTCAGGGAAGAATGATATGGAAATTGTTACACGTTGATGGAACAACTGGCCATTTCTAATTCCCAGTATCCATCTATTTATTTAATGTGTGAGTAAACACCGTGGTTAGGGGGTGTAGCGTGTGCTGGAGCTGCTGCCTGCAACATTAACATGCCAATACTGGTGCTTTATGGTAGGAACGTGGCTGCATATCGTTAGAATATTGAGCCCGGAGGGAGCTGGGTGGTGTAAACTGCTCATGTGCAACGCCTCTTGTGCCAGAAAAGACCTGGCACAACTTGGTCTGAATGTGGGTGAGATGACCCTCACGGATCTGGGCACATGCCACCCCCCTGCCTGCAACCTGCCATCTGTGCAAGCACCGACCACCAGACGTTGCTCTGAGCCTGAGCCCTGCCCGCCCCCGCTTTGCTGGCGTGACTTCACCACCAAATGTTATCGGCGTGGGGTCCTCCCCACTGGACTTGCAGGATTTTCACCAGGAAACGTTTATTTGCTGAGCATCCGCTCGGGCACGGACCGGAGCTGTGTGTGCCAGCTCTGCTCACGGCTGGGTGGGCACGGCCGTGGCGGTGAGTGCAGGCATGTGTAGAACCATAGAATATTTTGGGTTGGAAGGGACCTTTAAAGGCCATCTAGTCCAACCCCCCTGCCATGAGCAGCGGCACCTCCCACCAGACCAGGTTCCTCAGAGCCCCATCCAACTTGACCTTGAATGTTTCCAGTGATGGGGCATCCATCTCCTCTCCGGGCAACCTGGGCCAGGGTCTCACCCAAAGGGACTCACTCCCCTTTCCCTGTGTCTACTCACAAGCCCATCCACGTGCTGGATCTCCATTGCTTTGGACCTTGGGGGTACGGGTGCTGCGAGTGCTGGATGAGCTCCTCTCCCTTGCCCAGCTGCCCCACTGGTCTCTCTGGCTCTCAAATAGACAGACGGCAAAATTTCAGAGTGCCTCAAGTAGCAAATACACCCTATAAAAATCCCTCTCCGGGGAAAACATAAGATACACATTTAGCATCACGGGCTCCCGAGGAGATGGCAGTCGCCTGTCAGCCCCCACACCGAGCAGCTTTGCTTGCCGTGTTTGAAGTTAATACCTCCCGACGCAGAGACGAGAAGACCTCTGAAAGCACGAATTAATAAAAGTGACATGCCAAGAGGAAGCGTGAGCGTGGCGGTGACAAGGAAGGGGCTCTTTGATGTTATCAGAGCAGGAGAGAAGGCACCAGAGGAGGATATTAAAAAGATGAGAGAAGAGCTGAATTTGACTGGATGGGGATGATCAGGATCAAAATGAATTAAGACTTTTTTACAAGGAGAACCATATAAGAATTAAGCTTCAGGAACTAAAATTAACAGGACGAAAACCTCGGCTTCCTGTAGACAAGCTGGCTGTATAGTATACGGAGAGAATTTATGCCTCCTGGAAAATCTTTAACAGTTTTGGCGGATGTTTGAAAGGCAACGCTGACAGAGGGAAGGAACTGGAGCATCCAGAAAGCTGGCTGTTGGCAGGAGCTGGATAAAACCATCTCCAAAGGTTTTGTTGTAGCTGCTGGAAAAAGCTTGGATGGGAAGAAAACGCTCAGTTTGAAGGAGGTTCCTCCTGAGAAAGGCTGGCTTAGAAACTGAAAAAAAAAAAGGGGGGGGGCAGTTGGGATGGTTGGTTTTACCAAAGAGCAAGGGAAGTGTTTCATCTCAAAGAGGTGTTTTTTCTAGAGCTGAGGTTTGTATTATTGGGTGCATAAAACAGGATAAAAGCAAACACGGTTGGTTTAGTTTTACTGAACTCAACTCTCTCGGATGGCCCCAACGGCAGATAGCAGGGGGGAAAAGCTGTGATTTAGGGTCCTTCCCCTCCCTCGCAGAATGACAAACACCACAGATTTCACGGCTTTGGAAAAGAGGCTCCGAGACTGAACCCGTTTTTGCTTGGATGCACCCAGAAAACGCTGCAGAGTCTGCTGGTGCTGCCGGGACTCAGAGAAGGGAAAATCAGCGGGGAGTCACCAGCCTGAGCGCGTCCCCAGCATTGTCCCCCTGGTCTCCTGCGTGTTTTGAGTCGGGAGTGGTGTGACAGCGGCGCTGGCACTTAGAGCTGGCGTTCGGGCATCCTGCAAAACGGTCCAGACCAGGGTGCCACCACTTTACTATTTTGAGCTCTCGCACGCAAAACGCCGGGGGGAAAGACGTGGCAGGCACACGTGTGTGCATGTGCTTTTTAATTTTTCAAGACTTGTCAGCTTGAAAGGGAAGGCTGGGAGATGTAACGTCTTTGTCATCTTCCCTTATCAAACCCACAACAGTGACCTTCTCGGCTTTTGTATCGATTACATCAGCCGAAGAGCACATCTCCACCACGTGCTGCATCCCAAGAGGATGCAGCTTTGCCTTAACGCTGCGGAGGTCGCCGGGAAGGTTGAGAGTGAGCAGCTGAGCTGGCTGGAGGAGGAGGGGCCGTCCCCCCGGGAGATGAGAACAGAAGCACCCGTGTACAAGAGACAGCGCTGGGGGTGGCAGGAAGGTGGCAGAGCCGTGACTCAAAGCTGAGACCCATCACACAGGCTGGCACGCCAGCATCTTACCGCAGGACCAACAAAGCAACGTGCTTTGGAGGCTTTCTGGTGGGCTACTAAGCACATTGCAAGGCTATTGGATATTTGGAGGAGGATCTTGGCATGTTAATGAAATCCAGGGGCCATGTACACTAATTAGGCCACTTGACAGCCACGCACAACCACCTTTGGCTGTCACAGGCAGCCTTTTCGGCTGCATTAAGAGCTTTTGAGCCAGTGGCATTGCTCTCCTGGGGCAGAGGGAAGGAGGCAGCCAGGGCATCCCAGTGATATTTTATTCATGCTTCCTTGCGAATCACAAGTGGCTCAGCTCCAGCAGCCTCATTTTTGTCTCTACTTGTTTATGCCCAAATTTGCTAGAGGGTGGCCATCGGGCTGCTGGGCAGGAGGCAGTGGCCAGCCTGCACCTTTGCTAGCCCAGGGAGTTGAACCCAATGTCAAGGTAAGACAGTCCCATGTGCTGATAGACCACAGTGGTGCTCAACCCGCTGATCTGCACTTTCAGGATCATGATGGATCCAGGGCATGTTGTCTTAGCTGGGTGTCTTTGCCCTGCCTTCGTGATGGCAAATGGGCCACACGCTTCCCAAAGCATCAGCGTGAGGAACACAGCTCAGTGGGGCAATGCGCTTTTATTCAGCTCTTCCAAGGACTGGAGGGGAATTCATCTAGGGAAGGGATGTCCAGGTTTTTCACAGGCGAGCAACAACACCAGGATTGAATCAACTTCTTCCCACTTATTAATGGGAATGGGAAACATCCCCATGTCCCAATATTTTCTGCACATCTGCTGATCTTGTCTGGGTGTCAAGCGGGGAAGTTGACCACTGCCAGCCACATCACCACACCATTCCCCAGCTGGTTTTGTATCCTAATCTCTGGGTTTTTTTCAGTATTTCTTTGTCCTCTGTTCCCAGCCCTCCCAGAGCCACAGGGAGCTGCAGTAGTATCCCTGCTGCCAGCAGGAATGACGGATCCCAAGGTGCTGAAGGCATCAGAGACAGGACATGGCATCACTGGGTACAGGTCTCAGATACAAGGATGGAGCATGTAGAGACCTGGGGATGTTTTTCCTGATCCTGATGGGAAAGGACAGATGTTGGGTAGGAGGCAGAGGTGGCCACATCCTCAGAAGCTGCTGGAGGCAACGTGGATAGATGGTCAGGTGCTTCCAGGTATCTCGAAGGACTCCCCCAGGCATGGTTTGGAGGCATCGCTGTCTGAATAAGAAATGTAGACGTGTGGCTAAAAGGCAGAGGCAGGAGAAGGAAGTTTTCTGAATGCAGCATGACTGAATGGACAGCATTGGCCAAGAAAAGGGAAGCGTTTGGTAAAGCATGAACGAAAGATTAGTATTTATTCTGACATTTTCAAAGTCAGAACTCTGTTTCCTTCAGTTTGCAGCTGGCTGAGTTTCAAAAGAGGAGGGAAAGGGTTAAAAAAAATCCATCCCAAAGAAATGCGGTTTGGGCCACCTGAGCCGAGGGAGGTTTTTAAGTTCTTGTTTGCATTCATGCAGCAATTGTGCAAAAAGCAATAAGCCCTCTGACGTGAGGTGAGTCACCCTCCCTGTCCCACACCCCCCTGCCTTCCTCCAAAGCCCTGAGAAGTGTTGTCAGAGCAATAGCACACGATTCATATTTTCTTTTAGAACTGTTTTCCCCAGGAGCTCTTGTTGCGGGTGCAAAATTTCTTGCCGATCTTCCTCTGCTGGCTCAAGGCCTGTTTCTCCCTGCCTGTGCTCTTCAAACCCCCTTTGATCTCCCCCAGCCTTGCCCCGCCGGCGGCCGAGCTCTACCCAGCTCCAGGGCGAGCAGGACCCCGCTGCTCCCACGCTGCCTCCAACATCAGCGCTCCTCAAACATTTATAACCCGGGCCAAGCCAGCCACGGAATGCAACTGAGTAGAAAGCTATTTTTGCTTCTGAATTCATCCCCACTGAGTGCTTCTTCCATCAGTTCCAGTCCCTGGGCATCTCTTGCTAACAAACTCCTCCCAGCAAGGGCTGAGGCTACTTGCAGGCTCCGCTTCATACCTTTGTTTCTGCCTTTGTAAACCGAGAAGAAAAATCTTTGCTTGCTTTGTGGAAACCAGCGCTGGGACGAGCAGCTGGAGGAGCAAAGCTTGGCTCTTCTGGGCTGGATCTTCTGGTGTCTTCCCATGGTGCAAGCTCTGATTGCCCCAGCTGGGGCATTTGGGGCACCTCCATCTTACTTTCTGCTTATGGACCTTTCTCTGCATCTTTTCTCTCAACGTGGGAGTAATGAGGGTTTCTCATCTCTGTATCTTCCTTAATTTCATAATTCTGCATCCAGGGCACCCAGTAAAGGATTGCACAGGGACCACAATTACATCACCTCCCTCGGGACCTATGGGCACGTACCAAGCCTTGACCCAAGGGCTTTATGACCATGCAACTTTCCCAAACCCCGTAAATTATCTCTTCACTGCTCAGCCCTGTCTAGAAGGAGCTGAACAAATACTTTTTGGGGAACAGCTCCCTTTTCCCTGGCTCTGGGCACCACCAGGAGCTAAATTGTCTCAGGCTTGGTAGGAAACGTACCACCTCCAAGCATGTGCTGCTCCAAAAATCAAGCCGTGAGTATCTGTAAGATGTAGATGGTGCTCGTCCACACTGCAGAGACAACTGGGACCGGGCTTTTGGCAGAAATCTCTCCCTGAAGGAAGAAAGAAACCTGCCAGAATGTCTTTTTTAAAGTTTTATACCTACTGGGCTTTGCCCACTCATTGAAAAGGCTGGGATGGTGGTTGGAAAAATATCTTCCATCAAAATCAATTTTTTTAAAAAAAAGTATTGTTTATTTGTAGTTTTTTTTAACTCAGGATGTGGAAACATCTTCATTCTCCTTTAAAAGTTGAGCCCTTCATATCCAAAATTTTGGGTTGGAAATCGGTTTTGCTGTTTCCAGATTTCACAGCAGTGTCCACTTTCAGCTGGGAAGAACAGCAAAGGGGTCCCTCTTTCCCTTTTGTTTGCTTTTTCCCCAAAGCAGTTCCATTTTCAAACAAAAGCCATTGCAGAGACTGAACCTGGAGTGGCAAAGGTCTTTCCCCCAAACCGATGGGATTTGTCCTCAGCCCGTGGCCAGGAGGCTGCTCCCACACCCTGGACTTCTCTGCTTTCTGGGCTCCAGCTGGAACCAAGCAACCACTTCTGTCTTGTAAATACAGGAGCCTTTGACTCCCGAGGCATTTAAAGTGATTTATTGGTCCAATGATTCCAACCATGTGGTCCAAAGTGTCTATCTGTCTTCCACCAGTTTGCTGATAGAGCCTCATGAGCTTTTAATGCTTCTCTTGGCAAAGCAGCCTCTTCTTCTGCAGCTTCAGCTCCTGGATTCCTGGCGTGGACATCCCCATCCCTCCCACATGTTTTGGCTGAAGTTCATTCACAATTTCTATTTTTAGCCACTCTCTTGTGTTCATCTCCTGTAACGCCTCAGACATTTCGGCCTCTGTATGTTTTACCCCATGGGGACTTCAGCCCATGATACCTCATTTTGGTGGCCTTGGGAGTGTGTCGTTTGTTAGTGTTCAGTGTCTGATTTGCACACTGAAAATCCTGCTCTTTCCTTGTCCTCCAGGAGACACCAGAAGATCCTTTGGAGCTGAAATCCACCTGAAGGGTGGTCAAACAAAGACCAAACCAGCCCCATCTCATGCTGCAGTACCTGGCTGGTGGGGCCAGACTTGGTCCAGAAGATGCAACACACACAAAACTTTAGGGAATAACAACCACAGCAGCGACATCTCCTCCTGTGGCAGAAATGGGAGCTTTGTGAGAAGTTTTAAGTTCCCCAGATGCCTTCAGGGTGGTTCTCAGAGAGTCTTTTCCAAAAACTGATGGAGCATCTTGTGAAGTGTACACCCAAGCCTTTGAGGCCATCTGAGCCCCTCACCCAAAGCAATCCTGACTGTGCCTGCTCTGTCTGCTCAGAGCTGCTGCACCTGGATCCCCCAGTAGCTAAGAGAGAAGAGGGTGATGTCTCCAGGAAGGAGGCAGGAGACATCGAACTCCAGCTTACTCTTTAGCAGCTGCTGGTAGCTCAGCGTGGGGCCATCAGCTTGTTAACATCTAGCAGGCTGAGAAGATGCAGGCTGCTTGATGCACACAAAACTCCATCTTCCTTCTAACCTTTCCTTTATTTAATGCATCAGGGGAAAAAAAAGCACCACTTTGCTGCATCGTAAGGTGGTCCCTACAGAGGTTGAGTATCATCTAAATTTCCATACCCTTGTGTCCTCCAGAGATGTGTGACTGCCCAGCTTTCTGCTGGCTGCAGTCTCTGCTCTTCCACGAAACATCCAACAGACGAGATGCTTCAGTAAAAATCGTGCTGATGGATTCAGCTCAGGAAGAAGTGGAGCCAAAAAAATGTTTCTAAATCCCCATGCTCTTAAAACCAAAAACTTAACTCAGGAAAAGTTTTACCGGGTCCAGGCAGCAGGAGGCTGGTGCCCATGGACTTTCCCAGTGGAGGCTTTCTATGCTGGAGCAAATATCAATAAATAATTAGGAAAGTTGTTTTTCAGGGAAAGGGTGCGATTGCCAAAAAAGATGCAGCCACCTGAGACAGAAACGTGCAGAAGGATCGTAGGCCAGCAGCGCAGACCTGGATGACCTTCTTTTCTACCCAGGGAAAACAAGCCATCACCTCTGGTCCCCTTCTTCAGACACCTCAGCAGACTGAATGCAAAGCGCCTTGCACTGTACGGATACACCACAGCAAGAAACAGACGGAAACAGGGTGGCGGGGATGTGCCGTGCCATGTTTTTTACATTCCTTTCTCCTCTCGTTGAAATGTGCTCCAAGCCAGCGTGGGGCTGATTTGCAGCAAACAATTTATCAAGTGCTTAGAGCTGCCTTTTTTGCTTGGCAGATCCTTTCGTTCTTCAGCATCGCTGTTTTCTGTGCTTGCTCAGCAGGTTGGGTTTTGATATTGTTGGGGATTTTTTTTCCTGAAACTCCCAATAATCCTTGCTGCTTTTCTTGATTTTCAATCACTACTGTTTTTTTTCCCTGAAAAAGGGACTATTAGTCCCATGCAGGCCGTGGAGTTTTGCATTGGCAGTGTAGTCTCCTTCCATCCCACCTTCTCCCCTGGGGCTGCAGGTCCCTTTTCCAGGGACATCCTCAAACCCTTATCTGGCTTATTGGGTTGGTTTCATGGCAGTTTTATGGTTTCTCCCACTGCTGAAGAAGGGGCAGAGCTGCCACTTGGTCTCTGGACCCGGGAAGGAAGAGGAAGCCGCTGCCAACACACTTGGTAAAGGGGAGGACTTGAATGGATGTACTTGAATGGCACTTAGTTTTCTTGTCACTCTTTCGAGCCAGGTGAAGTTGATCGGTAAAGGAAAAGGTGTACTTTTCATTTTCATAAGCTGCCAGCGTGGCGATGATCCAAAGCTCCCAGCCCCAGCTGCGTGGAGTTTCACAGATCTGCTCGCTCTGGCTGCTAAAATCTATGGCTCCGTGGAAAGTAATTGCTCCTTGAGCAGCGGCATGAAAGAAACCTGATTTCTGATGGCTTTGTGCCCCTTTTGCTTCTAGCAAAGTGTGTGCATCCCCCGCCTCCTCGGACAACGCTTCCAGGAGAAGGCAGCAGATGCTGGGAGCAGCTCGGAGCCATATACATGGTCCACCAGCCCCACCACTGCTTGGGCTGTGCCCGTCTTCATCCCAGCAGAGCCCCCAACTTGGGTTCCCCCTCTTCTACTCAACCAGCGGGACTCATGGAACACGCAGGACCTGAATTATTTCTGAGAACCCACTGCCAAATTTTCTTGGAACGGGCTCCTGGATCTGAAGGCTGCCGGGGGTGATGAATGAGCAGACAAATGGGCTGACAACAAGTTCTCACAAGGCGTTTCCTCTGGAGACTGGGTCAAAGTCACGATTTTCAATTGCATCCTTAAAATATATATATATAAGTATAGCACAGCTACGGTTCCTGGCTTCTTCATGACTCCATCCAGGCCCAGCACATCTGCACCTGCTGAACCTGCTTGTGGGCTTTGGTGGGGCTGAGGACAAGAGGTAGAGGAGAGCTGGGAGGCTGGTTATGGGTTTGAGGAACACCTTCCAGGATGCCATGCCATGGGACCTTGGGAGAGCACCCTGAGTCCCAGCAGCTCCTCCCCGTGCGGGTGGGTGGAAGCAGAGGATTTGCGTGAGAATCGCAGTTTTCTTTGCACGTTTCCAGGCTTCCTCCTGAGCGCTCGAAGCTGTGAAGCGAATGTCACCTTTCTCGCTGGGGAGGTGGGAGGAACAGGAAGAGAAAATGGCACCCAATTTGGATTTATTTTATTTATTTATATTTTTTTTTTTAGAGAAAATGCTCGTGATTGTTTGAGGCAATCTTGTGATTTGGGGGAGGTTTGCTGCAGGGCATTGCTCTGGGGATACAGAGCAGGGGTGAGCACGGAAACATGCCCAGGGGGTGAACAGCTTCCAGAAGGTGTTGAAGAGCTCCTGCCTGGTGACCACAGCATCAAAGTGTCTAAGCTCTCACGGGATGGTGCACCTTCTCATGAGGTTTCTCTCACCTCACTTGATTCCGAGCTCCAAGGTCTGAACACTTGATCACTGGGATGCCAGGAGAGGGGATGTGAGACCATCGGGAGGTGGGGAAGAGCATCAGAAGGCCGGTGAGAGGATCAGGAGGTGGGAAAGGGCATCGGGGTGAGGGTGAGAGCATCAGAAGGAGGATGAGAGCGCCAGGAGGTGGGTGAGAACATCAGCAGACTGGTGAGAGCATCAGGAGACTGACGTGTTTTTGTTGTTTGTTTTTTTCTTTTTTCCTGGCAACTGTGAAACAAAACACATTTCACAGCCTGCGGAATTTGAGCCTCACTTATTTTTTGACATCTTGCAGGGAGAAACACCGCGAGGTTTCTGTGCAAGGAGTTTTGTGACTATGGACAGCTGTGAAGGATTGCAAAGAGTGTTTCAAGCCTGAGGATGGGACTTTTCTCCAAGACCTGGGCTCTGCATCTCCCACGAGTGTGGTGGCACTGGGAGAGGAAGATTTGTCACCCAGGGACCCAAGTGAGGAAGCAGAAGGATGTGAATCTCTGCTGCCTGCTAAGGAGAACCCAGGGGAATAAAAGAGCTCCTTCACTTCTCAACACCCATGGGTTCACGGCAGATTGAGCATTTGAACAGAAGAAGACCAGGTAAAAATGGGAAAAAACTGCTCTGGACAGATAGAAGGAGGATGGGGAGAGCAAAGCGAGGGCACGGAGTACTTCCAAAACGACACCAGTGGTGGCACCTGACACAAGGCAGGTGATTAAGGTAATTTTTCCTTCAGCCAGATCAGGAGCTTCCATTTCATGGGCCGTACCCGAGCCCTGTGGGTCCTGTGTCACCATCTGAAGGCAGCTCTCCTTCTGGAGGCTTCATGGCAGCTTCAAACCTTGTTTTACCACCAGGATGAGAGCTGTGGGTTGATGGGCACTGCTCGTCCCACTCCACGTAGTCTCTTGCAGCGGCACCAGCTGCTCTGGTGTCCTTCTGCCTGCTGCCATCGAGATGCCACCGAACACAGCAGCCCCTAAAGGCTGAGCTGTTTATTAGTGCTTTTATTAGCGTGGAGAGCGGGCAGGCATGTCCTCGGCCACCCCCAGGATGTGGTATAATGTCCCCTTTCTCCCAGTACGGATCTGGCTTTGCAGCTGATAGATAAGACAGCCGGAGCCAACACAACGTGCGTTGCCTCTAATCAATTGACACGCTAGATCCTTGACAGAAAAACACTCTGTACCCAGTGGTAATTATTTGTTCCTTGCCAGTCCTGGAGATCACACCGCTTTCAGGCTGATAAGCGATTGAAATACAGACTTTTTTTAAACCCCGAGGCTGAAAGTCAAAGACATCAAACAGAGAAATAGCCGTGAGGGAGGGGTGATCCCAGTGCAAAGACTCTTCTTGTGAATTCCTTGGGAGGAGAAAAGCTTGTGGATGTCTTAGCAGGGGGAGAATTAGGTACAAATCCAGCTTGCCAAGGGGTTGGGTGAACTCAGACACCAACAGGCTCAAATGCAGAGTTTTGGGGTCTTTGCTTCTAAAACCTTTACTGCCATCTGCAAGGTCTTGTCCATAAGGCAGCCCAGAGAGTGCTGCAGGGATGGGGACCTGCTCTACAAGCACATCTATTGGAAAAGGATGTTCTATCTTGATTTAAAGACTTCAGGGGCTGTGGGGCCATCCGTGGTCCCAGACAGGCTCTCTCATTTGAATGCATTTAGCTTTCCCCGGTCATGACCCTCTTCCGCTCCCCGTTCTGGCTTTGTCTGCTGGATTAAAGAATCCTTTTATTAGAAATCTCTCCACTGAGGAATTTATAGACTGATGGAGCCACCTTTTCACCTTCCCTTTGTTAAACTAAATGACTTGAACTTTCGTCTCGCTGGCGGGCAACTTTCCAAGCCTCGCCTCCACCCTTGCAGCTCTTGAACCCCCCTGAGATGCACTAGTGTCCCCCCACAAGAGCTTCTGCCTAGACACAGCTCTGTGTGGCGTGGGTGTGAGGGTGGCCATCGGACAACTGTGGTCCACAGGGATATGCCCTGCCTTAGCACAGTGTGAGGCTTTTGGATTTGGGACATGTTATACTGGCCGCCAGCAAGAGATGCTGTGTTTTGACTCCTCCAGCACCTCCTCCCACCAACAACCACCCCCTCTGCTCCTCAAACACAATCTCTTGAGGAAGGAGAGGGCAGCCAGAGAGAAGAGAGTGCTTGAATCAGCACATGGGCTATCTGAGAGCCCGTCTGAGAGACGAGGCAGCTCCAGTCAGAGCTACCTCTCCGGGCTCAAAGGGCACATGAGGAGCCTTCAAGCCACGGGCTTGCAGAGTGCTGGGCAGTGTAGAATCATAGAAAGTTTCAGGTTGGAAGCAACCTTAAAGCCCATCCAGTGCCACCCCCTGCCCTGGGCAGGGACACCTCCCACCACACCAGGTTGCTCCAAGCCCCCTCCAACCTGGCCTTGAGCCCCTCCAGGGATGGGGCAGCCACAGCTTCTCTGGGCAACCTGGGCCAGACTCTCACCACCCTCAGAGTGAAGAATTTCTTCCCAATATCTCATCTCAATCTCGCCTCTTTCAGTTTAAAACCATTTCCCCTTGTCCTATGGCTCCCCTCCCTGATCCAGAGTCCCTCCCCAGCTTTCCTGGAGCCCCTTTAGAGACTGGAAGGGGCTCAAAAGTCTCCCTGGAGCCTTCTCCAGGCTGAACCTCCATAACTCTCTCAGCCTGTCCTCCCAGCAGAGGGGCTCCATCCTCCTGATCATCTTCATGGCCCATCATCACCACTGCTGGAGAAACCTCAGGGGCAGATCCCGTGGTAGGAGGTGGGAATGGGGAAGACCTTGTAGGCAAGCATAAATCCACCAGTGCTGAGAATGCCAAACCCACTGCAAGTGCCCCAGTGTGACCCACCTTACAGAGAGGGATGGAAAGATGTCATGGTTACAAGTTCACCTTTTCCACGTTCTGTTGCCCTCCTGCTCAACCAACCAGTTCTCCAGGGCACTTGGGCCAGCACTGAGCCAGGCCATTGCGTTTGCAGTTACAGCCACCCCCTAAAAGCATGACAACACCCCTGCACTGGCTGTGGGGTGGCTCTCCACCACAGTGGCCAAGGCATATTGAATTCACAGGGCAGCCAGGAGCTTTGCAAGTGAGTCTATGGGTCAGTTTGCTTTTGTCTTGAGGCAGTGTCTGTCCTTCAAGCTACCCACTAGACTGCTGCTGCTGCGCCGGCCACGTTGGTGTAATGCACTTTGGTGGTAACCCCCAAGGTGCCTATGGGGCTTTTGGGGTTGCGATTTCAACCCCAAATATTCAGTATTCAAATACCTCTTTTACTAAAGGGCTGCCCCAGTTTGACCAGTCTGGTGGTATCTCGTCCAGGCTTAGATGTCAAATGGTACCAGCTTATCTGCTAGGGGCTGGCATTGTAATCAGTGTCTCACTGCTCATCCCCCATCCCCTCTCAAGATCCACACCCTGTTGGTGAATTGCTTTTGCATTTAGGGGGCTGGGTCCTGTAAAGTGCCAAGTTCACCCTTGGACCCCTACCCACACCAAGGTGGAGAAGCTCCAAGCACAAAGAAATACAGTACAAAGGTCCACCATGGATATCGGGCCAACTTTCTTCCCAGCCATTAATGAGCATAAGGGATACAAAGACCGGTTTGCACGAGGAACCTGGTGGTTCAACCAGCCGTCATGGGCATGGCTAAGAGCCTGAAGATGTTGCAATGAGTCACCTTGAGCCAGGCCTGGCACAAACTCCCTCCCCTGGTCCAGAAGGGACTACAGGGACCAGGCTGGCACAGGGGTTTGGCAATGGGAGGCAGCACTTGGCAGCTCTCAACCAGGCTGTCAACGAGTACTTGTTACCAGCTGATGGCCACTGGGCCATCATGAATGTGTGGCCAGTGTCCAGGTCTCAGGAGATAATGAAAACCGATAACACAAAACGAGCTCTTCAGTGTGGAGAGTGTGCTCTTCAGGAGCAATCAGAGGTGCCATCCCTGTGCCAGCCTCCCCGTTCCAGTGGCCTTCCTCTACAAGAGGTATTAGCAAAACTCCTCACAGCACTCCTGGGCAACCCCGTGGTGTCCCACCTCGTCAAGCTTCAGCAAAGCCTTCCAATTACTCTACTAAGATCTCGTAATGGAGATTTAATAAATTGCCAAGTGCAGAAATTTATATGCATGGAGATGACTCTTGGAGTCACCCCCACCCTGAAGTGTTTAGAGGGGACACATCCAAGCACACATCCTGTAAACACTTCTCTGCCAGCCTGGAGAGGGTTGGATTGAAACCCAGCTGCTGCTCCTCCATGTCTGAAAGGACTCTGCCTGCCTCCTTGCTTGGTGAAGGTTTTTTGGGTGTGTTCAATGCCACAAACCAGGTATTTTGTCCGGAGCCCTACTGGGTTTATTTTTGTCTAAGGGAGAAAAACGTTGAGGGGAAGTGGACTACCTGCTGCTGTAGAGCAAGGCGAGGAGGAGGAGATTGCAGCCAAACAGCCCGCGGGATGTGTTAATGGGGCTCCTTAGTGCCACAGCTCATGTTTAACTGAAAGAGGACCCTGCTGAGCAGGGAACAGCTTTGCAGCAGCCAGAAAAGAACCCATCTGCTGGAGGAAAAGCCGAGAACCATGTCCTAGGGGCTTGGGGAAGACATGAGCGCTGCTTGTGAGCCCGAGCTTGGGATGGGCTCCAGCCTTTGGTGCTGGGGTAGCTTTGGATGGCCTGTGCTATGTCTGAACAGCAGCCTCAAAGCAGCTTCTTGGGCTTGGTGAGCAAGTACAGGAGAAGGGAAGAGTAGGGCTTCAGCCTGCCCTTGGCAGACAGTGAGCACAGCGAAGGGGTGGGCTGTGATCCTGCCCCTTGGTCATGCCTCAGCAAGGCTCTCCTTCACATGGAATCAGCCAAAGCCACACCTAAAGCAGAGAGAGGAGCCACTTCCACAGTAACAGACGTGGGAGCATTGCCCCAAGGACCTGCTGTTGGCACGGCGGGGACAGCAGAGGACTCAGGTTTGGTGGTGTGTGATGGGGGGGACATGATTTGGGCTCTGCAGAGAAAGGACCTGCCCTTCCTGAGTCACTGTGCTGCACTGAGGTTGTCCATGCAGCCACCCATCTGGGACGTCTGTCCAAGCACAGGGAAGCTCTTGTTGACTTTGGTGGCCCAGAACAGATCCACTCTGAGCACGCTTGGCTGGTTGCTAAGCTTGACATTGTCCATGTCTACTCCAGAGCAAGTGACAGACTGGAAGCCCTTTGGGCCATGCTCTGGTCAGCAGAAAGCTTTCTCCTAGAGGAAAGTGTTTTTGTGCATGAACATGGGCACTTGAGATGATAGGCTTGGAGGGTAGATCTGCACCTTCTCCAGGGCAAAGGGATGTCCTCAGTCCCTCAGCCCAACACACATCCCATCTCTAGCATCCCCTGTGGGTAAATCTGGATTGACCTCCACTCTCTGTGGCTGGTTTAACACCCTCTCAGGGTCTGGGACTCCACCAGCTCTCCTGAAACACTTTTACACAGTCCAGCTTTGATTCTCCCTGCTGTGGCCACCACGTTGGTGATGGCCACTGGCCATTCAGCAGTGCCCTGCCATGAGGTAGCAGAGGTGCAAACACACACATCGCATCTTCCTCCCACTCCCCCAGGCTACAAAACCAGTAGGTTTGGGAGTTCCAGTAAACTTGCCTTCTCTCTTTACTGGGGTGAAGCAGCATCGTTTTGACCCAGTTGTATTTCAACTCCTGGTCATCAATAAATGAGACTCCAAGGGATGACCACAGCGCACAACACCAGCGCTGGCCCCACCATCACAGAGCAGATGGGGGATGTAGCTGAGCACGGCCAGGGCTTGGTGCCCACCCCACCAGGAGGTGTGTGAGGAGGTGGTGGAAGGGGCAAGGGGAGGCAAGGGGTGAGGAACAGCCCTGGGATGGGCTCGTCCTGGTGCCTGCCCCTCGCCCTGTGCCGAGGCTGCGCCGGGGGCTGCAAGGCAGAAATGACACAGCCCGGCCATTTCCACAAGACCAGCTTTAATATCAGTCATGAGAACGAGGAGAAAGCACAGAATCCATTAACGGAAAAAAAAATAATTAAAAAAATTAAAAAAACTTTTAAAAAATAATAGAGAAAATCATAAAGAAACCCACCGCCCCGTGCCCACCCGCCGCAGACGGACTATCCAGGCACTGCAGACGGAGGAGCACGACACAGCAGCCGGGGGGGATGTTCCACCAAGAGCCACCGGTCCAGGGATGCTCACCTCGGGGTGACTGGTAGCGCTGAGGAGCCCCGGCGGTGGCCCGGCCTCGGGGGGCCCCGGCTTAGCTTAAGATTCATCACAGACTGACACGAAGGACAAGAACGTAAGAAGAATCCAAGAGCTGCGACTTTTTGTTTCTTTATTCTAATTCAGCCTACGACGTTAGTAATGGTGATTTCAGGGGATGGCTGGGCCCGCGAGTTCCTTCTTGTAGTGAAAATCAGAGACTGTAAAGAGGAACAGAGCTTATAAAGACAGATAGGAATATATTGCCATAAAAAGAACTGGCATGCAAGTGCTTTATACATTTGGCAGTATGTGAAATGGCGGGGCTTCGGTTTTGTTTTTGGTGGTGGTGGTGGTGGTCTCTTTGTTTTGTACAGTTCAAAAATGAGCTGCTGCCTTCACATCTCGAAGACAACCCCCCCACAGGAAAGGACAACACAAGTCAAGTCCAAGGCGCCTCTCGCTTGGTTTTGGCAGAGTATATATATAATATATATATTTATTTTTTTTTTTTTTAATGCATAGCGATTTTCTTCCTTTTTTTTTTTTTAATTTTTTTTTTAATACTTATTTTTTTTTTTTTTCCCCCGTTGCAAACCTGAGCTCGGTCCCTGCTTTCCTGTGCAGTTTTCCTTCCTTAGGTGTTGGCACTGTGGAGCGGTCGGTCGGTGTCAGCAGGCGATCTCCTCCAGCGTTCCCAGGGTGGCCTGCAGCGGCACGTTCACAGTGTGGCTGATGGTTTCCGAATGATTTGGCATGGGGTCGCAAGTGCTCTGCGGACGGAGAGCGGGGGACAGGGTTACCCCGGGGGCCGCCGGATGCTCCCTGTCCCTCCCCAGCTGCTATCTCCTTTCTTTGGCCAAACCATAGCATCAATCCTTTGGAAATAAGTTGGGGGGGGGGGTGTCAAACACTGCGTCCGTATCGAGCGACTTCACCTCCCTACGGAGCTGAGCGCAGGGTGATTTCCTCCTCTCTCCCAACGGGGCTCCTTACCACGTTTTCATCATGGCTGCCTTCCTCTTCCTCCTTTCCGAGAAGGTCTAATAGTTTCTCCTTGATCAGCTGCAAGAGAGGGAGGTTGGGTTAAGGTGGGCATCCCCGAGGCATGGGGCAGCCTCACCTTACAGGGCTGGGTCCACAGCCCCAGGAGATGTGCTGGGTTTGGAGGACTGAGAAAACCACCCAACGTGTCAAAACTGAATTCTTCACATGGAAAAAAACAACAAAAAAACCAAACCAAAACTCTATTTTTTAAATATATTTGGGGGTTTATTGAAAAACGTCAGTGATGTGAGCGCCGTTTCCCTTCACAGCCACATTATTTCCTTGGCAGCCGCGGCTGCTGAAGAACGTATTTTCAAGGGAAATCCCAGTCGGGTTGAAAAGTGAGTGTTTTTCTGAAAAACTTCCACTGGTGGGGAAGAAAAAAAACAAAAAAAGAAAGCTGAAAACTAGAAAAAATTGGGTCAGTTCCTAAGGAAGTGAGGTGGATGCTGGCTGGTACACAGAGACGCGTGGTGGGGATTTGGGACCGTGATGAGCCCAGGAGCACAATTCTGCTCTGGGGCAGGACCATGAGGAGGATTGCACTGAGCCAACCATGCTAAAAACCTCATCTCTGTGGTCAGTATTTCATCCAATTTTGACTAAGTCATGAGGAAAGAATAGTTGTAGCCATTTGTTGGCAAGCTCAAACAGTTTATAAATGCTTTGGTTGAAAACACAAAGAGTTTTAGGAGCTTTGAACCCCACCTCGATGAAACCTTGAGAAGATTAGACCAACCATGTAGACTAGCCATCGTTTAAGACATTTTATTCCTTTTCTCCCTGTCTGGTGGTGGGTTAAATATCTGTCCTGGGCGACCATGAAGATGACCCCTGCTCAGGGCATAGCTGGGTCAACCGGCTGCTGCATCCTCAGGCAGCCTCTCCAAGGAGACAGGACGCTCTCTTAAGCCGTGCTTGCCCAAAAAAGAAGAAAAAATGGGGAAAAAAAAAAAAAACCAGCAAGAGGAAACTATTTGCTAAGTTTTATAAGCAGATGTCAAATAAAGGAGTTAAACAGAGAAGAAAAATCTAAACTTTGCAACGTTTCTTATTACCTTCTTATGAAAGAACCCCAAGAAAGCCGGGAATAGGCGATTTTAATGAAATACTGTGTGCATTCAGCCTCAGACACAAACTGAGGCGCAGGGTTTGTTTGCACTCCGAAGCCATTATGAGCTTTATGCTTGTAATTTTCAATATATTTTATTGCAGAATAATGCCACCGAGCGCTAACAGCTGCCCGGGAGGGACTGTGATGGGGAGTGACTGTCTTGAAACGTAAAGCTAGAATCCCAATTTTAATAACATTAAGAGGGTTTTCAAGCTGCCCCAGTGAGCTCAGAGCAGGGATGGTGGTTGCCCCGACGTCCCTGTGCACCCACCTGGCTTGGCACACATTAATGCCACAGCCACGGATGACCCTCCTCCCCCCCCGACTGCAGTATCCCATGGGATTAAAAATCCCGGGTCCCATCACCACATGGGGCTGAGACAGGGGTATGAGAATGCTGGGTGATGTAGGTGTAAGATATCGCGTATTTGGGTGCAGGGGACCCACAGCCACTCCATTAACACCACCAGGCAACAGGCAGAAAAGCTGGACTGGCAGGAGGCACCTTCCCAGGGACAAGGGCAAAGGACCCGGGGCTGGGATGTCCCAAATTTGCTCGGAACTGCCCATCTCCATAGGTGTCTGCATCCTCCTCCGAAATATCCCAAGGCAGAAACTCATTTTTTCCTGCTATAAAACAGGACACATTCTTGAGCGTTCAGGTTCTTGGGGTCATCTTGGTCCTTGGTGGGCTCACAGCCAGCTGCAGCCCCTCTCCCTGCCTCAGTTTCCCCTTTTATATGCCAAAAATCATGAGCCTGGCCCTCAACATGAAGCCCTCTGCAACGTGGCTGTGAAGAGTGGGAAGGAAACCAATGGCTGGTGGGGAGGATGCTCCAGGGAGGGTTATTTTGGCCCCTTCGAGGTGAAAAATGGGGTGAGAAAATGTCCAAATGGCAGGAGGGTGCAGCCAGAAGCTGGAATTTGCCTCTGCGCTCGCAGGGGCTGCGGCGGAGGGTGCTGGAGGGACGATGCCCACAGGAAAGCTGTGACAACGTGGGACCACCACGGTGCTGGCACCACAGCACAGAAAAGCCAAAATCCCCCGGGAGCTGCTGAGCTGGGCTGAGACACTGACCGGGGGAATTTGCTTAGGCAAAAAAGAGATTAAAAATACACAAGGATCGTAACTCTGCTGCTGGAGGGCAGGAGGAGCGAGGGCTGCCAGAAAGCAATGTCTCCTCCAGACTGCTTATTGCATTAATTTCCATTAAAGAGGGCTTTCACTTTTCTCCGGAGAAGGTGCTCTGGGCCACCATGGAGCCACGGGACCGTGCTCGAGCTCCTCTGGGTGCTTCCTAGAAAGCTCTTTGCTCCAGGGCTGCTGGCACAGGCACTGGGGTTTTTCCAGTGGTACAAGGTCTGGCCTCGCTGCTTCTCCCACCTGACGGCTGGACTGGGGCTCAGGCATTAATTAAAGCAGTTTTTATGAGAAGATGGTAACGATGTGCTACTGGGAGAAGCCCAACTGGGGAAAGGGACAGCAGCTGGTCCCCAGCCAGCACCCCGGAGCCACCACACCTCAGGCAGGGCAAGATCCAGGGTGAGAAGCAGCACAGCCACATGAAGGTGGGTGCTTAATTAGCCCAAGCGAGAAGGAAACCTCATTAGCAGAGGGAGGGTGCCAAGCGACCCTGGCTATGCCATGCCATGGCTGTGTGCCACCCCCCCCCACCAATGGAGGGACCTTTGCACCATGCTACGTAGCCATGACTGACTATATAGCACTATTGCAAAGTGTTAATCATATAGAATCATTAATTAACATTAATAATCCATGCGGGCACACTGGGCATGGAGGGTCGTGGTCCACAACCACCCGAGCCTGGCATCAGGGCTGGCAAACCCACACCCCACCAGAGGAACAAGGTGAAGGACGAGGGTCTTACCTCGTATATATAATCGAAGAGCTCTAGTATAGTGAGGATGCTAGCACCGATAAATAGCCCCATCTGGCCTCCAATGTCACCTGGAACAGAGAACAACACGCAGGTGGCTTTTACCCCCGGGGGTAAATGCTCCTAGAGGCACCCCTGCAACCACGGTGCGGCTGCCCTGGGTGCTGCTGTCCCCAGAGAGTGGGGGAACCGTCACCCCCAGAAACACCCCCAGCTCCAACAGCATGAAAAGCATCCCGGGAAAGGACGCTGCCGGCCACCAAAGTGTTTCTCCTGCTAACGAGGCCATCAGCTGGAAGCCTAATGAGGATGCGGTACCGCACGTTGGCATGCGAGGCAGCCATCTGTCAGAGGCAGACAGCAGGCTGCGTCCCAGGAATCCCAAAGCCCAGTTCCCAAACTGGGCGGGGGAAGGAGAGAGACGCTGGAGAAGAAGTAAGTAATGTCCCCTGGAGCCAAGAAAAAACACCCCAAACCTGCCAAAGAGAGGAAAGGGAGCGGGAAAATGGCCTGCTTTTTGGGGGGGGCAGGATCTCAAAGCTGTCTCTGCTCAAGTCTTCCAGTGCCCCAGGGCTGGGGAAGGGCTGCGGAGGAGGCACTGTGGGGAGAGGAGACGTCCAGAGATCTGCTGGGAAGATGACTCCTGACATGAGATGCTCTGCTCTGACAAAGCATGTCCTTCAGGGAAGCCAAATCTCACAGATTTTGCTGCAAAACACCCATGGTTCAACTGTGCTGCTCCCCAGAGTGAAGGCACCCGTCGGTGGAGGAGCTACCGGGACCTTTGCTGTTGGTGTCCATGAGACAGAGACAGAAGAAAGAGAGGAAAAAAGGTGCTTTGGGGCAAAGTACTGGTTCAAAAAAGGCTGAGGACTGGGGGCAAGATGAGACCCTGCCCAAAGCACTGGGGAACCCACAGTAGGTGCAGATGGGGTCATGGCATGTGCACTTTGCAGAGCTTCCACTTCAGGGTGACATTGGAGCACCCACAGGGACATGGGAACCTCTGCTCCCTGCAGTGTCCCTCGTCCTGAGGCAGGCTCGCAGTGTCTGACCCCATGGGATGTCCCAATTCCAGCTTTCAACCGAAGGTGCTGATCGCTCCCTGCATCCCAGGAGGGACTTGGGGACTGGGGGTGGCTGAGCGTGGGCACAGAGCATGGTCGCTTCTCTTGATCAAATACCTCCACCCCGAAGATCCCAAGCACCCAAATCTGTAGCTGGCACCCACAAAGCCTGACCCAGCTTGAGGCTGAGCAACACAACTACTCCTCTTCCTTCTCCATCAAGCTGTGGGGCAAAGAGCTCAGGGTCCTGGCTGGCCGGGCTGGAAAGGAGGATTTAAGAGGTGATGGGTAGATGGTTTTAAGAGCTGTCCTCCACACACTACCCTTCCAGCATGGGGGGCACCACAGAGACCATCCATCACCCGCTCAGCCCCAGGATTTCCAAATAATTGGGTCCTGGTAGCAAGCTGAGATGGAGCAGCTCATGTTAACCTTTCACAGATGACACATGGACTAGCTGCGGTCCCTGGGACATTCCCCATCTTGCTGTTGGAAGGAAACTGGAAAGCTGTGGCTGGATCTTGCGGGGATTTCATGGGAATGCACATAACCTGTGCACCCACTCGTGGCATCTGTCTGTCCCATAAACGCACACGGACTCCAAAATGCACCCCCGGTCTCTCCTTACCAAGTAAGGCTGCCACTTCATAGGCTTTCTTCTGTTCAATTGTCTCATAGTTGAGTGCTTCAAAAAATATGTCCAGCACAAGAATATTCTCTCTGTAGAAAGAGGACAACAGCATCAGCCCATCAGCCACTAGTGGCCTTGTGTGCTCTGGGACAAGAAAAAAACAAAAAAAAAAAGGGAGTTTGGGGCTTTAGGTCTCTCCCTGTCCAGAATGTTCTCCTTCTGGGGACCTCAGCAACCCAAAGACCCTTGGACCAACTGGAGACCAAGACCACAGGGCACTGACAGGACTCCGGCAGCCTTAGCAGAAGCTGGAAAATGTTTCCCCAAGATCTCTCAGGATCTGACCTCTGGGTCTCACTGATGGTAACAGCAAGAGTCCAAAGGATGCTTAATATGGAATAACTCTTGCTGCCTCCACAATAATGTGCCCAGGACTGCGAGAGGTCCAAGACAGTGGCTGCCTGAGGTCCACAACCCAGACTTAGGTAGAGAGTAGCCACATCTCAGACAGGGCCAGCAAGACTGGGCTTCCCTATCAAAATAAGAGGAGGTTTTGCACTTTATTGGGGTGAGTATGGAGACAAGGCCAGGGAAGGACTATATAGTGGTCCTGATACAGGTCTACTGAGATGACCTCATCTCTTCAACCTCCCTGAAGGACATATCTCCTTGTAGTGATAGAGGCATTGGCAAGGTCTGGTCTTAGCATGGGCTGGGTTAAACTCCCAACAGGGTTTTACACCTTCCCCCCATAAAGCAAAGGAGATCTGTTTTCTGCAGCACTCACGAGATATATTTTTCCGACTTGTTGAACTTCTTCTCCAGGTACTTGGCTGAGGTCTTGCTGGGGATCTTGACCATGGAGAGCTCTTTGTTGTACCTGGTCAGATTACAGGGTGTCCTGCAGATGCAGTAGTTGCTGTCCTTTTCAGCAAGCAAACCTGGAGAAGGTGACAGAGTTAGGTCTCATGGAGTCAGGGACACACAGCAGAGGTCATGCCAACCAGAGAGGGGCCAAGGAGTCACATCTCAGAAGAGCTGCAGGAAACCCAGTCCTGGCCATTTCTCTTCCAGCCCATTGCGCAGCCATCCCCACCATCTTGGAGAGGCCTGTTGTTGGAGGCTACACTCCAGCATCTGCTGGGGGAACACGTGATTGAGTCTCCTAAATCCAGACCTGGAATGGATCCCTCCCTCACAAACCTAGACCCAGAGGTGCTCCCCTCCTCCATATCCTGAGGTGCCTGTTATCCTGAGGGTTTCTGCACTGATGGAGCCACATGCCCCATGTAGAACCAGAAGAAACTTTATTCCTGGGTGCACCCAGACCTTCCCAACAAGTTGGGTCTCATCAAACCCCATCACTGGGTTGCAGCTGCTCTAGATCACCCCAGTCCTGCCAGCCAGGAGGACACAGGCTGCTGCAAGTCCCTCCAGCCTGGCACAGCTGTGGTACGCAGGGATCCAGGTACTCACCGAGCGCAGGCTCTGCGCATTCCTTATACTGCTCCGGGGTACAGAAGGGTGCATCCCCTGCAGAGAAAGGACATGCAGAATCATAGAATAGTTTGGGTGGGAAGGGAACTTAAAGCCCATCCAGTGCCACCCACTGCCATGGGCAGGGACACCTCCCAC
>JAOXNO010000012.1:1777290-1792220 GCA_028565335.1 Limnodromus scolopaceus
CACCTGGACAAGTTCCTGTGCAGCCTGCTCTGGGTGGACCTGCTTTGGCAGGGAGGTTGAACTAGATCATCTCCAGAGGTCCCTTCCAACCCCATGTGATTCTGTGACATGAGGTTTACAGATCTTGGGAACCCATCACTTAGGAGGATGCAGCTCTGCTGAATTAGTTGGGCAGCAAAGTCATCGGCCTTCTTCCCCCAAGAGGACTTTCTTGGATGTTGCTCAGCCTGTAGCCCCCAAGGCAAATGAAGCCAGACGCTGCATGGGTGGGAATGGGCTTACGCATGGATTTGTGAGGCTGAACAAGAGCATCCACAGTGCTCAGGTCTTCCTCCTCTACAGCAAACCATCCTCTGAGGTTCAACACTCAGCCATGGCCAAACTGATCAAGATTTGGTCCAAGAAGGTTGGACCAGAGACCTCCAGAGGCCTTGGCGAGTGATGCTGCTGCCGCCTTCACCCCTTACTGAGCAAACAAACCCTCCCTGCCAACTGAACCACACATTTCATTCAGCTTTTGGGAAGAAACATCTGAAAAGCCCCATTCTGACAGCGTGGCTGCTTTATATATTGGCTACGCAAAACCTCATGCTCTGCACCCGCAGTGAGGTGTCCACCAGCAGCATCTCCATATCTCAAGCATTTGATCTCAGCAGCCTTTGCAGACCGCACAGCTGGAGCAGGCTTTTAAAGCCCAGCTTTTCTATCTGAGGCACAGGAAAACAATTTGGAGACAAAGAGCATTTATTACAGCAGTTACCTCCCCAGGCCTTGCCTGCTTCTGTGAAATTCTGGGATGGCAGTGAGCTCTCCATGCGCCCGATTGGGGCTCAGCTCCAACCAGTTGGAGCTGGACTTTTAACCAGTCAGAGATGTACTGGTCTGCAGGGCTCACTCTTGAACACACACTTCCACGGATTGATGCCTCCGGTGCCCACGCTGACCTGCCTGCCTGTGTTTTGGCTCTGTGATGCTCCACGCAAGGTAATTTATATATTTTTGCCTCCTTGCGACAAAAGCGCTTTTGGTATCTAAATAATGCCATGATTTAGGGCACGGAGCACTGCTACTGCGCGGGGTGGCACGTGGTGGACACGGAGCTTGAGTGCATCTCCTCTGAATCCCGTGTTGGTGGGATACAGGCACACAGAGAATGAGTTTATTTTGGCATTTCCCTACACCGGAGCCTCCCAGAGCGAGACTGGCATTGACCATCCGTGCTCTTGGCCTCCACTTATGGTCACAACCCATGATCATGACCCGAATCACTCCCCACCCCCTTCCCACGATGGGGGGCTATTGCAAGCAACACAACCCTACTACTGGGACCCACCGTGACAAAAACTGACTTGCCTTTGCCTTGCTCAGCTGTGCTTGGGCTCCCCTCGCTCCAAGAGATGTCCGATGGATGCTGACATGTCCAGGCTCTCTCGCTGTCTGCTCAAGCCCTGCATCTGTCCACCCACAGGGGTCTCATTTGAAGATCTCCTCCCTCCCAGCTCTGACTCCCCCAAATACCAAATACCCAAGGCTTTCCCCAAAATGTCCTCATCCAACCCCATTGCTGCTCGACACCACCACAGCAGCCCTGAGCTCCACAGCCGATTCAGCACCCAGGTGCCCATGTCCCATGGGTGAAGGCACACCACAACGGGTTCAAACCCTCTCCCGAGCACCCACCAACTCCTCCAATTTCCACCCCGATCCTGTTATTCCCACAAGACGCCCACTCCTACCAATCCCACCCGCTCCATCGCTTTCCCTGGTGTTGATCCCCTTCCAACACTTCAGAGGAGATACCATATGCTTCCCTCAGAAATTACCTGACAAGCTGGAGCAGAAAGCTTCTATTTAGTGTAACTTGTTGGGCAACGGGAACTGTTTTGTGGAAACATTTTCCATCCGAAATTATTCTCCCCATTTCTGCACCTGCCCTGGGTCTGTTCAGGGTATTCCATGTATTCCATTACTTAATTCCTTATATTTCCCACGACCGGGTGCTGTGCCCAGGTCCATCTGTGGGTGAATCCCTGTACATCCACATCCAGCAAACAAGATATAGCCTGCAAGGATCCGTAAGGGACTTCAAAGCCGCCGGGTCTGTGATTTTAAATAGAAAATCCTGGCGTGTAGCCAGCTGTAATCACGGACGGGAGGGGGGGAGGCATTTTCTGTGCCACAGAAGAAACTTTGGTTTTAAAACACACAGTTATTAATTTTCATCATTGATAATAACAAGAAGAGCAAAATAAACAGTGTTTTTTAAGAAGAGCTGCCAAAAGCCAGGCAGCATTCATTGTTTTTCCTGCAAGAAACACATGTGGGGAATGAAGCTATAAACATGAAACTGGCTTTGAAAAGCTGTCACTTCTCCTAAAAGTTCATTTTCCACAAAATAAGCTGTTTTCCACTAAGTGAGACAAATTAAAAGCCCAGCTATAAAAACCCTTTGATGGAATATGCCTGGACCAGTCCTCATTAACTGCATCTTAAACGTTTCCAAGCTCCGTGCTGGAGCTGAGGAACATGAGTGTGGGTTAAACGTTTCCTGCAAGCGTAAGGAAAAGGTCTCAGAGGACCCAGAAGCTCGAGACTGTCTGGTTTTGGGTGCATTTCGCTTGCTAAATGTCCTGGAGCAGAACAAACCCCAAAAAGGCTCCGTGGTCTTGGGGGCTGCCACCCTGAGACTGGAGAGGTGCAACCAGGGGTGTGAACATCCAAAGGGGCCCAGCACGGCCATGGTTTTGCCAGTTTTTGCAGTTTTAGCATCATTTTGAATGGCTTCTTCCAGCGGTACCTCCTGGAAGCACGGGGCTGAGCCCCAGCCCAGGCTGTCGCTGCTGTTCTGATAAGCCCGTTTCTTGTAATCATCCACCAATGGGGCAAAAAATATCCCTGAAAACCCTTTGATTTGGCTCAAATCCCAGAAAAACTTTAGAAATAAATTCCAGTGACTCGGGGTTTGGTTTCATACCTTATGGTTTTTAAACTAATTTTGTGATGTTGCCCAACCACAACCCTTCATTCAATCTCCAATCCCACTTTTCAGAGGACAGCACCTACAAATTCATTTATTAGTGCATCCCAGGCTGGGAACACAGCAAAACCTCCTTGACGATTGCATTTTTAAACACATTAATATACATTACTGTACACAGGACAGTGTTTCCAAACAAATCCTGAGCTGCTCTTTTCACTGAAGGATTAGAGTAAGCGTTAATTAAATTGGGGATTAATTCAGCATGTGCTTCGAGCTGGCTGCAGAGTATTATATGTTGCAGATTGCACAGCTTTCTATTTCTGGTGTTGGGCTTTCCACGGCTTCGTCGGGGCTTTCTGCTTAGAGCATCCCTCCAAAAGCTTAATAAAGCTCCAGCCGACTGTACGCTCGGGTGCGGGCTACGGAGTTCATCCCCGCCGAATATGCAAGGAGCTGCAATTAAAGTAAGAAACGCTGCCAAAGGCGCGGAGCTACCCTTCTCCCCCTGCCTTATTAGGTCCAAACTGATCCGCTTCTCTCCGGCAATTAACATCTGAAGCTGTGCTCGGCGCTAATTTATTGGGAATTGAAGATAGCCCCCCCCGAGTCGCGGCTCGTGTCACCTGCCAGCTCCGGTGGCTCCGTGGAAGACACCCCTGCTCAGAGACAACCAAAACACAGCCCACACGGCCCAGCCTGAGAAAAGTAGACGGGATTTTTCTCAGCTGGTTCACACTATTAGAAGGCGGCCCCAAGGTTTATTTCGGGCAATAAGCCTCCTCCTGCGCTCTGCAGAAGCAGGCACAGAGCTGGAAGGTTTGGTTTCTCCCCAGAATCTCCTTGTCCTTCGCCTCAGCTTCCCCATCTGTAAAATGGGAGCAACGTTAACTCATTGGGCTGGAAGAGTCACCCGCGTGTCTTCTACGCTCCGCAAAGTGCAGCGCATCACTGGGGCACAAAGATGGGGACTATTCCACGGGGACAGTATCCTTAAGGGGTATGGGCAGCACCAAGCACAACATCTGGAAGGACGCACAGACGTTCATTCCATGAAGAGCATGTTGAAACCACAGCTCCTTGTCTTCCTCAGGGATGAAGGCTCCCCAGGAGCAGGGGGGTCGCTGCGGCAGCACAGACGTGCCCAGAAGATGTTGTGAGACATCGAGGTTCAGCTCTAGTTTTTAAAGCATCCTTTGCTCAGTATCACCATGGAAACGACACGCATCAGAGCAAGCACACCCCCACCTCCTGTGTCGGCCCCCGGGGGGGGTTGGCATCCCTGGCACTGGGGCTGAGCACCCCGAGTTGCTCTGGGTGTGCATGGCCATGTCCCCATTCCCACTAACCCAGTGTCCCCCTAAACCCCTCCTGCATCCCTCCCGCATGCCTCCCATGGTGGGACCTGGCTGCGTGTCCTCAGATCACCCGCCGGGGTCTACGCCCCCAGCTCAGCACCTCCTGAGCACGTCGGGCTCATCACACCAGTGGGGCAGCCGGGACCTGCAGTGACCCAGAGGGATGTGCCTTGTGGTCCCAGACTCGGGGGAAGTCAACCGCTGCTTCAACCAGAGTTTATCTGTGCAGAAATCTTCAACAAATGCCTAACGTCCACATTCTTCACAGACAAAAAAATTTATAGATGAAAAAAACCCGCCCCGAATCGCCATGGAAACGTAACTATAAGAAAGCAGGGCCGGCAAGCCTACCGTGAAAAAAGAAAGTGAATATTAGACTGTGAATTATGAAGAAACCAGTTTAACGCCAGCGAAACCAGTTCCGCTCCCCTGTGCGCGCTCTCGTTCCTAGGGAAGCGTCATGTTTTGAACTTCACTTAAAGTTGCTTGGTAACAGGATTAAGTGAAGCCGAAATAAGAGTATTCGTGAGAGGGCTCGGGGAGGTTTGAGAGCATCCGTTCGACAGGCGACGGAGCCGGCGCAACTCTCCCCGCTGCAAAAAAACACCCGCTCCAAATGTGTCCTGTGGATTTTGTCATTGCAGGCTGGGCTTCGCCTGCTGTTTTGGGAGCAAGCAGGGACCAGGCATTTCCCCACGGATGAAAATGAGATGTCAGCCCACCGGCGCTGGCAGCTGGCGGGGAAAACACGACGCGTCCCGCTCGGATGCGGCAGGAGCGAGGGTCCCAGAGGGGCTGCGCGGAGCCTGCGTGAGCCCAGCCCGGCTGCTCACCTGCGTTGAAGAGGGATAAATTAAGTGTACAGAAGCCACTCTGCCAGGGTGGCCAGGGGAGTGGGGAGCCTGTCGAGGTCTCGTCCATCTGGCCAAGCTTTGGAGGGGTCCAGATGCTCCCGAGCGTGGGGTAGGGCCAGTGGTGGCCCAAGGGAATGGGGATACGTTGATGCTGGAGAAGACAAAAATGCTGGAGAAGAGCCCTGGAGTAGAAGAGAGGAAAACCTCACTAACTGCTTTCCAGGAGGTGTATATTGCATTTAGGGTGGGGGTGATAGGATGGGAAATCCTATAATCTACAGGTTATAGTCCTATAGTCTCCTGGATGGAGACCACTCAGGCCTTTACTCTTAAGGACAGTCCCTCGACCTTGTCCCCCTTCTGCTGGGAGCCCAAAAGGCAGGACATCACCTCCAAGGCTGTTCCCCTTTGCAACATTTTAAGTACACCAAGGAATGCTGTCATTTCTCTCCAACGTGATCTCCTCCCCGTGGTCCATGATGGGGTCTCATGGATGCTGCAGTGACACCCCCGCTGCTGCTGGAGGACTCGCTGCTGCTGACAGCACCAAGACAAGCTCCAAGCAAGCCCCGTGCCCAGCTCTGGACACTGAAATCTATTTTCAAGCTTCTCCTTTCACCGAAGGAGCGAGAGTGATTCATCCCATCCCAGGGAGATGTCTACAAGCAGGATGAGTCACGTCCAAGGTGTTGCAACTTCCCTCCACGGAGCCAAAGCAGCTCCTTAATCTCCATAAGCAGCTACAAGAGGATCAGATAAGCACAACCCAGCCCCAACGGGAAATTCAGCGTTGTCTTTTTTCAAAGCTGAGGAATCGATACAGGTAACGAGTTTCTCTACAAACCCTTCCCCATGGCTACGAAATCAAACCTTGCTGCTTCAAAGCGCTGCTGACAACCCGCAATGGGGACTTCATGTTCCCAGGTTCCTTCGAGTAATCAACGTTGGGATGAAATGGGGCAAAAAAAGGATCACTTTCTGGTGGACCAACTGCTCCTCTCTCACAGAGGTGGGAAGTGATCTGAAACCCCACCCCAAAAATCACCCAGCAGCTGGATAACCCAGGCAGACGTGGCTCCAGCACATCAATGACGATCTCAAGGCTATTGGAGGCTTTGATGGTGATGGAGAGCAGATGAGGAGGAGCACAGAAGCACCATGTGACAAGTTCCACTGCAGTAAGTCACCAGGTACTTTGTGTGTGAGGTTAAAGATTTATTCTGGGAAAACAACTGGAATAAGTAATAACCAGTTTGTGTTAAAGTCAAGTGAGGCAGTGGTATCAGCTACAGAGGTAAATTAGTTCTTCCCCTTTATCTCTTGGGACACAGACAGAGTATTTCAGAGTGGGGTTTTTTTCCCCCTTTTTCTTTTTTTCCTGAAGGAAAGAATACTTTGAAAAACCTCATCTCTTTGCAACTGAAGCGGAGGGCTGCTTCCCAGCCTTGACTGCGCTGCAAAGGGGATGGGAGAGCTGCTGCCACCCAATTGTCACCATGAAATGACACCTCTTGTTTGCTGTTTCTCTTTGCTTTGGTGAGAAACCACGGCAAGATGGGATTTGCTCGAAGAGGAAGAGGAAGAGGAAGAGGAAGAGGAAGAGGAAGAGGAAGAGGAGAAGAGGAGAGGAAGAGAAGAGCAGAGAGGACCTTCTGCCTGCAGTGCCTGCAAGAGAGCAGCTGAAAGGCAGATTTGGGAAAGGCAGGAGATGGACCCTGTGTCCTTCTCTCTCTTCCCATGGCCCAAAGGCTGGAAAAGCAGCAGCAAAGACTCTGCCATTGAATCCCAAGGGATGAGGGCTGAGAGGTGATGCTTTCACCTGGCACTGCTGGGATTTAACCACTCTGTGATTCCTACAGTGTGAACTGGGATAATATATATGGGATATAAACCCCAAAGCACAAACTAATGCTCCAGGATGTAAGGCAACAACTACACTTTGCTGGGACCCAAAGCTTTCCTACCAGGAATTAATTACTTAATCCCCCATTAAGCATTTATTTGGGTATCTTCTACTTAATTATCCCGTCACGGTGGTGGAAGAGGCGGGAGATGGGATGTGATCGAGCTCCTTCACTCCAAAACCCCAGCCTGGAGCGGAGGGTTTTGCCTGCTCGCTCCATCCCAAGCTCTCGGTAAAGCGCAGCCGCGATTCATTACTCACCAAGTAACAGAAGGTGTTATAACAAACTACATTAAGCATATCCGCTATTTTTAGTTAAGCATATTGCATTTGCATACTAAATCTGAGGGGCCATATGTCTCAACGTATATTATTAAAATGCTTCTTACATAATATACGGGGCAGGAGAAACCGGCAGGTCTCCAGCAAGCCCAGCCCCGAGCTGTTAAAGCGGTTTTGCTGGACGGCGAGGAGCCAGCAGATGAATATTTCAGATCCTTCCTTCTCTCCTATTAAGATTAAGCTTTAATCATTAAAGTGGGGGGGAAAAAAGTGTCTCGTAACCTGCTTTACTGGGGGATCATGCCAGGGCAGGGAGCGATGCTCCTGCCAGGTTATGCCGCGTATACGATAGCTTCTTGGTAGGGAAAGAAAATAAATTCCCTTCCCATCTCAGCATCCTTTGGGAATTGCTTGTGGCAGGGAAAGGTGACCAAAAAATCAGGGAGGAGAGCCAAAAAATCCAGGGGGTGGTCAGAGCCACCCCATTATCTCCCCCAACCCTGAGAGCTGCTGCCAGAAATACGGAGGGAGGAAGGGAGAGTTATTCCCTCCGGAGGGGAGAAATATCCCCGGCATCCAGAGCCGGGGGTGCTGGCCCCCCCTGGGCCACCCATCTGCCTGCTTTCGCTTCGGCAAGCTGCTGTCACCGCAGGGACAGAAATGATTCAAAAAAATTCAATAAAAGTAAGAAAGGATGTGTTTTAAAGGCACAGAAGAGGTTCTTGCACATCCCTCCTCCCCTCCCCTCCAGGAGCCCAGCCGCTTCCCCCAGAACATCTTGAAATATTAAACGAGGAGCTGCTGCTAATTTTGGCTGGTAGAGGAGCCAGATGGAAGCAGATTTTCCAGTGCCGAGGCTGGATCCTGGCTCTGCTGCTGCCCCTTTTGGGGTGGATGGATGGACGGAGGGGACCGGGACCCCCCAGAGGCTGAGCCCTGCGGTCCAGGCAGCCTTTGGCATTGACCAAAGGGAGATGTCACCTCCATGTCCCTGGTAGAGTAGTCAGGAGGATGTGGTTTGCCAAACTAGAGGTCCAAGAAGTGCCAGGGAGATCATCCAGCTCTGAGCATTGATGGCCTTCAGGAAGCCTCTCTGCATCCTGACACCTCTCCAGGAATGTGGGTCCCATGGGAAGGCATGATAGTTCCAAAGTGGGATAGAAGAAGAAGACTGGGGTGGGTCATCACCCCAAGATGGTGGGTCACCATCCCAAGTGGTGATCCCGTCACCATCAACACCCTGACCTGCAGTGAGAGCCTCCATGGGACTGCAAGGTCCACACAGACCAAGCTGTGCCAGGTCCAGCTCCTCCACAGGATCTGTGCTTTAATTTTCCAGCCTGGAGGATGCTGTAGAGCTCACACTGGTCCAGCACCACCAGCAGATAACCAGGATTTACTCCCACTGGGCCTTTATCCTTCAAGGAGAAGACTTCCCTCTCGAGCCAAGCTCGTGCCTCCCCATCACCCACCCGCTTTTCTCATTCTGCAGCCACTCCAATGAGTAATAACCTCTTACAACTATTTATTTTCTCCTGGTCCCTCTCCAGGCCACATTGCTGAAGGCTGAAGTCCAGAAGTCCCTGCAGGCAGGAGCTGCCAGAGCCCAGCTCCAGAGCCGGTCCTATTGGCTTTTGCATCCTTTGGGAGAAAAACAATTTCTCTCTGAAGGCAAAGCCGGGCTGGATGGGAAAGCTTCGGAGTCAGCGTGCAACTAAATAAAGTCACTGCCGGCACAAGGAGGTTGGAAGACAGGCGGTGGCAGAGAGGTTTTCACCATTTGGAGAAACCTTGACTCCGTGCCCTGCCTGAATTGCACTGACAGCTGTGGTTATGACTATTTAATTTGCATTGCCTATAAACGTCAGCGTTTTGAGTGACGCAATTTCAAAGCACTTTGGTGAACTCGGCAACTAAGTAAGCACTTAATTTAATGGAGAAGGATGCGCCTCAGATGCTGTGTCTGATTACAAAATACCAGGAAAGAGCTGCTCTGCCAGAGGTGGGGGGGACACCAAAAAAATCCAAATATTTCAGTTACATCGCTGAGGGAAATGCTTCTGCTCGTGCATTTGAGATTCCAAACTCTTGTCCAGCAAAGACCAAGACAGACCTGAAATCAATAGGTGATTTTTCTGGTGGTGGAGGAAAAAAAAAGAGGTAAAAACAGAAAAGAAACCCCAAGCCCCTGCTCGAACTCAGGGATACAAGGGTGTAAGCCTTGGTCTCGCATCCAAAGTAATGCTTCAACAACCAGGATGCAGGTTATTTTAGAGAGATTTTGGTTTTTCCACACATTTCCACAAGCAGTTTCAGTTCCTGCACGTTGCCTTAGAAAACTCCTCACCTAGTAATTTTTACCCCTAGCAGCCAAGTGGATTTTAGACCTTAATAGAAGAAACAATAAAAAGTCTGCGGGCCTGGGGAGTGAAGAATTTCATATTGCCTATTTGTTAGCTTATTTATGACATCCTATTTTATAGCCATTTTTCAGGATTGGGGTTATCAAAGCAGGGAGAGCTGGTGGCTGCGGGAGGTGACATTCCCCTGGGGTTCCTTCTGCTCCTCCTATCTCAGCTTCCCACCCACTGACCCTCCCAGGTGCCTTCACCACTTCCATCATCCGCACACCAAAACTGAACCCTTTTTGTCCCAGGAAAGGATATTCTTTCTCTCTGTATGTTCCATCTTCAGTCCAAAGCATCGCTCCTTCCTTGCAGCATCTCCACCTCCTTCCCTTTTGTCCCCCCGAAACCCCCGGTGTCCCCCCCAGCCCTCTCTCCTCCCGCCGTCCCCCAACGCCGCATATGGAGGATGCTATATATAAAAATATTTGCATTGTGTTGTAAGTGTGCTGCCCACGGTAAGGCCGGCGGGGCACAGACGGATCTCATACGGCAGCAGGCAGTCTAATATTTTCCTCTGATAAAAATAACCCGTGAAAATTACATCTCGCACAGCCTGCAGTGCCGCGATGAATTTTGCTGGAGGGGGAAAAAAATAAGGAAAAAAATAAAAAATCAATCGGCACTAACCTGGAGATTTAAGCAGAAAACAGCGTTGCTGATACCAGAGGTCACTTCTGAGTTTTTGCAAGGCACGGGGAGAAAACGGCAGCACAAGAGACAGGGCAGGAGGGGAAATACGGCGATGGGATGGAGCATGAGGCATAGCTGGACCCTGCTGGGATTTTGGGGGGATGAGGTGTATTTTGCAAGAGAGATAAAGTTAGGGACACACACATCTCCTCATGTTTTGGCCATCTCAGGAGTTGGCCATCAAGTCTCTGCTGGTCACTGTAGTCCCTCCACAGCCCATGGGGAGGGACAGGAGATTATCCACCCCGTCCTTGGAGGGCTCTTGACTTATTTAAATGAGAAACCTCTTTGTAATGGGTGAGGGAGGGCGGGATGGCTCCACTCCAACTTTCAGAGCTTGGTCACCCCATTCATCACCCAAATCCACCTTCTCAAGTGCCAACACACAGAAAGAAGTGATGCCTGAGGGCAAGGGGACTCCACGAGAGTCTTGGTAGTGGAACCTCATCTGAAACACTGCCATCGGTTCTGGTCACTGGAGATTGATCAATGGAGACGGGGAAAAGAGCATAACAAAGCTGCTGGGATGGGAAGAGGAGCACAGAACTCGGCATTTGGGAGAAGTCCAACACAGCTCGGGTTGTGTATCGTCTGGCGAGACGAAGGCTACGAATTCTCTCTATAAATACACCAAAGGCAAACACCAGAAGGGAGCAGAGCGTTTCCACCGACAGGAAAATATTTGTAAAAAAAAAAAATCTGAACTACGATAAACTGACGGTGAATAAATTTCATCTGGAAATCAAAAGGTCTGGAGCCAACAATAGAGGGTCACACAGAAAGCCTAGTGCCAGCTTAAATACCACGTTGTGGCATCTGTCCATCAAAGAGAAGCCTTGCTCTTTCAAGGGGATTTTCAAAGGCTTATGAGCTGTGGGGCTTACTCCCATGTAGGGAGTAAGCCTAGATCCTTTCACTCCCATGGTGAAGGGATGAGGTCCTCCATCTTCCTGGTAGGCACCATGCATGGCTGTGCCTGCTCTGCACCCTCCTTTATATCAAGAAAGCCAAACCCTCAGGGAACCGGGCAGAGGAACATGCTATTGGGGTTAAGAAGGTGCAAAGACTGCCTCCTGCATCTCCCAACAAGAGTGGGGCCAAAGACCTGGACCCAAAGATCCGTATCGTGATGTTTTATGGACCACAACTGCAACCCCAAGGAAAGACTTCATCTCTGGAAACCTCAATTCTCACCCCATGCCCATGGGACCCACCCAGCATCCTTACAGCAACACCCATGGCACACGAAGGCTCCTGCGTCTCAACATCCCACCCCAGGGCAATAAAATGACCAAATCCAGTCCCCAAAGCCTTGGTCCAAAGTCCAGCCCTACATCCTTGGCTGCAGTGGTGTGGGACGGAGCCAGGAGCCAGAGATGGAAGTGCTCTTGCTTCTATGAGTTTGCAGCTTTCACCAGTTCAGTACTAACTTGTATCGCAGCAATAATGCTTAATTGTTGTTTTTATTATGGAAGTATTTATGGAAGCCCATGCAACATTATACAAACAACCCCGTGAGGCCATTACTACCGTTATAGAAATAAATATCTGCACTGAAGGGCATTATGATGAGACACTGAAGACAAATTGTTCCTGGCTCCTAGGATGGAGTAAAACAAACATTAAAATGTGTCAATTTTTCCCTTGGGAACATGCTCAGATAAGAGCTCAGAGCGTAAGAAATGCATCTCAATCAGGACATCACTGAAAAAACCAGGATTTTTTGCCATTTTCCCCCCCAGAATCGGCTCTGAGATCCCTTGTGATGTGGCTACACCACTGAGGTGCGTCAGCCTCAGCCTGGAAGTAGGTTTGAGTCAAACCTCTGATGTCTTGGAGAAAGAGGTTGAAGTGATGGAGAGAGGCCACCAGTGAAGCAGCCAGGATCATGGCGAGCAAAATAGGGGGACTTTCTGCTCCCCCATGGGGACCTGGGGGAGGTCCTGAATCCAGCAGCCTGGATGGATTCAGATGTTGTGGCAGGGGCTGAAGTGTCACCAAATAAACTAGTTTGGGGAGGATGACGGATAGCTGAAACGCCAGCGCCAGGTGCACAGCACCACGGCGCTCAGAACTGCTGGAAAACAGCTTTCTTGCCCAAAACAGAGCCTTCAAAAACAACATCCCTGTGAGCTGATGGTCTCTTGCCCTGGACCAAAGGTGATCGGATCACAAGGAGAAGCAGAGTTGGCTCAGAGCCCTTTTTCTCCAGGCTCCTGCATGAATCCTTCGCTATCTTTGGCCTTTCCCCATAAAGAGAATGACTTCTCCTCCAGCTGCCCGGCTGTTTAAGAGCAGAAACCTCTTTCCCATCCTCATTTCCAAAGACACCTATTTCTCTTTCCTCACGCTGACCTTCCACTGGAAGAAAAGAGACTTTTCCTTCTGCACATCTATATTTGAGAGAAGGCAACAACAACCACTTCCCCTCTCCGCTGTTCACACTCTCCAAAATATTTGAGTAACGACATCGTGTAGTGTAATTTGTCAGTTGGCCAAACTCCGCAGATGGCATTTCCCTCTCTTAATCTTTATAAGCTTCTTCTTAAGTAGTAGTAGTGGAAGTAATAAGCACAACAAAAATATTAAAATTGATAAATGAAACACAGGAACAATCCTCTTTCCCAAAGCTCCCCAGTTTCTCAGGGTGATTGGTAGCAAAGAACACATCGGTGGTGGCACCATGTCAAACCCAGCCCTAGATAGCCCCGAAATGCTTGTGCCTCTTCCCAGGTAGTGGTGACTGCACACCACGCAGCTCTAAACCAGCTCATTTTTTATTGCTACATGGCTTTGAGATCTCTCTCTGCTGTCACTGAGAAGACAAGTCATCCATCCCTGTCAGCAGTCGTGACCTGGCATATCCCACCTCGCCAGAAAATGAAAGCAGCCTTCAAAGCACCAGAAACGTGTCTTGAAGAAACACAAGATGCTAACGTGTCAGCAGCGCAGGTCACCAGTAACATCACCTGACATCACCCTGCAGGGCAGGTAGGGACAGATCCTGTCCCCACAGGCACTGAGTGACCTGTCTTGACAGCCAGGGCTGGAAGAGCCCTGGTGAGACCATCAAACCCAAACTCCTGCCCCAGTGCTGCATCACAGCAGTCCCAGCCTCCTCCAACAGACCATCATCTAACCTGTCCCTAAAGCCTCCAGTGAAGATGGGTTTCCCTCACTCTATTATGGGCACAAGGGACAACAAGAGAAGACATCTTTCCAGAGCTTCATACATTGCCCTCCCCACCACCCAAGTCCATTCGTCCTTCACCTACCCAGCACAGCTTGTCACTCCCTTTCTCCCCAGCTTAGTCCTCCCCAGGCCTGAAGACTTAGAATCATAGAATCATAGAATGGTTTGGGTTGGAAGGGACCTTGAGGAAGGGACCTTGAAGGTCATCCAGTTCCAACCCCCTGCCATGGGCAGGGACAGCTCCCACCAGACCAGGTAGCTTAAAGCCCCATCCAACCTGGTGTTGAACCCCTCCAGGGATGGGGCAGCCATTCCTCCTTACCAGCTTCTTTCCTCCTCTCTAGACCAGACAGTGTCGACTCCCTCCCCATTTCAACCACCTCAAGTGAAGCCCAGCGCTGACGCGGCTAAGTCTGTGCAGCAGAAGACCTCACGTGGCAGCAGGTGCCACCACTGTGTCATTGCAGCACAGGCACAGCAGAGCTGATAAAGACCTTATAACTCTCAAGGTTTTTCCTCCCTTTTAATCTTTCTTCCACACATCCAGCCACCACGGATCTCGTAAATACAGCAGCAGGAATGCACTGCTCGCAGGCTGATGAGAGAGCCTCCTTCCTGCCCTCATTTTAACCTCCATAAAAGCTGAATAATTAACCACAAATGTTTTTTTTTTCCCCCCCTCTGCTCCTCTGTTCTGCTGAGATAGTCTCTACCTGCTCCCCAGCCATCCAGAAGCACGCTCTAGATGCTCTTTGCCATCTGTGATTCCTTCGAGCGCTTTGTATTACCGCAACGAGAGGCGGTACCACCAGAGACAGCTGTGCTCTTCAGCAGAGAAGCTCGCCACAGACCGTTGGCTATTTTGTCTTGTAAACAAGCAAGGAGAGAGCTGTAACTAAAAGGAGGATGAAAATTTGGGGATGCTGCGTGATGATGAAACAAGATGAGGTAAGAAGTGGCCACCAAGAGCTGCAGGAAACCCTCAGAGTGCTCCTACACCATGCGTGCAAATGGGAGCTCCTCGATTTCTTTCACTAAGTCCTGCATACCTCAGGAAAAACACATTTTATTTGCTTCATATTTCAGAAAAAGCAGATTATTTGCTCCTTCAGAGCTGGCTGAGGCAGTGATGTTTTTAAGAGAATCATAGAATCACAGAATGGTTTGAGTTGGAAGGGACCTTAAAGTCCACCCAGTGCCACCCCCTGCCCTGGGCAGGGACACCTCCCACCACACCAGCTTGCTCCAAGCCCCCTCCAACCTGG
>JAOXNO010000012.1:1905051-1915816 GCA_028565335.1 Limnodromus scolopaceus
GGGGTTCAAGGGCAGGTTGGAGGGGGCTTGGAGCAACCTGGTCTGGTGGGAGGTGTCCCTGCCCAGGGCAGGGGGTGTCACTGGGTGGGCTTTAAGATCCCTTCCAACCCAAACCATTCTGTGATTCTGTGATTCTATAATGGACCCGAGGTGTGATTCCCCTGAGGGAGATGATGACCCTTCCTCAGATGAATCCCAGCTCCATACGTAGATACCTCCACCCAAGGTGCCCTACCCAAGCGGGACCTTTTTTGTGTGTAAGTGCCTTAAGTACCTGTGCAGACATCTAAGAGAGAATAAGGGCACGTATATTTGTGTTCTGCACTGAAAAGATATAAAAAAATTAGTGCCCTAGGTTGCTTTTTACTGCCCTCAGCTATGAAAAACCTCAAGTGCCGCTGAACAAGATGTGTGCGCTTTCCTGATGTGTTTCAGCACAGAATCAAGCAGATTAATTAAACCTCTGCTGAAGGTGATCAAAACTGCCCTACCTTATTTTGCACTGACCTCCGCAACCTCCGCACCCTTTGGCTCAGAACATCTTTGAGCTGCATACGCCGAGGGAGGGAGATATTAGCATTTTTATACACAACCTCTATGTACACGCTTGCCTTATGCATCCTCTACAAGGCATTACCAGAGATGGGATCCAGGTTTTTGATACATGAAGCTTATTACCATTCTGACTGAATTCGACTTATTATACTTATTTGTACTAGAACGGGAAACTGAGGGCGGTTACAGGTCCACAATTAGGGGATGGCGGCTTCCAGGTGAGGTCTCACCCAGAACAGTCGCAGCTTCAGGCTTCTCCAGCCCCACCAGGACGATCCACATCGCTCACCCTTTGCAGCAGGGTTTTGCATTCCCTGGCAGTAGTCAGTCAAGTAAATTGTTTATCGCACACTTTAGGTAGGTGCCTCCTAGGTAGAACAGTGTAAATAATTGATTTATTTTTTTTTTTTGCTTCACTGGCAATTTCAAACAAAGAAATAAGCAAACAAAAAAATTGCTTCAGGTCAACTTGAAATTTAAATCCTTGAAATTTTTTTTGGTCAATCAGGAAGTTGGAAAAAATAAACTTTGGGTTAAGTGGAACGGGTATTTTTGCACTAATATAAAATGTTCCATTTTGAAGGCAAGTATTTTCTTTAATAACGGTGTAAATATAACTTAAGGAGGTTTCTAACCAAAGAGTGTTTATTTGTTACATTTTTATATTTTCTGATGTTTTGTTTGTGTGTGTCATAGGCAATTCTGCAAGGCTGAAATCCATCCAGGGAACAGTTTGCTGCTGCTGCTGAATCTCTACTCTTCCCGAGACAAAAGGATTTGGCAAAATATCTCACCCAGGTGAAGCTGTAGCTCTTTAAGAACCTTTTCTCTTATGTTCTCAAATCACCTTTTACCCAGTAGACTTGGGAGGTATTAAAATGCCTGGTTTACCTGTGAGCAAAGGAGGTGAAACCTGCCCTGGGCAGGACGCCAGGCCAGGGGCTATTTGTGGATAAGCCGGGACAGAAGTAATGGGAACCCTCATTTTCCTCCTGCAGGAAAGGCCTTAGAGTGCAATACGGAGATTTTGTGCAGTTTCAGCTTCACAAAAAGGACTCCTGAAGGACCCGAATGGAATGATTTACTTGAACAATGCTGTAAAACTGAATACTCAGATCCTTATGATCTATCCAGTCTCTGCAATCTCTGTAACTCAGTTTTTGGGGTAGAAAGTGTGCCTCATGCAGTGACGGTGCTGATCCTTCCACTCCTTCCCCAAGATAACACATTTGGGCTGGTCTTGTTGAAGGTCATGCAAAGAGCCGCTGGTGGGGCTGATAACGGACCCCAAGAGACCCAACTGGTTGCACGTTTCTTAAAACTAATGTTTGCTGTGATATCCGAGTGCCATTACATCAGCCCTTGTTTCTAAGCACCAGATATAAATCTTCCCCACAGGGACAAATAGCAGACATTAGAAGAAACAGAAAATTCAGATGTAAGAGAGCAGCTGACAGTTTAAAATTAACTAAATCCTCTCTCTTTTCATGTTTCTATCGTTCCCAACCGAGTCTATGTAAGCTTGAAACGCGAAGATCCTATCAAAGCATTTGGAGATATCTCATCCAACGCTACATGAACAGCAAAGTCACCACCCAACAAAATCACTTTTGAACTCTGTGCGGCAGCAGCCCGACTAATTGCATTTCAGATTAATGAGTCTTTCACTAAAGTCCTAATTGCATAATGAGAACCTTATAGTTCACTTTTAACTACTGAACTGTTTCCAAATTAACCAGGCGATGCACACGCACCCAGTGCAACCTGTAGTTGGGCTGATTTGCATACGATAATTACAAGTGTTTCGCTTTGTAAGTGGCTCTCTGCTTTCCCTTACAGCCCGTTGGTTTCTGCTCCAGCAGATCGTGTTCTTGGACATGCGTATTATGGTTGAATCGTGAGCGGTGAAAAGACTGTTAGTGTTGTTTTGAACTACCTTCCAGCGAGAGCACACAGCTATAATCGCGCTGTAATTGTTCCCTGCCAGCTGTCTGTGTGGGATGAGACCATGCTTCTTGCTTATTTAAAGGCAGCAAGTCCCATTCTCCAAGCTGGAAAAGCTTCTTCTTTGTCCCTCGGTCCCTTTAGGTTCCCCAAAGGTTCAGTGATCATGCCCCAGCCTCCTAGTCCAGGGCTCTTGGGCTGCCTGGGGGAGGAGGGCTGTGGGTGAGGTGGGGGCGGTGAGATGCTGCTGGGCAGGGGAAGGGAGGTGGGGTGGGGCTGTGGGGTTGGATGGGGAAACAACCGAGGGGTTATACAGCTCATCAATCCTTTTTTCATGTGTGAAAGCGTGGGAAAGAGAAACAAAGAGAAAGACAAAGAGGATGTGGCTCCTCTCTCCTCACCCTCCTCTTGCCCACCTCTCCTCCCAGTTCAGTGGGAAAAGCATAAGATATTAATTTTCTGAGTACAGCAAAATGAGCATTTCAGTTTGAAACAATCTTATTTTTCTTTTTCCAAAATGAGTTTGATTTTTATTGCTTTCAATAGGAAACAATGCACTGGCAACATTTGTGTTATGACAACAGCATCTACCCTAGAAGAAAACCTGTCCTTCAAGGCTGGAAAAGCCCTTTGTCCTCAAGAGTAATATTTCAAGATTTCTGTATTTTGCTATAATAATAGTCATTTATAGAGAACATTGCCCAGCTTCTTCATCCTCCCTAAACCAGACAGTGTGTTACAAACCCCAGATGCTAATTGATAGCCCTTCTGCAAGGCGGGCCATGCACTGAAGTCCATCATGACATCCTGAACCTCCCTACCACGGCTGGCAGAGCCACTCCTTTCTCCATACCAACCCCTGCACTTATTCTTTCCTCATCCACTGGTAAGTCCTGAGGGAAAAGAAACACATAACCTTTTTTCGAGGGCCATTATGGTATCTGTCATCGCATCTGCATTTCCTCCACAGGCGTTACTTGCATGTCAAACCAAGCCAAGCCATCACAGTCCCTTTGCTTTCCCCAGATCTCAGCCCAGCTGGCAGCAGAGCAAATGTCTCTCTCTTGTCCTTCAACATCACAGGCCTTTCCTCATTCCAGAATAATTATTTTGGCTCGTCTCAGCCTCTCCTCCCGTTGCCTGGTGCTATGGCTGATTGATTGCTCTTTCCCTCTTGGTCTGTCTTGTCAATACAGGGAAGGCATTTTATGTCACACATAAAGGGCTCAGGTTTGTTCCCTCCACTGTTCTCCCTGTACTGGCTCTAACGTGAAGGACTCCTTGCTTTGAAAAGAAACAAGTTATGAATCTTTTCAGAGACATTGCAACTGCAGGCAACCTTGCTGGTGACCACTCCGGCTCCTCCTTGTCCACCGGGGTCTCATCCTGCCCCTACGATAGTTTCTCATCTTTAACACCACATTTTTCTGCCTTCCTCCAGCTGCACTAAAGCTCAGCCTGAAAGGGCTCTCATGAATCCTCTTCATTCCTTATCCCATTTTCTTTCTCTTCTCCTTCTCAGCCCCATTGCCAGCCCAATTTTTGTAACAAGTGACATTGTGTCCTGGATATATTAGGCCAATTTAGGGCAATTCTATGTCCCTTCTGACCGCAGCTTCTCCCCGTGCCTGGCCCAGCAAGGCCCCTCTCCTGCCCCTCTGAACCTTTCTGCTGGAGGCAGAAGAAGCCTGATCGACCCATTGCCCCGAGCTCCTGCCTCACCATCCCTTCAGCATCGCCTGGGATAATGTACCCTCCCTAAAAACAGAAGAATAACTTCTTTAAGGGGTAATGGTAAATTGGAAGAGAGGAGATTTAGATTAGATACTAGAAAGAAATTCTTTACAGTGAGGGTGGTGAGGCAGCGGCCCAGGTTGCCCGGGGAAGTCGTGGATGCCCCATCCCTGGAAGTGTTCAAGGCCAGGCTGGATGGGGCTTTGAGCAACCTGGTCTGGTGGGAGGCGTCCCTGCCCAGGAACTAGATGATCTTTAAGGTCCCTTCCAACTGAAACCATTCTATGATTCTATGATTCTATGATTTGTGCCACACCACCCCATGTCCTCTCCATCCCAACCAGTCCCACGGGCAGGGGAGAGGTACAAACTGCCCCCTTCGGTCTCCTTTTGGAAAAAAGTAAGAGTTTTTGAGGACACAACTTTTTCCTGAGCTACAAAGGGACACCTGCCAGCACAATAATGAGCGGACCTATCATAACATACACAGTACAACAATAATAAAAATAACCGGAATGATATTAGGAACAATGGTGGAGAAAGGTGGATTTTGTTATAGATAACTTTACAGATGAAGAGTGACGTTCCTGGATAATAGCATATTACAGCCCAATTCTTGCTGGCCGGGAAGCAGATTGCCTCGCACATCTCTGTGTTTAGATGGGACAAAGGCTCTGGTTTCCATTCAGAACAAAGAAAATAGGATGTTTCCCGCGGCCAGACAGACAGCTAATTGAGCTCGCTCGCTGCTGGTGGGGATTGCTGGAATTCTTTGTTTCTCATTAGTGTTAAATGTTGCCCGCGCCGCGTACGACACAAGCGCACACTCACAACCGTCGGCACACGCAGCCGACTGTGCTGCCTCCGAGGTTAAAAAAAATATCTCACAAATGCGGCAAATAAGAATCCCATTTGCAACGTTCAGGGTTTGTTTTGTATGCAGTAATGACGGGCTTTGCATTACGTGGGGGTCCTTTGTCCTCTTCTTTCCCTGACAAAACCGTGATGGTAAATAATCTTACACCCAGAATGTGAAGCACAGTTTTACAAGGGGACAAAAGAATGGCTTGATTAGACACAGGGGTTTTTTCCTTCCTCTCACGGTACAGGAGCCATATTCCTCCCCCGCCATCAGGAATGAAGATGGATTGTATGATGGCAAAGACAAAAAGTTTACCCTCTTTTCAAGTTGGGGTATATCTTGCTATATATATATGCCCACACATACATATATTTTCCTATGTATTAATTATATATAATGTATATATATACGTATTTGGATGCATGCATCCGTGCGTGGGGCATGACCACTGCTGTGCCTGCTCAGAGGACTCTCGTTAGGTTTTACAGCTCAGCCTAACGAAGATGAATCTCCCCTCACTGAGCAGGAGCCTATGAAGGGGAAAAAGGGAAAAGCTACTCGGGTAACTCAGAGCTTCGAGGTGACCAAACGCCTCAGGGAACTTATTGCTGCCTAAACATTGCAAAATATTCTTTTTTTTTTTACCCCTCAGGGGGCTGCCCTTTGGAGATGGGGTGGATGTTGATGGTGCTCCCTTCCTCCTGCCTGCTTTAATGCAGCCTGGCTTTAAAGGAAAAGTCTGTTTTGAGATCGGGGTCGAATCACTCAGACCTTGCAGAGAGCTTTGCAGGCAGGAATCCAAACACAGCTCTGCCAGTGGTTTTTGTTGCTTCTCTAGCTCTGCCGCTCACTCCGTCCCAAAGGGGGATTTCCCCTCCTCCTAAGCAAAGCTCCAGCAAGATTAGGAAGAATAAAACCTTTCATTTATTCTTTACAGACACAGCTTGGCACTTGTATCCCATGGGAGGCGTATTTGGCTTTGTGTATCTCGAGACAAAACTCAAACACCTTTGGATTTCAGTCAGCTGAAAATCTGTATTTTGTTTGCTTTGTAAGAATAACTATCAGGATAAAATTCATCTCTGTTCAAGAAGGACTTTATAGCACTAAAGTCTTGCTAGCAAAAAAATACATTTACCCTGTCAAGAGCATTTAAACCTATGAAACCCAGAGCCACCCAACACTCACAAGTTCACTTTTGCAGTTCAATCCAATAGCAATGTTTCCTAGCAGGTTGGGGAAACTGAGTCACGGCCCCACAGAGGGATGTAGCCAAGGAGAAAGGATTGATGTGCCCAGGGAGAAGTTAGACACCTCAACTGAGGGACATCCTGACTGAGGGACATCCTGACCAAGGGACAGCCCAACTGAGGGGCAGTCCCACCGAGGGACAGCCCGACTGAGGGACAGCCTGATTGAGGGACAGCCTGATTGAGGGACAGCCCAACCAAGGGACGGGCCAAAAGAGGGACAGCTCGACCAAGGTTCAACCACAGGAGCACACGCTGCTCAGACCCCAGCCCTTACAAGGAAGCATCACACCTTTTTGAAGCAATTATTTTACCCATCAACATTTCAGGTTTGGCTATTTTGTCCCCAAATCCTTCAAATTACATTCTTGCAACAACTTTCAAGAAAAAGTCCTGGGTTTTCCTCGTTTTAATGTCACATGTTTTACCTTTTAAGCCCGAGCAGCCTCTGTTGCAGTCGAAGGAAAACAGCTGCCAGGTGAAAGAATAAAACACCAATTTCTGCAAGAGTGAGCACAGTGTGTTTGTCGCGTTAAAATGACAGCGGCCCCTTGGACACAAAACCAGCTTTGGAGACGTACTACAAGAAGGATCGCAAAATCTGAAGCTAGTTCCATACCTGTCTGTGTTACTGAGCCTTGGATGATATTTGAGGGGACTTTGCTCTATCTCAATGACAACTCCTTTCTTCAAACCAGCTGCTTTTTTGGGCAGGATGAACCCAATCATCACACCCTGCCTTATCTCCCCACCTTGGGACATCACCTGGGTTTTGTTTGGGGCTTGTGGCATTTCCAAGTGGATGCCTTGGACACAGCCACTATGGAAAAGATTTTTCCAGAGGAAAAAGAAATGCTGTGCAGAGCGAGCAAGGAATCCAGAAGCATGGAGTCACATCAAGTCAGTGACAATGTGGCCCCAGAAACTCTTTGCTTCAAGTTAGCCGTCACCTGAAGCTGAATTTTGGGTACCACAACACAGAATCACAGAATCACAGAATCTTAGTGGTTGGAAGGGACCTTTGAGATCATCGAGTCCAAGCCCTGCAGGGCTCTCCAGCTACTGATACAGCCTGGTAATGCTGGCACCAGCCTGTCCCCTGGTCATGCTGTGTTTGTCACCTCCTGTCCCCGGCTCTGTGGCAGGGTTTGTGTTAGGTGCGTTCACCAGCCGGTTCCAAATGGACTTGGCAAGGCTGCGGCCTCTCTCGGACTCTGTGGCAACTAGATGGCACAGCAGCTTTCCAAGGAAAGAGAAGCAGGACCCTGGGAGGTGTCTTCCCCTGTGTCTCATTACTGCTGTGTTTATTTGTTGTGCTTGGGCCAGGCTGAGATGGTCCAAAAGTGCCTTGACAAATACATCGGGCACTCCTGAAATTCCCGACCACTGCCCATGTGGCAGCGAGTCCCTTTAACGCCGGCAAAAGCCTACGGATGGGAACAGCTGTCTCTGCAGCAGCAGGATGGGATTCCTGACTCCATCTCCCATGCACAACTTCAACCCAGAGACTATGCTCTCACACGCGAGTTTGTATTCTTGTGCTCGGCACCACAACCCTTCTTTCGTTGTAGGTTCTCCCCATCTTGTGCAGCGCTGATAAAAGGGGACCCACTTCTCGGAAATGTCTTTGTCACATTTTCAAATGCTCCTCAGGCATTTCTGGAACGTCGAAGCATCACCTTCTCCTTTGTGTCTCAGTCCAGCCAGTTTGCCAGCACAGAGCATTCTCCCCAAATCGAATTGCATTACTTTTTCTCTGCAGCTTACAATTAGAAGCTTTGAAAGTACAAGAGTGTATAGTGCTTTGCTTACGGTACTTTGCTTACTGCTAGTACCTTCCTTATTTAAAGATAGCCCAGCAGATAACTGACTACACAGATGACTTTCTAACAAGAATTGGAACTGTACGAGCATTTGGGGATTCTCAGGACAACCTTTAAACCTGCTCATGGGTGAATTTTCCTGTAAAAGTTGGAACCCCTCTACAGCACATGCCTGTAAGTTATCTCTGATAACGTTATCTCTGCTTTACATGCACAAATCCCAGCACTTACAGCCCCCGTGTGAAGCTGTCCTTTCCATGGTGGGGGTGCACACAGCCCTTGTTGTTGCCTATTGTGAGCCAAGGAAAGCGAATTAGAACAAATATTTGGGGGAAAAAAAAATCTGGCTGAGCGTTGACAATAGTAACATAGTTCTAATAAGCGCAGCAATGAGGAAAACAAACACTTTCATTAATAATATTAATAATAATTTTGCAGTCGGCGTGTCAGCATGTATCTAATGGTCTGTTCCCCTTAAACTGAGATGAATGGGCGGTATGTGATTTAAATATGGATGAAGCTTTGCTTTGTAGATGCACCATTTCCATAGAGCATCTCAGAGGGGCACAGAATCAGCACATGGGATCGTTAGCGCTGCGTCCCACTTCTGAAGTTGCATGAAAAGTTGCTGTCGACTTAGTGGAATTGAAAAAACCTAACATTTCTGCTGCTGTTTCCAGCCTGCTTGGCAGAAAACACGAGGCAAGATTTTCCTTGCAGGAGGAGGATGCTTTATCAGCAGCTGCTGAAGTCGGAAGTGTTGTTTCCAACACAATCAGTCTCATTTTTAATAGCTGCAGGTGATGGCAATTTTATAGCGTATAGGGGCCTAGTCATGGACTGAGATCTTACTATAGAAGTTACTATGCAAATGTCAAGCAAAAGACAACCTCAGCTACAAGAAAGATGAAGTCCTGTAATTAATCCGTGCTCAAATCAAGCCATTATTTAGTACTAACTGATCAAGTGCTCCTTTAAATGACTCTCAGGGGCTTGGGCTTCTTTTCTTTTCATTGAATTTCAGAAGTCCTCAGATCAGAGGAGACAGGCCAGGGTAATCTCTCTAATCCACATATTGATTAGTCATTCAGTGGAAATCGGAAGCAAAATGCAGTTCAAAGATGCCTTGCCCCTGTGACAGCTCAGTGTGCGTGATCCACCCGGGATGGACCCCACAGCAGCCCAGGGACTGATGCCATGGGGGTCCTTGCTCTGCTTCAGCTCCATCCTAAGCTGTTCTCTACAGGAGTTGCTCTGGGTGTTGGAAAACTGGTACAAGAATCTCCAGAATCAGGATCTCTGAGTAAAACGTAGCAGCCTGAGCTGAAAAGCCTGAGCTATCTAATGCAGATGTCCCTGGGGCAGCAGGTACCTTGGTGACCAACCGCTGAGCACAGTCTTGCATCAGTGAAGAACTTTTCTCCTGAACATCAGGGCTCAGAGCAGTCAAAACCCTCACCCAGGTCCAGCCTGGGGCACAGCTGCTCAATCAGCAGGAAAAGTTGACATTTACATTTCCCTTTCAGAAAGCAGTTGCCTAAAAGTGAAGTGTCTCAGCTGATAAACCAGCCCTTCCTCCAGAAACGGTAAATGGGAGGTGTTGGCTCTTTGGAGCTCAAGAAGCTTTATTTCCAGAGATCCAAAAACTCCACACACTAAGTTTCTGCAAGCTAATTATTCCTGGCCAAAAAGCATTTAGCTGGAGATTCCCCAGCTCTCTAGTAAATAAGAGATGTGCTAAACGTGTAGGAGGTCATTAACAACTTGCTGAATTTGATTGCACGACATGTCCCCGTATTCACATGACTCCAGGAAACAGGGATTTAAAGTGGAAGAGAACTACTCTGACACAACCCAGTGCTAAGAAACAATGAAATCATGGGCAATGCGATCCGTATTTTATAACTTCTGGACAGCTAAAAAGAACTGAAAACAATGTCACTCCTTTTCCCTACTTCACCCACTTCTCCCATATGCTGCTTTCCCTCCTCCACGCTTCCTGCTCTCAGCTTGGCACCATCTGTCCCGCCCGTGCCTTCCCTGAGAACACCCTCCCGTCCTCCTTCGCCTGGCACCCTCCATCCTGACATCGCCTTCCACCAGGTTTCCTCCAGCAGCAGATCCTTCCCTGAGCTCTGGTCTGGATTTGCTCCTTCTCAGCTGGCATTTGTGTCACCTGAGCCAGGGCTGAAGAGGGACATCCCCTCCCAGCACACCTGATCACGTCCTTGCTTCTTTGCAGGACATCAGGAAGGAAATAGGAGGCAAGAAAAGCTGGATTTATTTATATTTTAATGTGGGGCTTGGTCTGGGGCACAATCCCTAGCCATTCTCTGGAGACACCCCCCTGCAGTGCTGCCTCCAGCTCTGGGGCCACCAACAGCAGAAGGACATGGACCTGTTGGAGCAGGTACAGAGGAGGCCACGGAGATGCTGGAAGGGATGGAGCCCCTCTGCTGTGAGGCAGGCTGAGAGAGCTGAGGGGTTCAGTCTGGAGAAGAGAAGGCTCCGGGGAGACCTTTAGAGCCCCTTCCAGTCCCTCAAGGGGCTCCAGGAAAGCTGGGGAGGGACTCTGGATCAGGGAGGGGAGCCATAGG
>JAOXNO010000012.1:2089161-2101753 GCA_028565335.1 Limnodromus scolopaceus
GGCTCTCACCACCCTCACACCAAACAAGTTCTTCCCCACATCTCATCTCCATCTCCCCTCTTTCAGTGTCAAACCTTCCCCCCTCCTCCTATGGCTCCCCTCCCTGACCAAGAGTCCCTCCTCATCTCTCCTGTAGCCCCCTTTAGGTATTGGCAGGACACTATAAGGTCTCCCCGGAGCCTTCTCTTCTCCAGGCTGAACAACACCAACTCTCTCAGCCTGTCCTCATAGGAGAGGTGCTCTCCTACGTATTGAAGAATGTACTGGATGTGCCTCGTGCACAGACTGGGAAAAACAGGAGACATGGTTAAACCTCAGGGGGACTAAGCAACAGCCAAACGGCTCCTCCTGCCTCTCTCCTCCCCTTCCAACCCAAAATTTATGTACAAACATGTACATGGGCAAAAGCCCATTCTGTGCATCCTCAAGTCATGTCACTTCACAAAGTCACAAGCTGATGCTGAAGGGAAGAACCAAGTCTTGACTGTCCGCTCCCGCTGCCACAGCCCTTCCTCTGCCAGCACCACCAGGTCGGTGGAGAACCTGCCCGTGCAGTGACAGGGGAACTGATTCCGTTTAACCCATCGTTTCTTTTTCCACGGGGTCAGTTTTGACCCGAACAGGTTCTCTGTGCATCCCCAGCAGCGCTGGCTGGCACCGAGGGGAGGAACCTCTGTCCTGGGAACAGGGGGTGAGAAGGAGCTTTTGGGGCTGGTGTGAATCTGCATTTATCGGGGGTAGAATCAGAGCTGTAGGAACACCCTGAGTCTAAACAAACAGCACCACCCAGCTCAGCTGGAGAGGTGTGCTAAAACCAGGACTGCTCAGCTCTACCCCAGTACTAAGTGTAGCTCCAGATGGAAATGACACCAGGGAGCCTTTGTTCACACACGGCCACTCTCACCCGGACTAAGACACACCGGCTGTTTGACACTCACACCCACGTACACACACACTGACACCCATGTACACACACACGAATACCCACGTACACACACACGCTAACACTCATGTACACACAGACACCAGCTCCCACCTACACACAGATAAGCACACCCACGTACACACACATTAACACCCACCTGCACACAAACACCCATGTACACACACACTAACACCCACGTACACACACACACACTAACACCCATGTACGCAAACACCCATGTACACACACTGATACCCACGTACACACACACTGACACCCACGTACGCACACACTGACACCCACGTACACACACACTAACACCCAAGTACACACACACCCACATAAACACACTGACACCTACATACACACACATTAACACCCATGTACACACACCCCCTAACAGCCATGTACACACACCCCCATGTACACACACTGATACCCACGTACACACACACTAACACCCATGTACACACACCCCCACGTACACACACTGACACCCATGTACACACACACTAACACCCACATACACCCACACTAACACCCATGTACACACACACACACTAACACCCACACTAACACCCATGTACACACACACCCATGTACACACACACTGACACCCACGTACACACACACTAACACCCATGTACATACACACTAACACCCACATACACACTCACTAACACCGATGAACACACACACTAACACCCATGTACACACACAGTAACACATATGTACACACACACACTAGCACCCATGGACACACACACTTTTGCAGACTCCATCTGTCTTTCACGCTCCCTCCTTCCCTCACCTTTTCAGGTTAAAGCGCTAATTTTCTGTAAGTAATACCGACACTTAGAGAGCACAGAGACAGGCTACCTCTCTCTTACAAAATATGAAGAAACTAATAATATATGTTTCTATGTTTAGGGATGTGGTGGGTTTGGAGACATGGGGGGTTGCCACCTTGCTGGTTTGCTGCTGAAGTGTGAAATTCCCGTGTATGTCCATTTTACACGCTGTCACACACCCAGCCATCTCTTTTCACAGCCATTTACCTCTGTGCCGTGCCTGTCCGTCATGGAACCTCCTTCTTAATTAAAACAGTATCTCTCAGATTGCTTCCTAAACACGGAAACTCAAACTGAGCTCATTGGAACACGCCTTGGGAGGCTCGGAGAAGATGAGGGGGAGTTGCAGAGATGATTTGGTTTTCTCCTTTACCAGTCCTGTGGGAGGAGGATCCTGCAGGATGCCCAGATCTCAGAAGGATTGGTGAGGCACAGGGAAATCCCAACAGCATATTCCCAGGTTACCTGATTATCCTGATACTATCCTGATTATCCTGAGTGTCCTGGATGAGCCCATCCGTCAGTCTGAACCACCTGGGCAGCATGGAGCAGCTCAAATCACAGCCTTGAACTCAGGAATTTTTAACTTCTCCTAAATTAACAGCGCTGGTAACCCCTCCATGGCTCAACATCCAACAGCAGGACTCTGGGAAACATTTCTTTAGACCATCTAACAAGGGAAAAACATGACAAATTTTTCCAGGGTGTCTATTCTCCATGAGATGGAAGGTTTGTTGAGCCAAGAGATTTGTCTGAAAGTAGTTTTTGTCCTCCAGACCTCATTAGGGACATGGCAGCTTAGCCAACATGGGAAGTGTCACAGATGAAAAGCAACTTTGCGTGAAAAAAAGAGAGGTTCTCCAGTGAGCCTGACATTCCTGGCCTCGAAGATCTCCCTAATGATGCAGAGAAAGGGGACTGCTGGCCCCACTGCTCAGCCTGGAATCCTGAGATTAGGGCTTAGTCAGGCACTGACTCTGCCCCCAGACTCCCTCATGGTTGTTGCATGATACTACAGAAGAGTCCAGTTTCCCAAGGCAATTTCATAGAAACATAGAATCGTCAAGGTTGAAAGGGACCTTTCAGATCATCCAGTCTAACCATCAACCCAACACTGCCCAAACCACCACTAACCCATGTCCCTCAGCACCACGTCTGCCTGGCTTTTAAATACCTCCAGGGATGGTGACTCCACCACTGCTCAGGGCAGCCTCTTCCAAGGTTTGATAACCCTTTCAGTGTCAAAATTTTTCTTAATATCCATCCTACACCTCCCCTGGTGCAACTTGAGGCCATTTCCTCTTGTCCTATCACCTGTGACTTGGGCGAAGAGACCAACCCTGCTGCACCCTCCTTTCCAAATGGTAAAAAGGTGCTTTGCAAGAGCCTTCAGAAGAAGGATTTCAGGAGAGGATGAGGAAGGCTTGAGGGAGTGAAAGGCTTTTTCAGCGCAACTGGAATCTTTGTGCAAGGTTGAGGTTTCCCGGGAGAGGTAAGAGCACAGAGTGCCTTTCTGCCTCCTGCGGGTCCCCCGTGGATGCCCTGCAGAGCCCAGGAGCCGTGTGGGGCTCCCGACAGAGGAGGAGGAAAGGGAGATGATCCATCTGTGCTGTGTCTCAGGACACGTGGCCTTCCTCCCAACCAGAGCGGAGGCTATGAAGGTGATCACCACATTGGCTTTGCCCTGGTAAGTGGGACACAAAGTGCCTGTAGCAGCAATGGACCGGGGGGTTTTCCAGCACAACAGCTGGTAGGTGTCTGGCCAGGAGGCCACTGAGCCGGAGGCTACAGCCCAGCTTAATCACCAGATGGCCAAGGCCCTCTGTAGATGTCATAAATTACTGTCTTCACAGGCAATTTGCACCCATCATCAGGTACTGAACGGAGCACAGGGATGTACTGTGGGTTTGACACACGGGATGTGAAGAGCGTGTTATCTCTATCCTGGAGACCAGCAACAGCAACGTTTTCAACGGACAGAAATGGAATTATCTCACTTCCTATTTCCTTTTTCTCTTTGAGCATTTTGCAATTAAGCACTCAATTTTAAAGTCTCTCTATTTTTACTTTCTTCGTTTTCTTTCCTCTGAACTGCCCCTGCTGCCGTCACATATTTCCACTTTCTTCTCTTTCCTTAAGGGCAAAAACAAAGAGCTGAGAGACAGTCCCACACCTTTCCACTGCGAGGCAGAGGAAATCTTTTTTTTTTCTCCTTCCTCAGATCACTTATTTTTTATTTTCCTCTTTTCTAGAGTTGTCCCCAGTGTGATTAGCTCAGAATTGCTTTCTTCTCTTGCACCTTTTCTTTCAAGGAAACCTTGTTGTACTGGGGTGGGGAGGAGCAGCTTTTGAGAAACAAAACATAAACAAAACACAACAAAACACAACGAAACACAACAAACCACAACAAAACAAAACTACTAACCTCTTTGATCATTTGTTCGTGGAAGATTTTATTCTGGTTTGTTCTACCAGATCTCTCCCAGCCCCAAGGAGCAGAGAGAGAACTGACACTTCTCTCTACATCTGGGGCCCCAGAGAACGAGAAGATCTTTTGGGTGACTTCTAGGGAAAGGAACGCCTCTGTTTTCCAGCCCTTTTACTTCTGCCCACCTGGGACTACAGACCTTGTGAAAAATAAGCAGCCACTTTTCTCCGGAGACCTGAAAGAGAATTTTCCATGCCCTCAGCAGAAATGTGATACCTACCAAAGGCCCAGGTATTCCCAGCCTATTAGAATCATAGAATCATAGAATCATATGGGGTTGGAAGGGACCTCTGGAGACCATCTAAGCCACCTATTGATGCCTGCTACCTCACAACAGAAACTCCAATTCTGCCTTTCCTCCACAAGCTTCTTAATTAGCTAACAGTGCAATTAGGTACTCAACAGCTGCCTTCTAATGTGGCCTAGAGATATGGTGTGTCCCCAGCAGCTGATAATTTTTCCAAGTATTCATCTTCTCTGCCAGAGTGAGGAATCAGATGAGGAAACTTCTGCTCTCCCCTCAACTGCCCTGATGAGCTCTGGAGGGGAAATGCAGGGGGAAAAGGCATCCTGCTGCGAACAGCCCACTCATTCCCATGGGGAATTAAAATAAGCTCTTTTTTTCTTAAAAGAGATAAAAAAGAGAAAATTTTTTTCTTTATGTGAGGGATATAGGAATGAAAAGCTTTTCTTTGGGGAGCTCGGAGGCGCTGGCAAGTGAAGCTCCGCAGTGCCAGCCGGATGGATGGAATCCTGGCTTCCCATTGAGACAAAGACATTTAATGGAAAGAACAGATGATTGATTTTCCAAGGGACTTAAAACGGAGGGTAAAACTCACATTTGCACTGAGATCACCCTCTGGGGCTGGGAGTGAGCCTGGAGTCCATCAAACACCCTCTACGTGACAAAAGGGTACAACTTTGGTGACCACTGCAGGACCAGTAAGTGTCTCGACTTCCATTGAGCCAACACAGTGTCTTATTTCTGCCATCCTTGGCTCCTCAGCTGTTATTTAGATATTTCAGAGTTTTGGGGGTTGGTGGGGTTTTTTTACAGTCAATTTTCATTCCATTTTTGCAGTGAATTTTCTTTCCAGTCCCTTCATACCATCTAGTGGGGGATTTGGGTAAAACACATCAGCAAAAGACAAATGCTTAGAAAATACCAGCTGGTGCTAGATCACCGGATATTAGCATTTCTGCACCTCTAATTAAATGCAATGGTGATGAAGATGATAAGTAAAAAGCCCTCAGGTCTTAGTAACCAATAATCACCTTGGTCTGGAGATGGAAACTGAGAGGAAACCAAAAATATCTGGGCTTTGTTCTGGATTTGCAGGAAGAAAAGCAGAAACGTGTGAAAAGTAAAATGAAATAAAGATTGGAAACAAAACACGAGGGTGAAAATTGAATTTTGGAAGTGAGTGGATGTATTCGATCCAGAAATCATATGAAAAAAACCCGTCAGAAAGGGGTTTTTAGTCCTAAGACTGTGCTTCCTTTTTACTCTGTGCACAGTCTGGAGTATTGTTGCTTAAACTGTATAAACACCCTGTGGGATCATCCACAGCTACAGAAATCTTCACCACAGATGGAGTAGAACAAAAGGGTCCTGACTTAAAGGCAGAGATAGAAGTTGAGGCACAAACAAAAATAAGCTTCAGCTCAGGCAGAAATCAACACGAGGCCAGAACATGGAACTTCCAGCTCCTACTTTTACCATCAAATTCTATTTTCTATTTATTTTCTGCTCTCTGAACAGCTTGCAAAGCTATCAAATCTGGAATTTCATGGCTACATCAAAAAAACACGGCTCCTTCCAGGAGTGCCAGAGGAGCCAGAGCCTTTCCCAAGGCGCTCGTGAGCCTGTGTTTCGGTGGTTTGAACGATGCTCTCAACAGAGGGTGCACAGCCAGGAACAACACAGGGAAACCAGTAGAGCTGATGGAAATCTTTTGACAAGTTTACACGACAAAACACAGAAAATTGTCAAAACGGCTAAAAAGCTTCCGAATCAACATTTTGAAATTTCAATCTGTCAAAAATGACATTTCTCTGAAACTAGGTATTTATTTTGCTCCAAACAGACGATGATTTTCAGGTTGCTGTTTCCAAACCAACATTTTCCTGAATAAGTTTAATGCCACTAAAATGTTGATATTTTGACTTTTGATCCAGTTAGCAGAAAAAATGAATGCCAAAACAATGGAAATCTTAGTTAGAGAAAATTTCATTTTTTTTTTGATTCCACAGAGTGAAGGAGGTCCCAGTCTGAGGCCAGTCCTTGCCTTGGGTGGCCAGAGCTCTGAGCAGGGCAGGTCTTACCAGCTACTGGGCTGGACAATTAATACAAAATGAAACATTGCGTTAAAGAAAATGATGCTGGAAATCCTGTTGTCTGGCAGTGGTGGAGAACAGCTAGTTTTCTGCCTTTAGTGGAACAACTCAGTTCCCAGTTAATGACAGCTTTAGATTAAGGAATTCAAACAAAGGGCAAGGGGAAGGCTGGTGCGTTGGAGGGAACACACCTCCCATAGTGTCACCTGGTGCTGGGAGAGGTGCTGGGCTGCTCTCATCACAAATCCCAAACACAGCACCAAACAAGCTACTGTGAAGAAAATTAACTCTATCCCAGCCCAAACCAGTATGATGCCAAGCTCTACTGAGACTTCACATTCCAGAAACGTCAAAGGCAAACGGGGACTCAGATAGATCATAGAAACATAGGCCTGGGTTGGAATGGACCTTTCAGATCATCAAGTCCAACCATCAACCCAACACTGCCCAAACCACCACTGACCCATGTCCCTCAGCACCACGTCTGCCCGGCTTTTAAATACCTCCAGGGATGGTGACTCTACCACTGCCCTGCGCAGCTTCTTCTAATGCTTGATAACCCTTCCATCCATCATTACAAATTGTCCACCCACTAGTCTGAGAAGATAATTCAATAGTTCCTTGCTCTGCGCTTGGGGACCCAAGGAAGGGGCTGAGAGCTTAGCGCACAGACACTGTATTGGCAAAGACATGAGTTGAAGCCAGAGAAATGAGTGCAGAGCAGATGATCTGCCGTGTTCTTAGTTTCTGAAACCCCATTATTTTATTTAGGTCCCTAAGAACTTTATAAAAGCGACCACTGGCCCTGTTTCTCACTTGCACACCATGTTCAGATCACATAAAGTGAGGTGCTTGACTTGTTATCGCAGCCGCGCTCCATCCTCTGGACAGACAGGCCATGGCCGGAGAACTGCGTGCTCTGTTATCTCAGGACCTCACATGTCACGGGTACTGATACCATGGGGTTTGGTTCCTGGAAAGACAGTCAGACTCTGAGTCTCAGGTGATGGTGCTCTGGCTGATGAGCTCTGACGGCTCTACCAATGGTCGCTGAATTCTCTCCCATCCCACGGCAGAGCTGACAGCAGGGAACACGTATGTGCACTGCTCTTCTCAGCCCAACGTGTTAGCTTCAACTGCCGAAGAAAGTTGAGTTTATGCAAATACTTCAGACAGAGCTGAAGCAATGTCATTTCTGCCAGTTCTGTGACGAAGATGAGGAGGGAGCGATAATTCCTGACTCGGAGTTGGAACAGACAGTGGGGGAAAGGAAAATCTTAAAAACACCTCAGCTGATCACTTCAGGGATGTGAATCAGAGACGCAAAAACTGAAGCTCTTAAAGGAGATTCTCGAAAGTCTCCAAGTCACCCTGAAAATGCACCTTAGACTCCAAAGTCTCAGATCATCTTCGTGGCCTCCTCTGGCCCTGTTCCAACAGGTCCATGTCCTTCCTGTTCTGAGGACTCCAGAGCTGGACACAGTGCTCCAGGTGGGGTCTCACCAGAGTGAAGTAGAGGGGCAGAATCACCCCCCTTTTCCTGCTGGCCACGCTCCTCTTGATGCAGCCCAGGATGCGGGGGGCTTTCTGGGCTGCCAGAGCACGATGCCGAAATATCCGGGAGAGGTGGGAATAGCGAAGGCCGGTGCAGAGGGAGGGCTGGGGATGTGTCCAGGCAGAGGTGGGAACTGTGGGATCAACACGTCTCCTCAGAAGAGCAGCCGATATTGGTACTTCTGTCTCATCCGGGATGTGCTCTCCCAAAGGATTCTCTAACACCACGGTAGTTAAAAGCAACGCTCAGATGAGCTGATCTAAACCTGACGTGAGGTGCCTTAAGTTTACCGGGAGCATCCCTAGGCTTTGGTATGTGGGATCAGCTCTGTAAAATGGTTTCTCAAATGCATCCTGACACCTCCGTGAGGTGTTCTGGAAACAAATAGGATTTATTCAGTGTCTTAAGAAGTGTAACACGGGGGCTGCATTCTGATATGGCTTTCTATATGACAAGCACACGGCTCCGGAATCAGCATTCGGCTCTCATGCATTTCCAGGCCAGAAGAAAAGTGTGTTTTTCAACTTGACAAATTCAGGGGAGTGTTCTGGCTCACAGCAGGAGAACACAGGGCATTGGGGCAGCTAGTGTCACTGGGAAGGGCATGAACGGAGATGCTTATCCTGTACCTATAGGATACAAGGATAAGCATTTCTATAGCAGCAGATCACACAGACACACAGAGGCTGCAGAACAGCCAGCTCGGTAATACCGGGCACGACTTTATTAGGTATCAAGATTTTTTTGGCTCGGGCAGTGCCACAGAAAAAAGGCATTTGGAAAGTCACCATAAAAACTGTCCTTCATTAGGAACTGAAGTTTTTAACTGAAGAAATCAAAGAATTCAGAAGTTAAGTAGACTTTCCAACATTCACATGCACACCTCTAAGTTTTGGTTTTAATTTCCTGAATTTAATCTTAATTTAATGAATAATTGCTTATTTGGGTAGAAGTTCTCCCTCTAGTGGAAGGTCTCCCAGCCCAGGACAGGGCGGCTGGAACTCGATGATCTTTAAGGTCCCTTCCAACTCTAACCATTCTGTGATTCTAAGCTCAGGCGCTTGGATCTTAAGATCCATCAGTATTATTGTTCACTGATCCAGTATCTGACAGAGTTAATGGAAGTCTTTCCACTGGGGACTTAGTGCCATCTTCAAAGGTCTACTTACATCTCTATTTCTATACCTATCACTAAAAATACAGCTGAGCTTTGATGTAAGGACGGCAGTGGATTAGTCAGCTTTGAGTGCCCACATCTGCCCCAGTACCTGCACTTTTACCGGTGCCCTTCGCCCACACAGCAGGTTTTTCTGGTTTTGTTTGATTCTTTCACCAGAAAATTTCCATTTATTGAAATCAAAGCTTTTCTTCAGTGAGGTTCCCTGGATCCGAAGGGAATTTCTCATCAGCAGCAGGAAGCAGAGAGAGGATGAATCAGCAATTACGGGCTGCATTTCCCTCTTGAGAGTTCTCAGTTCCCGGTATTGTCACGGGCCACAGTATGTGATGGGAAACGAGTCTGGTTAAGGGTCAGCAGCACAGAAATGTGGGATTATCCCACAGACCACAGGTTACATACCCTCCGTGAGCCACGTATCAATTTTAAGGTGTGCAGTGTTCAAATGAAAAATACATCTTTTTAAAATTCTACAAATTCTAGACTCAAAAAGAGACTCGCAAATCGAACCAAAATCTCGATATCTTATGTCAAAAAGCAGTTGAGGAGGGAGAAGATTTACCCAGCTTTAGCAGAAAATAGGTGACATGGAGTCATGAACGGTTCTTGGCATAGGGTGCAGCATCACAAAACACCCAGGAAGGCCTTATGCAGAGGTTGCTTTCCTAAGGCACAAACAAGGCAAACAGGGGACCGCAGAGAAGCTGAATTCCCCATTTTCAGAGCAAATCCCTGCGGGAAGCTCTGCAGGCACAGACGGAAAGGAGCCCCAGCGGCCCCTGGATGGTGCTGTTGGTTCACAGCTGGGTTTGCTGCCGGCTGAACAGTTTGGACTCTGAGTTTTGTTGTGAGAAAATGAAAAGGGCCTTCGAAAAAGCACGGGAGGAGGCGAGGCCGTAAGACAGCAAGGGAACAATCTGTCTTGGTGCTGAGATTTATGGATCAGCCAGCTCAGCACCCGAATCTGTGATTTCTCACCTGGGAGATTTCACGCCGCTAGAAATAGGAATTGCTGGGTCACCGGGTAGGATGAGCCGAGAGTCGAAGACTTTAAATGCCATATTGTTGGGACTGCCACCCCTGCCTGTCAAAGAGGAGTTATCCGAACTAGGGGCCCGATGGACCACAAGAAGGTCTTTTATCACTTTTATAAGCAAGGAAGAAGCAGTAAGTGGAGCCGGGCAAGAAACAGAGTTCTCAGTCGAGTAAAAAAATGTTACAGATCAAAACAAAATCCTCCCAGAAAACTCAGTCACACGTCACAGCAAGCTAGAAAATGGGAGATGTTTTCATGCAAAAAAAACCCAAACAAACCATCAAACAACAGAGAACAGGACTTTTGTAAACACAAGTCATCAGACTACTTCCCTGAGAGGTGACCACCTTCCTTCAAATACGGCTTAATTCAGGAAAATAGGAAATTAAGCTTATGCACCCTAAACAGCTACCCCAGATAAAGCATTTTCAGGCCTCCCTCTGAAGCTGCTGTGCTCTGTAGGCACCGTCGTGACGAGGTTATTGGATAAGTGATCAGGGCACTGGGATGGGCACTGGAAACATGCTTTATATATATAGTTTTTATAATTATATACATTTATAAATTTTATGTATAATTAAAATCCATGCTGGAGTAAAGCAACAGTTTCACTGGTAGAAAGTCAGGCAGCCACCACGTGCCCAATTGTTTTTGTAACAGCAAATTGTGCACGTGGCACATTTCCTTCTCCTTTGCAGGACCCTGAATTCCTCCTTTGGCTCCATCTCCCGCCGGTACCTCCGTTCCCCATGGGCAGGAGGTGGCGGGGAGGCTGCCCTGTGCCACAGCCTGGCTACAGGAGACTTGAAACCTGCGACATCTCTGCAATTCAGCTTGGAAACAGTCTTCAAAGAAACTTCTGTTCACCATTCTTCACCGCGAGAGGAAAGGGAAATGGAGAGAGGAGAAAGATCATCGCAAACCCATCCCATTGCTTGGCTAATACCTCAATTCAACCCGGCTAAAGGTTTGTAGCGCTTTGTGGGATGGATGTTTTGATGCAAGTTCTGTAATAAGGTAATTTTCCTCGCTGCAAATAACCTGCATTCAAATCTATCTTTACAAAGAGGGAAGAAACAGGTTACGGATGAAAGACTTCTGGGGATGAAAGGAATCGGGTGCAGGCAGAGAGCAGCAGACAGAAGGGAGCTCGCTTTGTGCCCTGCACCCCACGGTGCCGCTGCCTGCTCTGACGGGGGGTCTCTGCCCAGGGCTGAGCCAGCCTCTGGCCCTCCCCTCCCTGCCCCTTCGCATCTCCCCTAAGTCCAATCAGTCCTGCAAAGCTCGTGGAAAACCAGGAAACAGGAAAAAACAAGCTAAACCTATTCCATGGAAGAGATTGGGCACATCCATTAAAGGCCATCAGGCTCACGTTTTGCCAGCTAATGAATGGGGGAAGGGGGTGTTGTCTGGTTTATATCTCCAGCTGGGAGGGGTATTGTCCAGTTTATATCTCCAGATGCCACCCCAGTTTCACCCCTCCCATTACAGGGCAGCAGAGCGGCTGCAACACAAGGCTTCTCCCAAAGGAAGGGTCATTGCCCATCCCTTGTGGGTGACGTCTCAAGGGAAGATCCTGTTCCAGGGCACACACAGTGGACACAACCTGGGGGGGGGGTGATTAGATGTATGTGAGATGAGGGTTTCCTGGGCCAAAAGGCCAACATCTTAGCCCCACAGAGGATGCACAGCCAGAAGCAACGGTCTCATCAGTAGCTTGAGAAAGAGATAGGTGCAACACAGGGCGATTTCTATCAGCAGGGCCACAAAGCTCTTTCTGCTTCTGCTCTTTATTAAAGGTCATGTACCTGCTGCACAGAAATAGATAAATTACTGGCCCCCCCAAGGGCTGTTGGAAGAGTAAACACTGCTCAGACAGCGTCACGCTGGGCAGGTGCTGGGCAATGCTGCTTGTCGGGACTGATAGGTCATTTTGTGCAAAACAGCTTGTTGGGTTCTACAGCTCCGGTGGGAGAAGCAGCCCCAGACTCGGGAGCCTCTGGGTGTATTTTGAGCTGGGAGACCGTGGCCTCCCCTGGCTCCTCATCACCAAACCTGAGAGAAGAGGCTACAAAGATGATGAGGGGCCTGGGGAATCACTTTATGAGGAGATGCTGAGGGACTTGGGTCTTTTTAGTCTGGAAAAGAGAAGGCTGAGGGGGGATCTGATCAATGCTCATAAATACTTAAAGGGTGGGTGTCAGGAGGATGGGGCCAGGCTTT
>JAOXNO010000012.1:2119811-2135846 GCA_028565335.1 Limnodromus scolopaceus
GAAGTTTTTTCTCATATTTGAGTGGAACCTCTTATGTTCCAACTTATGCCCATTGCCCCTCGTCCTCTCACTGGCAAACACTGAAAAGAGTCTGGCTCCATCATCCTTCAAACCACCCTTTAGATACTTACAGGCATCGATAAGGTCTCCCCTCAGCCTTCTCTTCTCCAGGCTAAAGAGTCCCAGCTCTCTCCATCCAACCTCTCCATGTGGCTCAGGAAACCCTTCCTTTACTTACAGATGAAGAGGCCACAAAGAACGGAGCTGGGTGAGCAATGGCAATTTGAGTTCATTAGCCACATCAAAAATAGATAAAGAGAGAGAGATAAAAGAAAACTGGAGGTTTTATTGCTTAACCTGAAAAGGTGTATTTGGGTTTGGGTTTTTTTTGTTGTTTTTTGCAAACTGAAAATAAAAAGAAATCTTTTTCAGGTTCAATAAAAACTGAATTCCCTTAAAAATACTTTTTTGGCCTATTATTTCCTAATTAAACTGGAGTAATTTCTAGAGTGAAAAGCTCTTTTGAACTGAAATAATGAGAAACCCCAGCTCATGAATATCTAAATGAAAGATTCTCATGTTTCGGAATTGCTCACTCTCACTTTTATCTCACATTTCAGAGTTAACCTCTTCGTCCCTGTCCCCTTCTCACGGAGCGGGACTGCAAAGTTCTATAAAGATATTCTGATGTTTGTATGCTATAGGAACAGATTTATATTTATCCCCAACAGTTTACCTCTACTAAACATCTCTGGCTACTTTTGGGACAGGATCTGGGGCCGGAGAGGGTTCGGAGGGTTTCAGTGTGGGTCCTTGAGAAGGTCTCTCTCTGTATAACCCTCTTTTACTCCACCAGTCCCAGCCTGGTGCCAGCGAGCAGCTGGATAGAGGTGGTAGATGTCTCTGTTCTCCCAACCTGACTATAAATTAGAGGTTTTGTTCTTAACTCCAAACCTTTCAAGCTGGGAAACTATCTCCCCCCACCAATTTCCCTCATCCCCTTTTCTTGCGCCAATTAAAAATTCAAATAACACGCGGCTACAAACCCACAGCTAAATCCCTGGGAACACGTTATAATAATTACCTTGAGCACTATTTCTCTTTTTTTTTTTAACATCATTCATTAATATTAAAAGACATCATGGGAGCATTTAAGGCAAGCCGTACGAGTGCACAGGTAGCAATCCTGCCCAGCCAGCTGAGATTTCTTTCCACAAAGGGAAATTCTGCAGCTCAATCCAGCCCTCTAAAGAACCACAGTTCCTGGAAAGAGCCTGAAAACCATGACTGGAGTGTATATATGGGTTTGGTTTTTTTCCCCTTTATCTGTTCCAGTAGCAGCAAAGAGCTGTTAGAGATGAAGCAATTTGCCCTGTCACTGCTATTTCTACGTATCAGCAATCGGTAGGAAAAAAAAAATAAGAATAGGGAAGACAGGAAAAAACCCAACATGTTATCTCATTTCAGTAGCATCTAGATACTGGCCATTTAATAGCTGTTATTTATCCAAGCATTTAATCATGCTGTAAATACAGCGAGTCCTTCGAGCCACAAAACACTTGAGTTAATGAGATTAAAGGAGGATTTACAATTCAGCTCTGCCTTTTCATTCTCTCCCCCGGGCTCTGCCCCAGGGTTTCAGAGCAAACATTGGCCTCTGGTTTGGGGAAAGCTCTGAACCCCATCCCCTAAAATCACTATGACTGACTACAGGGATAAAGATGTTTAGTACTTGCCATTTTGCATTGCAATTGCCTGGTCTCTCATAGGGAGAGGCTGGGAAGAGGATAAGAAGAGGTTTTTAAGGCAAGACAGTTCCTTGGAAGTAATGGAGTGTCACTTACAGCATCCCAAAAGGCAGGGGGGACCTTCAGACCTTGCTGCAAGCAATTGATGGTACCTGTCCTGCCGTGGTGATGGGGAAACTGCCACAAACTCATTGAAAACCACAAGGATAACGCAGGAAAATGGCCAAATTCTGCTCCTGGTTGTCGGAAATGCATCTAGGATTGTGCTTAAAACCCTCGGAGCTTTTCCCTGCTTACCCCAACAGCACCGAGTGAACAGGTTTTGGCCACAGGCACTTCATCCAGCCCTTTTTCTTCTTATGGATGGAGCAGTGGGAACGTCCCAGCCTCCAGCAGATTTTATGTGCCTTTACACCAGTCTGGGAAGGATGAACCTCGCACACGTCCTGATCATATCTGCTGACACGATGATCCATTTTTACCCCTGTCAGCACCGTAAAAGCAACACAGCTCTAGAGCCACAGCACCCTCTGCCTCAGGCACCCTCAGCACAAACGTGTCAGCAAGTTTCTAATCTTGGAGCATTTATTGCTGGAGACGGGGCAGGAGAAGCAGCACAGCTTGATTCATTAGCTAATGTTCGTTCAGGGCTCCGAAGGCTCCTAAGTGCTGTATAAGGACTAAGAGTTACTATTATTATTTTTCTGATCTCAGGATGAATTTGCCTTGCTGGTGGTTAGAAATATTTTGCCACGTAAATTGAACTAATCTGAGTGGGAACAGCAGAGATGCTCAGAAGAGGGACGTGCTGGGAAACAGCCTCTGATGTGTTTATAGTCCCAGGACCACAGGCAGTTCCACAGCCCAGTTGTAAGCACTCCCTCCCTCCCCAGGTCTGTGCTAAACCAGGGACCCCCTTCCTCTCTGCACATTCCTGGTGGCCTTTCCCCACCACAGTCCCATGCTGGAGTTTAAATCCAGGTGCCAACTTGGATTGGCCAACTTGGTTGTTGTCCAACAACCACCTGGAGCAGAGCTACTTACCAAAGCACTCTCAGGGGACAGGTCAGTGTGGTCCCAGCGTTACCTCCCCAAGCTGTCAGTCGTTTTGATATCTGGTGGCCGAACTGACATGTTGTTGTTTCTCATCTTTTGTATCACACTGAGAAAATTGCAAAGGTCCTTCCCAGAGGACACATTATGGTGCAGATCCATCCCTCAGTGCCACGGTGACAGCACGGGTCTGAATGTGACCTACTGTAAGTGACACCCCAGCGAGTGGCAGCAATGCCACCGAGGTGGTGTGGCATTGATGGCAAAACCTCTGTGGTGGGAGCTCACTACATCATTGGGCAAGACAATGAGATAGAAGGAACAAATGGACCTAAAACCAGGGACCAGAAACTTCCCTGGGCTGATTGCCCAAGAATATTTGGCTTTACCTCATGAAATGTGTCCTGTAATGAACTTGACTAATTATAATATGAAAACCCCTCCTCTAGAAGTGAGGATTCCCGCCTCCGCTTGAAGACCCTCACCCGCTGAGCCTGAGCAGTAAAACTAAGAGACACTGTGCCTTTATGCACCACTCAGCTTCAAGATAAGGAACTATGAGGACCAGTAAAAGGTTGATAAACAATTAATATATTAATTATGTTAATTTACAATGTGTAAATGAATGACTGTTTCAATGCTGTGTGTACTTGCTTTGGGGGGATAGCCCCAGCACCCATTTCTGTGCAGAACTGCTAATAAATAGCTAATCCCTTGACTCTCTGCGTTATTGGCTCACACAGTGAATAAACGACCCCACGAGTTTGGGGACAACAGCATCACTGTGAGCTGCTGTGTCCCAGGACAGACTGCGGCACCCGACCAAGCAGCATGGGGGAGAAGAACAGGCTAGAGGGGAGAAGAACAGGCTAGAAGGGAGAAGAACAGGCTAGAAGGGAGAAGAAGCTCTTTGCCCCTCTCTCACCAGCCCTGAAGGCTCACAACTCCTTCGTCCACAAGATTAAACAGAACTGAAAAACCTGGTGGCATCATCAAAATTAAAGCAGCCGTGACTCAGCCAGGCAGAGCCAGAGCCCATGGGCTACTCCGACCTCCCCGGGCTGGCAGGTAGGGACAGTGACAACCTGGGGCATGGTGTCACCGTCTCACCTCTGTCTCCTTCAACCAACGTCCTTGCCCGTGGGGTTCAGAGCTGGGTCTGTAGATTCCTGGGGCTCTGCAGGGACTTGGGCTTCCTTTTCACTTCCTTTTCTTCAGACAAAGGGCTCTTCTGAGGCCCAGAATCTGAATTTCAGAGGCAGCTGCCAGTTTTGCTGGTTAATGGTAAATCCAGTGGTATTTTTTTTCTTGCTCCAGTCTGCTGAATTATGATTCAGTGCTTGAATTTATATGAAATTAAAATGAAGAGAGCCAAACACACTTGTGTGCTAAAATGCTTCAAGTTAATTTGATCAGACTTTGGGGTATAGGGTCCCAATAGACCAGCACAGATTGACTGGAGCTCATTTATATTCTTGTACTTCAGATGGAAATGAACAGAAACTAGTAGTTGGGTCCAGTCAAAAGTGCTTTGGAGATCTCTTTGCTGGAGACAACAAAACTATAATATTTGAAATAGTTCCCCTATCTCCATAATAGCCTGCTGAGCCCTTGATTGACTATAACAGGGCTCTGGGCTGCTGACAACAGGTTGGTTATAAGCTTGCGGCTGGTCTAGGAAGTTGTTTATACAAAGATGGGAGGTTGCAGTCCTCGCATAGCTGTTACTCATTTACTTTCACCTGCCACAAACTGATTTTTGGCAGCTAAAGCTGAAAAAGCTTTTGTGAATCTTGGCAGGAATTTTCCTTTGTTGGAAAAGATACCGTGAATCTTCTCCAGCTTTATCGTGCTCCATAGGGTCAACCAATAGGCAGTTTGTCCATTTTTTAATAGCTTCTTTTCTTGCTGTTTTACTCTGTCAGAGGCGAGCCTGTTCTGGATTACACTCATCTCTTCTTAAATTTATTTTTTGAAAAGGACCTGGCTTTGACACCCATCGTTTGTATTATTGCTTCGCTTTAGTGGCTACTTTGCCAAGCGATGTTTTTTAGGGAGACATCAACGGCCTCTAAAAAGGACCCCACAAATGATAAAGCATTTGTTCCTTTGCAGGAAGCAGATGGCTGGAAAGGAGCAGCCCTGGCTCAGCACGTGATGTCATTCTCTCCTGCATTTGCTATCATGGAGGTTTTCAAGATCCACCTGCAGCCAGCCCCAAGCGACCTGGTCTGAGTTCAGTGCTGAGCCTGCTTCAGGCAGGAGGATGGACTCGATGATTTCACAGAATCATAGAAATGTCCAGGTTGGAAGGGACCTTTCAGATCATCGAGTCCAACCATCCACCCAACACTGTCCAAGACACCACTGACCCATGTCCCTCAGCACCACGTCTACCGGCTTTGAGATACTTCCAGGGATGGTGACTCCACCACTGCCCTGGGAGCCTGTTCCAAGGCCTGACAACCCTTTTAATGAAGAAATTTTTCCTAATATCCATCTTAAACCTCCCCTGGCACAACTTGAAACCATTTCCTCTTGTCCTATTGCTTGTCCATATTGAACAACACCCCATACTTTCAACATCCACCTGCAGCCTTTCTTCACCCCCATAAGGTGCTCCTCACCTTCCTGCCATCAGGCTGGTGTGCTGCCAGTTCATATGGTTAAAACCAAGAACAAAGAATAAAATTCTTCCCCCAGGAGAAGCAGAAAATGCCAAGATCCGCCCCCAAAAGGCTTTCTCATGTATTTCCCTGGGAGATTTGAAGGCAGAAACCTGCCTGTGGTTCCTGCCACCTTGCCTTCCCCCCTGGGCCACTCCACAGATTTCACAGTCCCACGAGACTCCAATAAGCCCCTGCAGAGTTTTTATCTGGACTTACTTTCCAGTGATTTATGCAGAGCTCCCAGACAAACTTTGCAGTAGCCCTTAATGCTCCTCATGTCTGAGGCAGAGCTTGTCGGTTTGACAAGGGAACACCTGAGCTGTCTTTGTGAGGGTCGAAGTTTTAGTTCCACAAATAATCTATTTTTTTTTCCCTCCCCGTGCTCTCAGTCCATTAAAACAAGAAAGCCCATCTCCGTGCAGAGATGTAACTAGCTCATCCTGCTCGCCGTGAGTCAGTGGTGACACTGGTCATTATTCTCATAGGAAATAATAAAGAAAAGAAAAGAATGAAAAATAGCATAAGAAGTTTTGTTTCGAGTCGCCATGAAAAGTAGTTGGGAGTTTTCTTGGCAGAATTTCCAGTGTTAAAAGACACACGTGAAATGTTTGGTTTTCAGGAGTTCAAGTTTTCAATGGGAAAAAGAAAAGATTTTTTTTGTGGAAAGCAGCCACTTTTTCTCAAAGGCATCTGCTCAGCCACAAATCCAGCACGCTGTCAAAAAGCCATTTCAGTGAAGTAGTTTCAACTAGTCCTTCTTAATCACCTCTTCCCGTAATTGATTGCACATCTCTGCAGAACAGCTTCTTTTCTTCCCCTACAAGCATTTCTATTTCTCCTGTCAGTGCCCACAACTCAGAAACTATTCACATTTCTCCTCAGATCACTGCTCTCTTCCTGGAGCTGGTTTCACCTCCCTTTCCTGTCTGATGCAGATCCTCTGTCATTTTTTTTTATGTTTTCAGCTTTGGGGCTGTTTATTTCTCTGCTCTTTGCAAGAGTAGCTACTAAAGCATGTCCAAGATCCACCCTTCTGTCTGTCCCACTGACGTTACCTCACATTGATGATTTTTGAGGGAGTTTGGGTCTGGATCTCCCTATGGACACCTTGCTCAAGGCCAACAGCCCCTGGAGGGACCAGAGCACCTTCCCCAGCTGGAGAGGGGACACGTTCGCTGATGGATTTCTGTCCCCAAACAGAGACCTCTTTATGATGCTTGAACCTATAAAAAGCCAGTCTCAGTGACAAGTCTGCTACAAATGGGTCTGACTGCTAGGTTGTTTGATAAAATGTAGAAAATACTGAATTCCCATGTATTATAGAATCATAGAATCATCTAGGTTGGAAGTGACCTTCAAGATCACCTAGTCCAACCACCAATTATGTTTCTTTTAAATTATTTTTTTCCCCCTGAAGCATCTGAGATTTTACAGAGTACTCTGTTCTTCTCATGACACTTTCAGGCTGTTTTCCAACTCTGCTGTCCCTAATCCGGCCATGTCTTTCCATTTATTCTGGTCCCTGTAACCTGCCATATCTGTTATATCCTCCCTTGCTCTCCACAAGTAACTCGCTCTTCAGTGAAGGAGACTCCTCCCATTACAGTGTAAATTTTCAGTGTCACAAGAGTCAATCTCTCCTTCACATTAAGACAAAATCCCCTTCTAATGGGTCCAACTGCACATACGTTAAGAATCAGTCAATCTGTCCCTCCACCATCAACATGCTCCGGTGCAGAGGCAGTTTCAAGGAGGATTTTCTCCATGCACTGATATTGTAACAGACAGGATTAAAAATGGCTCAATGATGTTGTACAACGGTCAGACTGTTTAGAAAGGAGGGTGTAGCCAAGGGAGAATCTCTTCTCCCAAGGCACAGGCAATAGAACATGAGGAAATGGCCTCAAGTTGCACCAGGGGAGGTTTAGGAGGGATATTAGGAAAAATTTCTTCACTGAAAGTGTTATCAAACATTGGAAGAGGCTGCCCTGGGAAGTGGTGGAGTCACCATCCCTGGAGGTATTTAAAAGCCAGGCAGACGTGGTGCTGAGGGACATGGGTTAGTGGTGGTTTGGGCAGGGCTGGGTTGATGGCTGGACTCGATGATCTGAAAGGTCCCTTTCAACCTCAATGATTCTATGATTCCATGATTCTATGACCCAGGGCAGCTGAGGAGTAGGGAGGAAACAGCCCAGAATCCATCTATGTGTGGAAGAGCCTCCCCGTGATTAAACCGTGAAAATCGGCTCTGCTTCAAGAAACAAGGACTCATTTTTTGTTCCAAAATTTTCACTCTGTAACTTAGCAACATTTTCCCTCAGACAAGGAGCTGTTCTCAATGTATTCCAAAATGTAAAAGTCCTTGAATTTTGAGCAGTTTTGTGTTTCCTTGCATACAGAAATGCCGAGCAGACAGACAGACAGACAGATGCATCACTGCTATAGACAATTACAGCTTCTTCCTCCAAGATTCAAGAGAGGCCAATTATTTCCAAGCCATTTTGCCTTTTCCGATCTGCCACTGTTGCTTAATCGATGGTCTGTGTTTAATGAGGCAGAAAAACAGCAGAGAGAATAGCAAGGGCTTGGTTCGGTAGGGGAGTATTTCACATTTAACCCTGTCTCGGGGCGGGGGAAGATGATGAATTTGCCCTGGAGCTGGGACTGTACAGCACCCCAGGTGGACCCAGGCTCTGTCTGGTAAATGTAAGCCAGGGCTCCACATTAGTCTGAAAGGGCTTTAAATGGGGAAAACTTCTAGAAAATTAAAAAAAAAAAAAAAGAAAAGAAAAAAAAAATCACTTGTCACTTTTCACAAAGCATCTTCATCACAGGGCAGCCTGAACAGCCTGAAAGCTCCTTAGTTTTAGCCCACAGACATGATTCCTAACTTCCCCCCTCACTTCTTATCTCCCTGGAAGTTGTATCCTTTTTATGAAGCTCCTTCTCCCTGTTCTAACACCCCCTCCACCCCCCCAGCTCTCTCTCCGCCAGGGCAGGGGTGGGAGGTTTTGGGTCTCGAGCACTGGGTGCTGCTGGTGAGCACGAGCGTGCACAGGGATTCCCACAGCAACAAAGAAGCCGGGAAATGGCATTTCGGGGTATGTGGAGAACATGAAAAGAGAAGAAAATACCAAAGATTTGTCAAGTCTTGGGGCACAACAAGGAGGGTGGGAAGGTACTAGAAAAGCCTGGAACCTCCCGCTGCACAGCAAGGGGAACAGGACCCAATCATCCCATTTCCTCTCCTTCCTAGGAAGGGACTCAGGATCCCTCCAGCTCCTTCCTTCCATCAACTTCCACAAGTAACACAGGCCCCTTACCAAAAGAAAGACATTGAGGTCCTTGAGCGGGTCCAGAGAAGGGCAACGGAGCTGGTGAGGGGTCTGGAGAACAAGTCTTCTGAGGAGAGGCTGAAGGAGCTGGGGGTGTTCAGCCTGGAGAAAAGGAGGCTGAGGGGAGACCTCCTCGCTCTCTCCAACTCCCTGAAAGGAGGGTGTAGCCAGGGGGGGTCGGTCTCTTCTCCCAAGTCACAGGTGATGGGACAAGAGGAAATGGCTTCAAGTTGCACCAGGGGAGGTTCAGATTGGATATTAGGGGGAATTTTGACACTGAAAGGGTTATTAAGCCTTGGAATGGGCTGCCCAGGGAAGGGGTTGAGGCACCATCCCTGGAGGGATTCAAAGCCGGGTTGACATAGTGCTTAGAGACATGGTTTAGTGATGGTTTTTATCAGAGTTAGGTTGATGGTTGGACTAGATGATCTGAAAGGTCCCTTCCAACCCAGACAATTCTATGATTCTATGACTCCTCTTTGCTGTAATTTGAGGAAAGGCTTTAAGGGGAAAACAGGAGGAAACTGGGAGAAAGTCCTGCCCAGCCCAGAGAAGCAGCCATAAATTCCCAGCTCTCCAGTGCTACAACAACTGAATTTCAGTGTTATAGGAATGCCGGGGGCCTTGAGCTGATTCCATTGGGAAGTTCTCATTGATCTCTGCCTTCCCAAATCCCAGCGCTTCAGTGTTGCTGAGAATCCCACAAATAACATGATGTCTAGACCAGTGGAAAAGCACCGTGTTCTGATTAGCTTACATTGAAATAAAATAAAATAAAATAAAATAAAATAAAATAAAATAAAATAAAATAAAATAAAATAACATAAAATAAACCATAAGAATTGTGATTCCTGGGCTAGCCCTGGGTCCAGTTGGCAACTCACAGGCTGCAGCTTTGCAGCTGCCATTGCCTCCAGTAAGTATGCAGGGATAGCAATCAGCTGGTATTTAATTAAACCACAATTACTGTCTCATTAGCTCTCGAAAGAATTCTTATTATGGAGCCTTTCTTTTGATAGCTGGCACACACTTCCCCAGGAGGCTTTGTTTTATTTTGGACTGGGTGGAGGTGGGGATGGAAAGGACCCCTGGCAATGCCCAGATGCCAAGCCCACACCAGTGTCTGCGGGCATCAATAAGAGAGAGAATTCGAATACTTTCACAGATCATGTTTTGTGTGCAATCAGCAGAAAATCTACCCTATTCTTAGAGTCAACAGCCCTTTGTTTCTCGAGCAGGAGGGGGGCTGCGTGTTTTGATTGGGATTTTTATTACTGCTGTTGTCATGTGGTTGTTCTAAATACTCCATCCCGAGAAAGACAAAGACAAGGGGATTTGTATTAAACTAAGTACACTGATAAGGCTGTCTGTCTTACACACAAGATAACTAATTGGTGTCAGTCAACTGACAATTCTTTAGCCACTAGCTTTTCTTCTGTTTTTCCTTTAAAGCTCTAGCATATAAATTACTTTGTGTTTGTAATTTATATTTTCTTTCCATTCTTTTTCCTCTGCAACAAAAATAATATCAACAGCCTTCATAAATCACACTAGAAAGTTAAAAAAAAAAAAAAAAAAAGAGGATGGTTCAATTTACCTGTAAAAGCATTTGGCTAACTGATAATTCTCAGTACATTAGAGGAAGCCCATGAGCTCACTGACTGCTGACAGGGAAGAGCCACAGGTAAATTCTACCCCTAATTGGAGTGGATTTCTGTCAGCAGGCAAGAAGTGGAAACCATTGTAAGGGAACCGGTGTAAGAGTTGTTAAACTACAACGTTTCAGGGTGTCTACTTTCCACATCTCAGAGAAACACCCTCTATTTTGGGCTCAGTGAGTGTCTTTCAACATGAAGAGGAAAAGAAATTAAAAGACTCAGGTTCATCCCAACATAGAACAAGGTAACTTTTGAGCTCCCCAAATTCCTGCGGGCTGGGAAAGCTCTTTCCTCTTCTGTTACAAGGCTGGGAGACGCTGGTGTGTATATTTTGTAAGTATTTGTAAGTAAAATATTTTGTAAAAGCACAGGCGTCCTGAGAACTTAGAACCAAATCAAGTTGTCGTGCCGTTAGTTTGGGGAAGTCTGGATGCACCCGAGACCAGGCAGCTCCAGCTACAAATTCCAGACGACATCTCTGTCCCATGAGACACTTGGTCCCTTCTACAGCAGATTCCAAGCCAACTTGTCAGTTGTCTCTGGCTGCATTAACTTAGATGGAGTCAAACATTCCCCCTGACTTAGAGGTAACCACTTCTCTTAACTGACAACCTTTCACCACAACTGGTATGCTTCAGGGAAAGCTGATTTTTTGACAATTCAAGATTTCACTGAGAAGTCCTAAACCTCTCTAGAGACAGGACCCGGACAAAATTCCCTCCACTGAGAATCTCAGTTTGTGTTTTTCTCAATACCCTGGCTCCTAGAGATATGATATGAAATTAAATGAAGTCTTCTGCATATTGCTTTAAACGCTTAATTGTTATACTTAATGATTTTGAAAGAAATACCGAATAGAAAGATTCCAATAGTTTATCTTCTAAAGTAGTTCTTGATTGCTCAGTCCACTCCATGAATGGTAGAGGAACATACAGTCGTGATTTCTGAGTGACTGAGTCTGGCAAATCTCGAACGACATGTGAAGAAACCATTCCCAAGACAATGCCAAAGCTGCAATTTGTTATTTCAGAAGCTGCTCTGTAAAGAACAAAGACCCCAATTCAGCACGTTACATATGGTTATGTCTGTCTTTAAAGATACGTGTAGTAAATCCCCTTGAAAGCACTGGAACTACTCATACACTAAAGATCAGGCACATCCTTAGGTATCTTGCTGAGCTGATGCCTAAGGATCATGATAAACTTAATAAGCATTCATCCTAAACACTGTGAAAATATAAGCTGTGAAATTCTCATCAAAAATAAGAGGCCTCAAGACATCCAGAGATGAATCACGAAAAACAAATTGGCAAGCCTCTTATTAAAGCATGAGAAAACACAACATCATGCAATCAGAGCAATAAAGAATCTCCAGCTCCACATTGGCTGGAATAATCAAATCAAAGCAACATAAAAGCAATAACGGCAGACAATCAAAACCAAAGGAGCGCAGCACCTAATGAGTCCTGCTTGGAATAGTGTGCATCTGTTTTGGAAACAAATTCTTCCCCAACTCATCAGAAAAACTAAAAACTGCTCAGTGTAACCCATGAATGACAATATCTGAAGGAGCTGTACATCTTGAATCCACGCTGGTGGCCTCCCGGGCAAGGCAGGGCTCCCTGCCCATCGGTAGCCGGTCTCTAGATGTTGATCCCAAACATGTGCGAGTGAGAGAGCAGCTTTTCTCTGGATTTGCCAACCATGTAGAATTTCCATGAGCAAATTCAACTATCCACGGGTTTCTAGGTTGTGTTCCTATTCTGGAGTGATGCTTGGGGCAGGTTGCATATTTCCCATGGAATCAAAATGATTTGAATAATACCAAAGAAATTTGTCAACTTTCCCATTATGGGCTTTACCGACTAGTTCCAAGTAAGAAAACATCATTTTCCTTTGAAAGGGCTCTGTCTGCATAAAAGCTCCATAAAACTGCAAAATCCAGCCTCATCTGAAATGGGAGAGGTGGAGATCTAGAGTTAAACTCCGACATGAACCAAACCAAATCCCAGCTCTGGAGGAGTGGCTGATTCCTATTAAATGTCTGTTAAACTTAATTTAAGATAAAAAGTACCTTTGACCTCTTCTACCTTTTACCACGTGTAATCATATAGACTGAATAACAATACATATATTCAATTCAATTTTTCCCCATTGCTTTCAGACTTCTGAACTGTAAGAAAATGCTAAGACAGTTAAACACCTGCTTTTTATTAGATTTATTCTTCATTCAAGTTATATGAAGATTATGAAAGTTCCTACAAGAAATTTTACACATTTCCACATTCAAAACATCAAAATGCATAGTTTATAGCCCTGAGTAACGTTCACAGTGGAAGTTTCTCAACCAAGCCATGCATTTAGCAGCTTCTATAGTCAATAGATTTCTCTCTGACTTGACAGAAACAGTTTAAGGGATGTGTCAAAGATCTCTTCTCAGCAGAATGGTTTTCCTGGCTCTAACTGCTCTGCCTGGGAATTTATATATGCATCAGTAAACTCTGCGTACCGGTTAGGTACTTCACAGTATTTCTCATCTATCTTCCTCTATTGGTTACAATTACACTTGCATTATAATAGCACTAGAGGAGCTCACTGTAAAGATTAACTTAGCAAACAGTGGGAAAACACAGCCCGACTTCATCAACGTCTCACAAGGACACTCACCAGACACCAAACCGTCTCTGTCTCCTGCGTTACAAACAGATCAGCCCCACGCAGAAGTGTCTTACAAAGTCAAGCGCTTCGTTAGCAGGAAGCTCCTGACCCCTGTTAACAGCAAACTCTTACAGTTTTACTACACTTATTTATCCAAATGTCCACGCTCTCGTTTCCTTTGCCGAATTTACACGAGCCGCAAGGGAGGGATCTCAGCTGGTTTACGGTTTTTCTCTTTCTAGGCTTATTACAGCAAAGCATCAAATATCTTGCTGTCTTTAGCAAAGTGCTGGCAAACGGCAGCATAAATGAGGATATTCATCCCTGGGTGTAACTGGAGTTACACACGGCTTCTTTGCAAACCATCTGAGAAAACCTCCTCTCAGAAGATCTCAAAGAAAATGCAGCAGATTGAGGAGACAAAAAGTTTCCAGAGGAGTTTTCTGTGGCCCTGCCAGGAGAATCCAGATCCACTTCACACAATGCTGAAGAGCAGGAAAAAACACCACCCCCTTTTATAAACTCCCCTGATAAGCAAGAAGTAAAAGAAAAGCACTTCTCCAGAGCCTACGGACCTTTCTCCTATTTTTAATGCTTTGTTCTGCCTTGTTCAGAGGTTCGTGGCTTTAAAAGCATTTGGGAGCCAGGGCATTGACTCCCAGGAGGTGGTAGATTCACCTGGGATGCCCACACTGTTACATTTTTGTCTTCTCAAAGGAGATTTGCTGCTGCTCCTCACAAAGGTAATTAAGATAAGGTAAGACCAGGAGGAGATAGGAAGCCCACCTCCCAGAGCTCCCTGCCCACGAGCCCTACCTAACTCCAGCCTAGATGGGAAGTACCTCTAAAACTCTTTCCCAGATTATCCTCCACATCCTGCTTTCTACTGAACTCTGCCATTGGTGTTAACCAAAATTAGCCTTTTCTGGTGGGGAAAATAAAATAAAATAAAATAAATTAGAGTTTACTCCTTCCCGTGTCTTCCCAGACTTCACTTTCTCTCAAGTTCTCTCCGATTCCCCTGAACCCAATGTGATCTCCCTTCTTGATATTCCCTTGAACTTTGACAAGGTTTATTAAAGAATAATTAAGGAAACCTCTTCTTACCATGAAGATAAGACTCTTAAAAGCCCCAAATTCCTTGTTTGTCATAAAATCCATAAAGAAATAAAAAGCCCAAATGGCAGGGCATTAAGAATTTGACTATTTGAACCTTAGCAAGGTGCTCCCTGGTTAATGAACCCACCCACCCGTGCTATTATGTGTCAGAGAAATACTAAGATGCTTTGCTGATACACTCGCAGAAGTAACACAAATCTGGTTTTGGTACAAAAATAAACACAGCGGCAGAACCTTCTAAATAATTTGTAGTTCCCAGATGAGTTTTCTGCACCAAGAAGGCAGGAGATCATTCAGGGAGAAACTAAATTATAACCCCAATCTCCTTCTGTTGAAGGGAGGCTGATACTTCAATTATTTATGCGGGCTTTAAATATTTAGCTTGGCACTTATGCCCTTAAGGAAACTATAGTTACCACTTCATCATTACAAGGAGCCCATCATTTATTCATGGAATCAATAGGAGCACAAAGCAGCAGAAATACTCCATTCTGTGTGTGCCCCACAGGGGTCAGGGCACGCAGAGATTCTGTCCTTCGGGAGGAGCAACCGGACTCCTGTGGTCAGTGCAGTTACCCATCAAACAGGAACCTTGTCCTGAAGGTGTCTGGTGTTGAAAAAGAGAAGTCCAAGGCAGCGATGGACACGGGAGTCTGGGTACCACACAGGTATCTCGGTGAGCTCAAGTGTGTGTGTGATTGTAGAAGGGAGGAAAAGCCACATACCTGCACTGAGTGCAATAACTGGAGTCACTGAAGAGTTTTGGTGGATTACTGGGCGTTTACTGACTGGTGATGGTAGAGATGCTGACCGGGACCAGATTTCTAGCGGCTGGAACTGAACCTGGGACCTTGTAACCCAAAATCAGAAATATTTATGGCTTCCCTAAGAATCTTGGTTTCAGCAAAGTCTAAAGTGGGACTATAGAGAGGTGTATCAACATAATTTTGCTTTGTCCTGAGTAACCTCATTTCATGGTAGGGCACAGAAGTCTAGTTTCCATTGGCATCCTTGGCACATAACTCATTTTCAACAACTGGAGTGGGAAGCGTCCTTCCAAATCTGGTAGTACAATACAATGTTAACTTATTTCTATTATCCTTAAAGACTTTTATTGCCCTTTTTGCCTCCTAAATTTTCTTTATAAACAATGGATAAGGTTGGCATAGAATGAATTCAATGCAATCAACCTTGTTTCAGGATCAACCGAAGGGATAATAGCCAAGCAAAGGTGTAGACTCAGCTTTTTATACTATTCATAAGCGTGACTCGGAAGCCTTACACATCCCCTTTCTGTTAAGAACCCTGTCCCACTGCTCTGTGAGCAAAAAAGAGCTTGTACTAAAATGTTTGTAGAATGAGCCACTCTACAAATGTCCCTTCCCTGACACACCGATGGCCATCCCCGCTCCCGGGCTGTGCTGCCAAACCCCTCCAACTCCTCACCTCCCAGTTTTGTCACCGGCACCTCCAGTATCTGCAGCTCCTCCATCCCTGGGCTTTGTGAAGATCACAAACCCCTCTTGCAAATGTTTGGACACTTTTCCTTTCTACTTTCCCCCCATCATTTATCACGGCCACTTCCACTGGCACCCATACAAATATCATTTGACATGCTCTAACATCTGCATTGTATTTCATTTGTATCATTTTATTTTAAAAATGTTACCTGCTCCAGGACTCAGACTGCTCTATGTCCTATTATAAATGATTCAGAAGCATAGAATCATAGAATCATATGGGGTTGGAAGGGACCTCTGGAGATCATCTAGTCCAACCCCCCCACTGGAGCGGGT
>JAOXNO010000012.1:2144789-2155607 GCA_028565335.1 Limnodromus scolopaceus
TGTGAGAGTGGTAGAGCCCTGGAAGAGGCTGCCCAGAGAGGTGGTGGAGTCTCCTTCTCTGGAGACATTCAAACCCCTCTGGACACGTTCCTGTGGGACCTGCTCTGGGTGGACCTGCTTTGGCAGGGGGGTTGGATTAGATGATCTCCAGAGGTCCCTTCCAACCCGATATCATTCTGTGATTCTGTGATTCTCTACTCCAAGTTGTTATTAGCCCAGCACTGGTGGCTGCAGCCGGCCCTCAGTGAAGCTCCCTTCACTCCTGTCTCCCTGCTCCGTTGCTCTTTTCCTTCTCTTGGACCAACTGCCTGAACACCAAGGTCCATGATGCACAATGCCACCATGTTGTTAGTGTTTGGTACCTGGGCCGCTGCTTCAATCAATAGTTCCGAAGCAAGGAGATATAATTGGCCAAGATCATCCTTCAGCAAAGCTTTCTTCCTAAATCTGAATGCCTCCAGCTTCACCCTTCCCAAGCTTCAGCTGCTTCTGTGCAAATTCTGACATTTTAAATTGCTGATGAAGCCATCCTGAAGGTGAAATTCGGGACTGTGCATTGAATATGTGGAGTACAGGTGCTTGTTCCTTCCTGCCTGACATCAGCCAGGGGCCAGGAGGGAAATCTGAAGGCAATACCGCTCCCGACTCGCTTCTCAGAGCCCAGGATCAGAAAGTCCAAAAGCATTTAGGTGTCATCGAGCCTCTGCTAAAGAGGATTCTGGGTCTAAAAGTACCAGGAGCAAAACAACTCACCTCTTGCTTTTGCTCCCATTTCGTGCCACATGTCACATCACCATGATGGTTTGGAGGAGCCTTTGCCCTTCTCAAAGGAGGCTGACAAGCCCCGGGAAATTTCCAGCCTTTATGAAAAATTTCCAATAAACTGTCAACAGACTAAAATACAAATTTTATTCTTTTTTTAACAAAGTCATGCAATAATTCTTCTCCTAAAGAGAGGAATCCTGTTGAAAATAGTGAGCTCATATATATCCATTTGCTATGCAACTGCATCCCACATCTCCTATGAGATTTTACCTCACCTTGAACATGGACTATTTAATAAATGAAATATTAATCCTAGGTTTCCTTTCAAGAGATTCAAGGTAATTCCTCTTGTGCCAACTAGAAATAAAAGAAAAAAAAATTACAAAATAAAATGAGGGCCTGGAATAGATTTTTGTTCCAACAGAAATGAAGAAAAAATTGAGGCCTTGAAAAAACTTGCCACAAGGCAGTTCCCTCCGCTGCCCGTGTATCCCCTGCCCTCGCTTTTCACCTCCTCCCTCTGATCACCCACGCTCCGGGAATTAGGGAACACACCTGCGAGACATGTATTGACCAGGATTTAATTGCAGGATATTATTGCCCACCCAGATAATTCCACTTTGTGAGCTTCACACTGCAAACTAGGGGAAAAAGCCACACATCTCACGCCAGGGGACCTCCAAGCTTGTGTCTGCTCTGAGCAGGGAGACAGAGCTGGATCCTGACCCTGCGTCTCCAGGGCCCTGCGGGTCTGTTGGTGGTTCGGGCTGATGCCACCCCACTGCCCCCAGCCCTGGGCATGGGCACATCACTGCTGGAAGTGGCATTTCATGATCTAGTTATGGACTTCTTGGATGCTCTTGTCTGACTCCACTTAAAAACAGAAAATTTATCTCTAGAATTTAAAACCAGCCTCCTGCTCCCTGCAAAAAGAAAACAAAAAATCCCAAAGCCAACACTTTGTTTTTTCCCTCATCCTTTAACATCCTCTTCTGTTGTTTTGTATTCAGTGAATCACAATTCTCTAATTTAAAGATTTTTAACTAGAAAAAAACTCTTTTTAACTCCAGTATTTATTAATCTTCTGGCCTTCAGAATTCATTTTCAGTGATGGAAATCAGAATAAAGGATTTTTTTTTATCCATCTTGCTCCCTTGACACAACAAAAACAACTTCATTGTCTGCCTTTTTTTTTTAAAACAAAAATGAAGATGACAACATTATATTCATTGTTGCTCCATCCCCCAGTACTCTCAATACGCCAAGGCCAATTTAGGATGAGGCATAAACTCTCAGTACAAAGAGTTTAAAGGATTTAATTTCTCACTTCCTATACAACATTGCAGGACAGAATATTTACAGTAAGAACTCAGTGACTGACTTAAACTCGAGCAGAAATATTCAGTTCTACTTCTCATAGAAGCTTCGTAGCTTAAAATAGTCTGATCTACTGAGAGAACTATGCCCAAATAGTATATTCCCTTCAAATATCAGATAACACAGCCAAAATGTAGACAGCTAATGTGAAGACGATACTGTCAAAGGAACTGCTTGACATGACAAAGATAAAGGACAAGTAACACGGACACCAGTTAAAAAGCCAGTAAAGATCAGAGCTGGGTCTGATTTTCATTCAGAAATCAACCTCATCATATATGAAGTTTCAAAAGGCTTCATTGAGCATTTTCTGCAAGTATGACATTTGCTTCTGAAGCCCACCCTCCAACACATCCCTGTGCAGGAGCCCCCTCCCAAACCTGCGGGGCCATCTGCCATGTAGAAGCAGCCACGAGAGTCCGAATAAATCAGTGCACACTCCCCAGCTGTGATTTACATCCTTTTTGTGTGACAGGGCTTCACTGCTTCCAGTCAGTCTCCTCTCAGCAGGTATTAGTCGGTCCTGTCTGACTGTTCATTCATCTTCCAATCTAATGCGTGTTCCCAAAAGCTTTCGTTTGCTGGGCACACTTCGCAAGCATCAACATTCAAAGCAGCAACTCTAATGTCTTCCTTTCAAAGGAAGCAAATGGCCCTGTCGGAGAAATCACTCAATTCTAGTGAAGCATCCAACCACCTATTTTTCATTTCTTTGAAACGTACTTACTTGACAGGTTGGTTTCAGTCTCAGCGCAGTTCCCCAGACCTATTTTATCCCAGTTACAGACAATGGGAACTGCTCTTCGTCTCCCATTCTTGCCTGCTCCTGCTGACCTGCTCCTTGAATCCGTCTCCCTGCAGAGAGGCTGGGAAATTAATTTCTGAGATTTGTGATCTGTTTGAAGCGCGTGCAGCATCAGATCTCGCCTATCGCTAATGGGCCATCTGGTAAGTGGCATTATCAAAGGAGTTAGCTTCCTAGTCATGTTCTGCTCTTGCTTCAATATAGAGACATGAATACGAAAGACAGACCCTTTCCTGTTCCCTTCCGGCATAAATATGAACCTAAACAATTTGCAGGAAGCATTACATCCCCTCCACTGAACTCCTTGTTTGAATTCCTAGAATGTGCTCTCGTCTCTTCCATTTATTACCCAGTAACCTATTCTGCTCAGGCACTGCCTTCATCTCATTTCTCCTACAGCCAAGGAAATTTTTGGCACTTAAAACAGTAATAAATATTTTCCGCTCATTTTGACATTTCGATAGCACACACAAATCAATTGTCCGGCATCCACCAGCAGCAAAAAAAAAAACCATGAGAAAAACCAAATTGACCTCAGGAGTGGACTTGCCACACCAAGGAGGGATGAATGGACACCAATTTATTTTAACGGTTCATAAAACACAGCTTCAGTTCCTGCCCATCAACAGGATACAAATAGTCCTTCAGGAAGTAGGATTTTCCTGAACAAGGCATCTGCTTTTGCTGAACATTTGTCTTCAGAGTAATTCTAGCACCAGATGAGCAGTAAGGAACCCAAATAGTTCAATGGAAAAATAATGTGAAGAGCACGGAGGATGCTTCCTAGAATCTCACGGATATAACTCATCCATATGTTTTCAAGTGACCACAAATCTCATGACAATTTTTGGAATTAAGAGTAAGGCATTTCACAAGTCTCAACATGAACTTTTTTGTTTGGTTGCGGTTTTTTTGCTGCTTCCACTTGAGTAGAAGAGAAGCCACACAGGACTTCACAACACAGTACAAGGATGTCCATCTAGAAGGAAGCTGGTCATCTAGGTCGTATGGATACAAGGAAGTAAAAAGTCCTAGATATACAGCTTGTACTTCTTCGTTAGGCAAAAAATGATTTCAAATTAATAGCACTTATCATCCATACTGAGCTGTTGGAGCTCTATCGCATCTTTCCATTGGGAATGGGAGATGCTTTTCTGGGTGAGGCTTCCAGATGGTTTGCTCGCCTGCCGGATACAAATGAACCCATTTATGAGCAACCCTTCTTTGAGCTTCATGGGATTGCTTAGGCTTCACAACATATGGGCCTTCAGCTGACTTGCTTAAGTTTTAAGAGTCTTCAAATGAAGCTGGGTAGGTTAAATTTATGACCAAGGATCATGATTTTCTTTCCCCTTTCTGTTTGCACACCATTCAGCACAAGGAGTCTAGTCTTCTTCAGAAGATTCTTGGCATCCCAGAGCAGGTAATGAGCTGTGCAGACCTATGTCAGCAGATCCCAAACAGGTTCAATATCACAGTTTTAAATCTCATTTTTCAGCAGTTTCACACTCTTCACAGCTAACTCTATCCTCACACACGTTTCAAAACATCATTCTTCTTAACTATAACTCCCTGACGCCAAAGATAGTCAGCAGCTGGTGAAGACAGATGACAGACTAGAGCACGAGATAAAAACAAACTCTGCTGTCCAAGAATAAGGAAGAATTATGAAGCAAACTGCCAATTCCTTCAGTCGTGACCAAAGGGTCCTCTGAGCCCATTTGCAAGAGAGAATCAGCAGCGCCCATAAACACTCTGTATCCTGCCTCCCTCTGCGCCTTTCAAACACAATCTCTCCCTCCGGCACCCAGGGCACCTCCGAAACCTATTTAAGACTTAAATACCCACCACCGTTTTGGCAGTATTCATTATTTCAAAGAGAATATTTATTCCCTCTTCCCTGGACAGACAACACGGTTAATACAGAGGGATGATGTGAAGGAAGCAGTACAAAAATGAGGGCAGTGGATTATCTATGCTCATAATTACTTCTCTGTGGAGGTGTAGAAATACAGATGTCTTCCTTTTGTGAGAATTCATTCTCAACTGTTCCATTGAACTTGGTGTTCCTGTGATCATCTTAATTTCCACACAAAGAACATACCTCCGGCAAGATTCTGGTCTTTAATAAGTGCATTGTAATTCTGATATCTACATCTATTACTCTTTATTTCCATTGTTTGCATCTCTTCAAAGGCCGAAAGAACCAGGATCCCAAAGGATGAGACTTCCCACACGTCATTTCTAATGATACCAGTGGAGTCACTCAACAGTGAGCAGAATTAGAGCCGTGGTTATAAATTGCTCCTGGGGATGGGAGTGAAGATGCCAGACGCCAGGTGATCCTTCTACCCTTAGGGCAGGGGGGATCTCAATTTTGTGCATCAACAATGATCCGTGGGCAGTGACGGGAAACACACTGGTAAGATGCAGTTCAGCTTGTGCTGCAGAGGGTCAGATGAGCTGCAAACTCACATACCTGTTCCTCCCCAGGGCAAATAAGGGATTGTGTGAAAGGAGATGCCCAGGCGACAACTCAGACATCTGAACTTGGGAGAATTTCTCTCCTATTGGTGTCCAGTGAAGAAGATGAGGACCTTCTGTAAATGTGTCAGTTCTCAGTCTCAGACAGCAAGTCCAGCATGGCAGACCTTAGGGAAGCAAAGCACCGTTGCATAGATTTGGCTTCCTAATCCTAACCTTATTAGAGTTTGCTGGTTGTTAGTGATTGCAAACGTAAGGGAACCACCCACTCTGCACACAGAGACATAGGTCATCTGTACTCCCCAGGGAATGATGGACCAAGGACTCAGGTCTTCAGAAAAGAGCCAGATACTCAGGTCTTACAGCACAAGAAGCACCAGCAGAGGGGCACAGCTAGTACAAGGATCCTGAACGTTGTCACTGTTCTCAAACAATAAGTTATTCAGATTCTTCCCATATTGTGGGGACCTTCCTGCCAAGCCCCGACTCGCTGGAAGATATATCCAGGCAAGTTTGCCCAGAGACTGTACTATTCCAACAGAGCCCCAGCGGGGAAGAGAGCACAATCAATTGTCTACCTAATGGGTTTTAAAAGAATGGAAACATCTGTTAGCATGAGGATGACAGCTTGTTGGCAGCCTGCAACCAACTAAATCCACTATCGTAGCAGGGTGTCAGGTCTGCCAAGCAAACACACCACACAATACACACAGAGAGCACAGTGGAAGCTGGCTATGGCATCTGTGGGTATGAAATAACCCAACGTTGGGCAGACAAGCATGCAGGAGCATCACACTCCTGTTCCCAACTACCTACAACCATCACAAGCCTCCCGTGAAACTCTGGGGTTGACTGTAAGACTAAGCCAGGCCCTGCCTCATCTTGAGCTTTGGAGGAGTCTCAATGGGGACAACAGGTCAAATTCCTGTCCCAAAGAGAGCTGTTAGGATCCAAGTCTAAGCTGGTCACAGAGGACCCATCTGCAGGCAATGAAGATAAATAGGTATTGCTGAGGTGTCCCAGGCAGATAAGGCACAGTGCTCCCCAGAGAGGCTATCTCTCTTTGTTGCCTATAGGAGGGGCACCAGACATCCAATAATTAGATCACCAAAAGCAGGTGAAGTATCAGGAAGAAGTGATGAGCTGATACAGGAAGCCTTTAGCATGATGGTTACCTCACATCACTGCGGCAGCACATCACATATTTGCACTCCTCCGTAGCAGTCCCAACCCCCGGTTCCTCGACAAATTCCTATTTGTAGGGCAATGCCAGAAAGAACTAAAGAACTAATTTCATGTTAATAGCAAATATACGGTACTTATCTAAAGCTATACATCGTCTGAACAAACATTGGGACATCCCCTCTGTACCATGAGGATTACAGGCCCAGCAAGGGACTTGTTCACTGTTGGACCAAAAGGTATCGTACAGGGAGGACCTGAGCCCAGCTTCTTGAACTACAGTCACTTGACCTCTCCCTTTCCCACTGCTATCATCTCTTACTTTCAAATTCCTGCATAAATGAAATGAAACTCTAGCACTTTAATTAAGGCCAGCATTTATCCAAGGAATCTCCCCTCTTAGTCTCCACAGCTTTTGCAGATACTCTGTATAAGAAGCACATGGAGTGAGGGAATTAAGCGGATGTAAAAATAATCCATACAGAGCAGCACAGCAAGAAACATGCTGAGAATCCATCAATCTGAAATGCATCTGGATACCCTCAGCATGGATAGCAAAGAAAGATGGAATTCAACAGAGCAATACTTAAAATTCAGTTTTCATCTGAAGAGCAAAGCACTTAACAAATTAATTGAGCCTAGCATCTATGTCGGGAGCTCAGCACTGTCATAATCAGCACAGGAGAAAGTCTATTTTATGAGTGGCTGAAAGAAGCACAACAAGACCTGAACAGACTAATCACTACCCCTTAGAGGCCAGTAAGATAGAAAAATGGCAGCCCTTGCAATTTTGGTAAAGCATAACTCTGGCTTTTTGCTTTTTACCCAAACATTGAACTCAACTCTGTCCAAGAAGCAACTTTGTCAGGTATGTGACACAATCTCTGCAGTTGCCTTATTTGTCCCATCTGCTTATCAAAATATAATACCCTGGGTATGAAAGACCTTTTAAAAGCATCTTTTGGTTTGCTTCTAGCTACACAACCACTAGCTACACATCCCAATTGGCTACCACAAGCTGTGAGAAGCTCAGTAGCTCTCATCCCTCACAATATACTTTGCTCTTTTTTTTTCCCCTCCCCTGCCAGATGCTGGTGGAACGTGTGTGGTCCCACAGATATCCATCGCTCCCTCCTGCTGATGTGCTTTGGACTAATGTAATACCAAATAGATGGAACAATAAGGTTCTGTTCCAATGCACAGGATTTATCATCATCCTTTTAAGGAGATACTCTGCCTTTGCTCGGTCAATAACTGTTTCTGGCCACCCACAACTCCCCTTACACCCTGCAAGCACCACTCACCTTCCTGCCTCCAGTCCCAGAGAAGCTGAGCTATTTATAATTTTTTCTGGATGACGGAAAGAGTAAAATATCCCTCCCCCCAAAAAGACTCATCACAGAAAGGGTAAGAGCACCGGGCATATGACCACTTAGTGATACTTGAGTAAGCTTTCCCACTTCACCGTGTTAACCATTACCCTCTATGCATCTAGCATAGAATATTTCTGATGCGTTCTGCAAAGCATTCACTATGCACAGATAATTCCATACTAAACAGTACATTAAAGAAACATTAACATTCCAAAACAGCGTGCTGAAAGTTGATAAATGCTAGCAGTAAGGTCACTGTGGCCGCCCTTTCCTCTCCAACTACTTAATGATATATTTTCTCCATGTCTCATGCTCAGAAATGACTGAAATAGCTGAGGTGGAAGCAGGCACATACACAATTTTAACCCAGAAGTGTTTGGCAGAGTGATAACTGAAACTCCAATAAGCGTAAATCAAGTGTCATCATGTAGTACAAACTATCTCAAATATCCACCAGCTCCACCTACAGCAGGTAATTACTGCAGGGGTCACTGACTCTCCGTTTGTAAACTGACGAACTGACTATTTCAGCAATTTTCCTATGGTGAGACAGATGGTTAAGGGAGAACACGGTAATCCCAATTCTCAGTCCTCCACAAAGACAGAGTCCGGTTCCTTCTATACAGATCTTGGAAAGGCAAGCTCCTGAAATGTGAAAGGGATTTCTATGGAGCAATCACAACAAGGAAGGAAAAAAAAATACTTGCTATTAAGAAAATTCCCCAGCAATAGGCTCCATTTCCCAGAAGGAAAGAAAGATCTGACCCAGGATCGCTGTGTACTCCGAAGCCCCAATATTCAAGTGCTGCTTTCACAGCAATGTGGAAGAACACAACAGCAAACAAAGGGTTAAGAGGGTAGTTGGGGGGTTGGACTAGATGATCTCCAGAGGTCCCTTCCAACCCCATGATTCTGTGATTCATATCAGACCAGACTTTCAAGCCCAAAGTGTTTTTCCTCTCTGCTTCCTCAAATCCCTGAAACCAGTTGGGCCACACCACGTTTTCTCTGGTTCACCCTGTATGCAGGATCTGAAGCTGTTTATTTTCCACATCACTGATGAAAAAGCCAACTGCATCCAAATGATAACAAGCAGCTTTTTCAGGATGTCTGGAGATGTTTATCGTAAATGCTATAAAGTCCGTTCTGGTTTGATAGAAGAGAGCAGCTCATCTCTGAGCCACGATTTCAGGCAGTCGCAAAAAGATTCAGAAAGAGTTATTCAGCAAACATGTAATCTCCCACGATAAGAAATACGAACTGTCTGGAGCGGGATTTCTCTGTGTAAATTGAAATCAGGTCTGTGTAAAGCTGAATTAAACCTTTGTCAGGAAACTGCAGACCTGCCAGTTGTATTCTTCCAGGTTAAGCTGGCAACATCCATCGAGAACACAGCCTTTGAACAGTGCTTTTACTGCAGCGCTTGCTTTTAGAATAACAGCAACAATAAGATGATCTGTTCTTCAAAATCCTTAAACGATATTGATTTACAGCACAAAATAATGAACTGCCCCATGCTGTGCTTAGATAACTGTTTCACAAGCAATACTGATTTTCCACAATAAAGCCGCTTTATTTCCATAATTGTCCCTCTTGAGAAATTTTGTTAATTGTTCCTCCCTCTTCCCCCAGCTTTAATTCCAATTTTCCCTCTCCAGCCTTAGGGAATAAAACCAAAGGGTTTTCATCTAGAGTTTGGAAAGCTGGTCAGCTTTCATTACGGCCTCAGTCACTTTTAATCAGCTGCCCCAAAAAAACAATTGAAAATAATTAACTGAGCTTCTCCTGGGGTTTTGAGTTCAATAGAAAGGTGATCAACTGAAGATAGACAAAAGGACAATGCTCCTATCAAAATCTGGACATTTTCCAAGGTCTGAGCCAAGGATATAACACCGAGCTTCAAAATTTCTCTCCGTAGCAGTAAAGAACCTACGCAATAAATCTTGCAAGATTTTTATGTGATCTACAAGCGTAGTTTATGCTGCTGGTTCCTCTGGCTTTGTCCTGGGTATCACTTCTCTAACAATGTAGGTAAAGTCAGTGAAGTGCTCTTGTATAGAGACATAACCTAATTTTCAAATCTCCCCAGCGCATACTGCAATCATTTACCTGGGCTGCAGGAAACTGATAGTAGAGGCTGAGGTGTTTGAAATGAAATGTGAGGCCGACGGTGGCTATTCCACATGGAACAACGCTCAGAAGACATAAGAGCTCCAGAAGCAGCAGAACAGTCCCACTTTCAAAGAGCAGCAGGGGAAAATACAGCATTGCAGTACTTAGCTTAAAGGCTTTGAATGTTTCAGCTTCGCCAGATGGGATGAGCTGATCTAACAGCTCCTAACAGCAGTCTCTGCTTCCCTTCTCCCTCTGCTCCCAGGTCTCTCATCTCTCCCTTACCTCACACCAGCTCCAAGCCTGGGGCAGTCCTTCCCTGAGCAGATTTGTCTCACTAACCCAACAAGGAGCCTGTTTTCAGTTGGCTGAAGTGATCCATCAGAGCACCACCACCACCGGAACGAGGACAAGGAAGGATGAATATCCTATTAGACAGCGAGGAGTCATGAGCTCAGCCCAGGTGTTGTGAAAGGGCTTCTGCTGTGCAAGGGGCTGCAGAGACAGAAGATGGGGATGGGGTGAGCAATCCACACTGAATCACGGAATCATGGAATTGTCAGAGTTGGAAGGGACCTCTAGAGATCATCTAGTCCAACTCCCCTGCCAAAGAAGGGTTGCCCAGAGCACATCACTCAGGACGGCATCCAGGTGGGGTTTGAAGATCTCCAGAGAAGGGGACTCCACACCCTCCCTGGGCAGCCTCTTCCAGGGCTCTGC
>JAOXNO010000012.1:2184938-2196414 GCA_028565335.1 Limnodromus scolopaceus
CCACTGGTCACAGGCCTCCAACTTGACCCCGCTCCGTTAATTAGAACCCTCTGAGTCCTGTCACACAACCAGGACTCAATCCACCGCCACTCCCGAGGCACTGGACTGGACAGTGCAGTTCCATCACAACCAGTGCCCAGGAGCTGCTGGAACACACGTTGGCAGGAAAAGTGCCCTTCAGCACCCAGGTGCTGGGGTACCACAGGCTCCATCTAATGATCCGGCTGGCACTTCACAGTCTCCTCACCAACCTCAAAGCTGTCATGTTAAAGGAAAACCGCAAACACGATCTCAGAAAAAAAAAAAGAAATGATGATGTAACTTCCACAGCAGACGCTAATCCCTCCTCAGAACTGCCAGCAGCAACTCTTCATGGCTGATGTCTTTAATTTCAGCTTTCTTATTTTTTGTAATTTAAAAAGACACACATAAAATTACCTATCATTTGGGAATTCACTGTGTTTGGGGTTTTTTTAAAACTTTAATCCTTTCTCTTGACTCTGCCACTCCTTTCTCCTTCCCCACCTTCAAGTAGCACCACCCTAGCACATCTTCAAAAGTCTAACGACATTTTTCTGAGTTGTCTGGCTGCATCTTGCATTTTAGCCAGCTCAGATGAGAAGGCAGACAAACCACTTTTCATTCCCTATATACAGTCTGTTTCACCACAGCATCCTCAGTTTCTTAATAGCTTTATTCTGCCTGGCTTTCACAGAAGCAAATGAGTCTCTCCATATTTTATGTGCGTTATTCTCGAAAATCTTACAATCACTACATTTTCAAGTCTTAAGGCTTTGATTAGCAAAACTGAACAAATACCAAATAAAAAGGCATAATTTTATCCAGGGGGTCTTAAACCTTTCAATGTTTACTTTTTGATTTTGGTTTGACTTTTTTTTTAATTTTCAGATAAACAAAACCTTCTGTTTAAGTGTAAATTAATTGGCAGGATTCCTTTCAACATTTTCCAGCCCCTCACGTAGCTCTCAGCTGGGAATGTATGTTCTACATCCTTTGGACTTCCACAATACCTTTCATCTGAAAATCTCAAAGTGCTTTGCAAAGGACTAATTAATAAGTTTCAGCAGAGGTCTCAGTGAGGCAGGTAAACTTGACAAGTAAAAGTGCTAACATTCCTGCAAGGATCAGATCAACCCAACTAAATTCCCTAGACATCCTGGGCAATCGTTAGACCCGCAAGAGTTTTCATTCTCTTTGGTTTAATGTAGTATGTGTGACCCCGCTCTGTGGAACGCCGTGCGAGGGCAGCCTGTTTCAACACACAGGTCTGTGCAGCTGGTTCAGTCTCTGTTTGAAATGTCTGCATTAAACTCTGTATTGAGCGTTCCCCAAGGAGCCAGACACTCTACCTGAACAAGCACATAAAGCAGATGATTCTCTCAAGCCAAACAAAAAATTTCCAGCTATCTGAAAAACATGGAGGTTGACCCCAGCAGATTTTCCTGGACTTCTGCAGAATTTATAGCCAAGAGCCTCACATGCTCTTTTTTGTCATGGGTCTTTTCCCTACCACACATTATTTCACCTCATGTGATACTGGATATAGGAAACTCAAAATATGGAAAGAAAAAACTTCAACAGGCTTTGTTCAAATACTATTGACATTCGAATTTGATCAGTAAGGTGGAATTCATCAAACAGGGATCTCTCAAATGTGACTCACTAAATGCAGGCATCTATTCTATCACCATCTTTACTCTGAGATGCACTGACTACCGAAGCGTTGCTAGTCACTCAAAATCCACCTAAGAGGACGTCAAATGAGAGTAAAGCTATTTATTATTCAAATTCTCAATACAAACACCATTGTTTCAAGTGTCAGGAAGGAGATGAACAGGCACTAGCAAGCAAACAGCTGATATCTGTGCATTAAAAGTACATATCCAAGAGATCTCTCTCTCCTTGTTAACCTGCTGAGAGCTGTTTGGACATTTATCTAACCCTGTAGTTACTGCTCCAGTTCTGGTACAAGTTCACATCCTTGGGTGGCATTCCCAGAGGAGGATCAAGCTTAGAGAAATAAACATGTTTTTATACTCAACCTTTGCCTGGTGGAGATGTTCCGCAGAAATAGCCTTGTCCACAATCAAAGAGCATGGGCTCATTATACAACCAAGTGCTTTGCAAAGGACTTGGTTGTATAATGAGCCCATAACAACCAAGACATAAAGGCTACACCTCCCATCCCAGGGCTGTATCTTCCCTATTTCACAACCCAAAGACATAAGACAGGTTCCTTTTCTACAACCCTGCACTTGGCACAGGTTCCTTTTTCCATGACCTGTGCCTACCCGTCTTCTTTTCCACCAAAAGGCAACAATCTCTTGGTACTCTTTCACCAGCAGAACTTCCAGTCAGCATCCTGATACCGTAACCACCACCCCCAGCTCCAAGTGAGTTAGCTCCATGTCCTGACCCAGCATTCCGCCCTGGTTTTGGCTTACAAGCCTCCCTCCTCCCCTTCACACCCCCAGAGTCTTTTCAGAATCAAACCTTACTTCCACTGTGCCCTCTGCAATGGTTGCAGTTTACATGTTCTCTCTAAAATCAGTTCATCAGAGCCCTCACCGGTTTAAGCCAAATGGGGAGCGACAGCTCTGAGTCTGTTGAGGAAGCGGGGTTGTCATCTCTGAGCAGTTTGGCTTGCTGACAATGCCGTGGGCTAGAAGACGCTCCTGTCACTTTGAATTACCGTCACCCATGCTCCACGGACGCAGAAGCTACTCACAAGAGATGACCCTTAAAGCCTTGCTGTGGCAGGAGACGCTCCTCCAGTTGTTGAATGCAGCAAGTCACTTTTGAGAAGCGACATGGCAAAGTGCAAAATAGCTTCACACATGCGTGCCCTGTCCCCCGTGCACACCCTCTGTGTCCTCAGACACGAGGAGGAATCGCAGCTACTCCTGTTGTGTCTGAACAGCCACCTGCCTCACTGCTCGCTGCTGCCACTTCATGAATTCAGATCCTTCCCCTGAAGGTTAGTTATAATTCACATTAATGCATCCACCCTGGAGGGACTGCAAATGAGGAATATATACTATACCCATCATTTAAAGTATAGCTGTTGTGTTTGTAGGTTGATCCAATGCTCTTACACAGGGTTTGACATCCACATTTGTGGTGGATGGAGATCTGTAGCATCATCCATTCCTGAGTGTCTCTGTCCATAAGGCGGGTCTGTTCCCCAAGACCCCACAGCCAGAATGAGAGAACTGGGGTTTGGGAAGTAAACCTCCTGATAAGGAGGGATTCCTATCCTGAAATTTAAAGCTTTCCAGATTTACTTTAACCCCAGTGCAGGAGACGTTATGGGCAAATATTACAGATTATGCTTGGTGGAGAAAGGATGGAGACACTATATGATAAAGCCAAAACATGTCCTGATGATTTCTCAAAGAATTTGACGAATGTCAGCATCGTGCCATGAAACAGAGCTGGTGTTTCTCTTACAGAAAATTACTTCAATGGAATATTTCTGTCATGCTTTTTAAAACACCTCTGGTTCTGCCAGGCAACCTGAGAAAAGTAAGGTTTGCTGTCTCTGGACCTGCAATGTCTCCCCTGAATGAGCAGTTCTACCAAAACCAAGAGAACAACTACCATGAGCAGAATCCTCTGAGTGAGGCTTTGTGTTTGTCACCCAAAAAGAAGGAATTAAGGTTTTTTGTCATTTGTATCTGTAGAAGTCTGATAACCGTATCTCTGGATTTGCTTTGTAATGACGGATGATTTTTACTACGTTGTGCTAGAAGATGGCACCAGGTGTCCCTGCCCACAGCAAGGGGCGTTGGAACTAAATGATCTTTTAAGGTCCTTTCCATTCTATGATCTATGAAACTGGAAGGAAAGATAGTGTCTTAATTTAGAAGCACCTGAACATTTATTACTTCAGAGGACTAAGACCTTTCATAGGACGTACCAAGACCTGCAAATTTATATTTTAATTTTGTCACCTTCTCCTTAATTATATGTCCACAGAAGTTTAGAAGAATTACTGAATTTGGAATTGCCTATTTCCACTAATTCTGAAAACTGCATCGTTCTGAGGTAGATGCCTTGCTGCTGGCATCTGAAATGAGTTGAATCCCTCCCCCACATTTAAATCCCAGTATAAAACCATTTCACAAGCAAAGGAACAATGTAAGCCAGATTCCCTATGGATGGGCAACCTACAAGTGGAGCTTTCTAGCAATCATAGAGCATACCTTCTCGCAACCTTTCTCCTCTTAAGACTCTTCTTATGACTAATAAGTGAATTCATGTCATTGCCATCTCCTCAGCAGAGACACTCACAGGATCTATTGCCTTCATCTAGCTTTTTTTCACAAAATTCATAGGACCTTTATTATCTTCGAGACCTCTAATTCCTCACCAAATTCACCTGAACTTGACTGATGGGTTCAAAACAGACTAATGGAAAGAAGCAGACAGACCTGTGCACAGGCAGCCCAAACACATCAGCCTCATTTTCTTATAAAACTAGGTTAGAGAATCTGAAAAGAGTCTTAAGAAGTTCAGAATTCCTATTTCACCAGAAATTAACATTTGACAATTCATTTTCAAGACATAATACTTCATTAAACAGAAATTCGGAAAGATATCAGCTTTCTAAAAATATTCCCTAGTTTCAGAAAAGGAATTATGTTCCAGTTTATATTAGTTGTATTATTTTTCCATTATTTCATGAAACACGCTGCTCCCACTGGCATAGATAATATGACATCATATAAGAGTTAATGTAGTCTGTTTTTTAGGGTTCTTTTTTTTCACATCATTAAGTGCTGCTGCTATTCAGCACTGATTGAAATGTCTCATCTCTTTCTAGATGAAAATGTCTGCAGCTTGGTGTAATCAAACAGTTTGACACTTTACAGTATAAGCAGAAGATATTTGGATGTAGAAAAGATGAGATTTTCAATCAGTGCTAAGTAACTGCTGCACTTATCTGAAGTATTATACAATTTTTAAATAGTTGTATTGCATATTCATTAATAGCAGTGTCTGTTAAGGTCTACTATTGACAAACAATGAAATAAAAAAATGATAGAAAGAGGAAAAATGCACAATATAAATGCTGGGAAAGGGAAATGATGTCAGACGTGCTTATATGAATATATACATTTGTTAAATATTTTCTTTTTGAATTTTTCATTCAAATCAAATTAGGCTTTTACATTAGGGAAAATGCATTCAGCGAGCTCTAGCTGCATGAAACACAACATTGTATCCTGAACTGGACAACTGTTCCAGAGAAACTGGTCAGAGACTTGACCTCGTTTCTTCCTCACTTGTGGGAAACCTCCAAAGATGTCCAGAGCTTGGGCTCTACTCACTATAGAGGACGCTGACAGAAACAAAAAGATCAAGGATATAATTAAAGCCGACATCTAAAACAGGAGTGTCCCCCAGAGACAGTAACCATCAGTGTAACACCTCTAATTCAGTGCTAGTTCATTAGTCAATACCTGTTCCACTATTAACGAAACTGCCCATGTGTTCGGTTCATTTGTGCCCAGTGAACAAAAGGAGCCTTACAAGAAAACCTATAAAGAACCTGAAGAAATGCAAGCTCTGTAAATAAGAGTAAAATAGGCTCACCTAGGCCCGTTCTTACAGTTCCTGAACCTGTCCCAGCAAGCACTGATGTAGCAACCCTTCTGCTGGCAGAAGACCACGGCAGCACCAGGCATCCCTTTGACGTCTGTCCCTTTGCAGCTCTCTCTAACACTTTCTTCAAACACCCTTCACTTTCTGTATTTCAGGGATCCTAAAGTCAGCACTCTTACCAGAGAGAACACTAAATCATCAGCTCCTGTTCATTTATTTTCCACACACACTGAAAAGGTTCTTTCCTGAAAAGCACATCTCTGTCAACATCCTGTGTCCCCAACTCCTAATAGCCAGATCCCCAGAGTCACAAAAGACTGGCCAGGAAGAGGAGTATTTTTTTCAGGGAGGGAGGGATTTTTGAAGGGAGATAGAGGCATTTACAAAGACACCTTAATCACTTGCAGCAGGGAGAGCAGTCAACACAAAGGCACTTGCAAATGCAAGAGGAAGTGTTGGAAGGGAACTGTTGGTCCCCCAAAAGGGACAGAAGCACCTTGGCATACACACAAGGGTGAGAAGAACCAGGTATTATAAAATCATAGAATGGTTAGAGTTGGAAGGGACATTAAAGATCAAGTTCCAACCCCCCTGCCCTGGGCAGGGACACCTCCCACCACACCAGGGTGCTCCAAGCACCCTCCAACCTGGCCTTCAACCCCTCCAGGGATGGGGCAGCCACAGCTTCTCTGGGCAACCTGGGACAGGCTCTCACCACCTTCACACCAAAGAAGTTCTTCCCCACATCTCATCTCCATCTCCCCTCTTTCAGTGTCAAAACCCTTCCCCCTCCTCCTATGGCTCCCCTCCCTCATCAGGAGTCCCTCCCCAGTTTTCCTGGAGACCCTTTGGGGACTGGAAGGGGCTCGAAGGTCTCCCCGGAGCCTTCTCTTCTCCAGGCTGAACCCCCCCAACCCTCTCAGCCTGTCCTCCCAGCAGAGGGGCTCCAGCCCTCTCAGCATCTCTGTGGCCTCCTCTGGCCCCGCTCCAACAGCTCCATGTCCTTCATGTGCATAAGGAGCCTTCTTTCAGGGTTGAGGACCATGTTGGCAGGCAGGATACATCTTTCTGTATCACTCAGAAGGATGAGGCTGTGCGTACGGGAGAGTTCCTGGGTCAAACATTTGGGGAAGAGCAAGGTGCAGCTTTGGTGCTAGCTGAGAAAGGAAAGGATTGTTCTGGAAAATCACAGCCAGCTGGGAAGAACCAGGATGATTGGGCAAACCTAACAAGAATGAAAGAGAGCTGAGCAACCTGCAGGTCTCCCGCCTTTGTGCAGAGTCACTATGGAAACCAGGAGGCTGGGCCTGCTGAGGAGAAGATGAATATTCAGGGTGCTAAATCCCTCAAGGCTTTCCTTATGTGTCTAAGCACACCAGTCATATCTGCACATCGTCAAGCACACATGTCACCTGGAAGGAGGGAGATACTGCTGAAGGATGAGACATGAAGTGTGCCTGTGAGGGCTCTACAAAATGCTCTTTCAGACAGGCAGAGATTACAGATGGATCACATTTATGTTGCCTCCTATAGTCAAAGAACCTTGGCCCATTTTGTAAGGAAGCCCAGATCACAGACTATCATGGATTATCACGGAATTGTTGGAGTTGGAAGAGACCTCTAGAGATCATCTAGTCCAACTCCCCTGCCAAAGCAGGGTTTCCTAGAGCACATCACTCAGGATGGCATCCAGGTGGGGCTTGAAGATCTCCAGAGAAGGGGACTCCACACCCTCCCTGGGCAGCTTCTTCCGGGGCTCTGCCACCCTCACCCGAAAGAAGTTCTTCCTCAGATTTGAATGGAACTTCCCATGTTCCAGCTTGAGCCCATTGCCCCTTGTCCTGTCACTGGGAACCTCTGAAAAGAGTTCTGGCTCCATCCTCCTTCAACCCACCCTTTAGATCCTTGAAAGCATTAATAAGGTCTCCCCTCAGCCTCCTCTTCTCCAGGCTAAAGAGCCCCAGCACCTTGAGCCTTTCCTCATCAGGGAGATGCTCCAACCCCTTAATCATCTTTGTTGCCCTACGCTGGACCCTCTCCAGTAGTTCTTGGTCTCTCTTGAACTGGGGAGCCCAGAACTGGACACAGTGGCCTCACCAGTGCAGAGTAGAGGGGGAGAATGACCTCCCTCAACCTACTGGCCACACTCTTCCTTACACAGCTCAGGATTCTAACGGCCTCTTGGCCACAAGGGCATATTGCTGGCTCATGGAGAGTTTACTATCTACCTATCTACTCTCTGCATGAGTGTTCATGGGGATGTGACCAGCAATCAGCAGGCTGCTATCAGGTCCCCCCTCCCTGTGACACACAGGACTTCTGCAAACTACATCCCCAGGAAGAAAAAGCACATTCACCTTTCAATATTTCATGCCAACTTCATGTAGTAAATAAAGAGAATCGAAAAATTACTGGCAGTTTTTACAACAGAAAAGCACTGTTACCTTATGAAACAAAAAGTAAAACTTTTCAGTACTCCAAAAATACATTAAAAAAATAGGTCAAGTGAAAAGTTTAAGTTTTGTATGGTTTGTTCCTTTACAAACTTGCAAATTTTTCCTCTACTTTAGCATCTCTTAAGTAAGGATTTAGAAAGATTAAAGTCAAAAGTTTTGCAATGAAAATGCAAGTTGAAGTATCAAAACATTTGGATTAGCGATTTTACTGTTGTGTACTTCAGTTTACAAGTGCACACGCACTCCTCCCCTCCAAACATATTTCAAGGGAAAAGCAAAAAGCTGTCCCATAAAAGAGTAAGTTTACATTCATGAAAAGAGATTGCCATTTACCACACTTAGCAAAATCAGCATCTTTGCCTGAAGTGATTCACATTCATGAGTTGGCAGTTTCTGGCTGAAGTTTCCAATCCCCTTTACGCACAGTTTGTGATATAGAGCTTTGCGGCAGCTGAGATGGGGCACACAAAACCCGGGAAGGCTCGGAAGCAATGAGTCTCTCTCGGAATTGCTCTTTAAAGACTGAAGAGCAACACATACTCCGCCTGTGGAGTTAGGAGTTTTCTGTTTAAATGTATCTCACAGTGAGAGAGCGCATTATCCATGATGAATATGGAATAGTGAGGAGCGCTCGCTAGAAGAGAGGCTTCTTTGGGGGATGCAAAGTTCATTCATTTGCTTTGCCAATAATGCACCTACTGTGTCTATAATTGGAGCAAGAGGGTTAATGTATTTTCTGACTGGTGTATTCGGCATTTCATAAAAGTAAGTGCAAGCTGAACTCCAACGATGGCAGGTTCAAGATGGCACAGAGTGTTTAACAGAAAACCTGCTCATTTTGGAACATGTGTTGATACAGAGTGAAACCCTCATCGATGCTGAGGTAATCGAGTTAAACGAGCTGCTTCTCTGACTCATAACAAGCCAAAGACTTATGGATTCTCTCTGCTGAGTTTGTGGGAATATTTCTGGTTGAATTCAACAATACACAGATTGACAGCATTCACAACATCATCGCGAGGACAAAGGGGCAGAGTTTCTGGCTGAAAATGCTGCCATAGGTGAGAAAAGTTCATTTAGAGCTAGAAAAAATAAAATAAAAGGTATCTACTCAGTCAAAAACTGAGACACTGAAGATTTGTTTTGATCCCAGAACTCCCGTATAACGCTGGTTTGTGTGTATACATATATCTACAGACTAAAGCAGAGATTTCAAGCTTGTCTGCTTTCAGTATTACGGTCTAAATGAGTCCTGCAGTGATTTGTATTATCTTCCTGAAAGAATTCTTGCTTATGGGTGGCTGTTCAAAAGCCAGGTGCCTCAATTTTCCCAAATTGGACATTTTCTTCTTGCTGGACTGAAGTCCCTAAATGCACAGGCCTCATGATAAACTCCAAAAGGGGCTTTCGGAAGAAAGCCCATAGAAAATACACCTTCCCTACAAAGCCAGCCAGTCTCAATAGGAGAGAAATAACAATTCAAACTACAAATCTCATCGGTAACAGCTGGCAGGGAAACACATTTCAAGCTCTGTCAAAGCAAGTCATAGACTTCAGGGCAAAAAGGGATCACAATGAACATGAGATCTGATTTTCTGCATAATACAAGTCATTGGCTTTGCCTGAATTATTTTGTATTTCAACTAGAAAATAACTTTCTGGGGAAAAAAAAGTGATTTTTTTTTTTTTTTTTTTTACTTAAAAATTGCTAATAGTTGAGAATCCAACACCACCCTTAGTGAATTGTACTGAAACTTGATTAACCTCAAACATTTATGTTTTACTTGTAGTCTAAATTTGTCTGGTTTAACTTCCACGTGCTTGGTCTCCTTATAAGTTTGCCTGGTAGGCTGAGGCGTCCATCATCAAAGTTTTATGCCCCCACATACACTTAAATTTAAACTTCAAATATTTAAGTATCTGAGTCTTATAGCCCTGACTCCTCTTTCTTCTTGGTTTGAGAATAAGACCTGATTTCCAAGGCTTTTAACATTTCATTTTGCAATAGGTGTTATTTTGGAGGGTTACTTTGTGGGTTTTGGGGTGGTTTTTGGAGGGGAGTGGTGTTCCCTACCCTGTAACAGACTCAAGAGTTTAACTTTGGGAGACAGTTAGAACACAGTCTTTGTAATCAACACTCCCTTTCCAAAGATCACATTTCTCTACTGCAAATATTCACATGAGCTATCCTTACAAGTAATTTTCTTGAAGTAACAACGCAATGGACTCTTTGCTAACATCAGGTAGTCCCATTCCATGATGCTAAGCCAGGAATGACTATAGTCCCCTCCGCTGGAGTCACTGAATACTCAAGCAAAATGCCAGGCTCTGCAAAGTAGAGTCCTCCACACCCAAATATACACATTTCTTTAATTCTCCACAATTGCTCAGCTCTAGCTGGTGAACAGAGGGCTCAATCCAGCCCAGGCCACGCTGTCCAGTTTGTGCTTGCATCCCCTAACACCTCTAAGACTTTTTGTCACTTTTGGTTTCAAGGTTCCCTACCAGCACAGTGATAGTCTCATGTTCTAAAGTTGCTCCTTCTACATCCAGGCTGTTAAGGAACCCGCACTCCTCATCCAGCTGGAAAGCAGTGGGACAAATCCAGTCTTAGGGAACAGCTTAATTAGCTGTGATACCCCTTAACAGCCTGAGCAGTGCTGTCCCCAGTGAGGACAATCTGGGTTTGTGTCAAGAAAGGAAGTTTCCATATTCCTCTGATTCCACCTAAGGTTTTTACCATTACCCAAAAATCCCACAACAACTACACAAACAACAGAAGCTGCAAACACCAGATAACTGAGCTTTGACTAAGCTGCAGTTTTAATAGAATTTACTAGAAAGGGCTAAAGTTATTTGGAGGGATCAGTAAATACAAATCATTCTTTTCTTGGGAAGAAGTCAAGTCAGGAAGGAAGGTGGCACAAATAGGATTGTTCTTAAAGTTACCAACTTGCTGTTTCTCCCTGCAACGGAAGGAAAAGCCCAATCCCCTATCATTGTTCCTCAGGAAAGATTATACACACAACAAATAATTCCCTATATCCAATTACACCAGAAGCAATAAAGACAGTGCTTTAAAACCAAGTTTCTCCATCATATAACATCCCAGAATGCTGTTACCGTTCTCTCTCCTTAATTACAAAGCACCCGTAAAACAAAATAACAACCCCACTAGATTGCATAAAGCTCAGTCTGATCTCAGAATCATTGAATTACTGAATGGTTCAGGTTGGAAGGTACCTTAAAGATTATCAAGTTCTAACCACCCGCCCTGGGCAGGGACACCTCCCACCACACCAGGGTGCTCCAAGCACCCTCCAACCTGGCCTTCAACCCCTCCAGGGATGGGGCAGCCACAGCTTCTCTGGGCAACCTGGGCCAGGCTCTCA
>JAOXNO010000012.1:2207667-2222585 GCA_028565335.1 Limnodromus scolopaceus
GGATATGGTGTAGGGGAGAACTTTGTAGAGTAAGGTAGATGGTTGGACTCGATGATCCCAAGGGTCTTTTCCAACCTAAATGATTGTATGATTCTATGTGGTGGCAGCGCAGCACCCCATGAAAATGAATCATGGGGATTTATACAGGAATCAGACCCAAATCACACCCCTACGCTGTGATTGACCTTCTGTGCACCCCCAAACACCAAGGCAGCAAGGGAAGGCAGGAAATTCAGTTGGTAGGTGTGGGTTTGCAGCTGTGGATACAGGGCAAATGCTTTTATGGGCATCTTTTCAGGAACTCTACCTGAGCTGTGTTTGAACCAGATACCCAAAGTGACTGGTCACAGTAATACTCCTCAAAACCATTTAGATCTCACCCTGAAAAAGGTCTTTGAGCATGTGTACCTCGGGGAACAGACTGACCTTCTTCGTCTCACTCCACAGCATCAAATGGCTCTGGCTTGTCCCAGAAGTTTGCTCGGTAGCCGCTCTCACACTTCTGATCTGGCAGGACTCAGGGAAGCTGTGAGCACCCTCGGTGCCTGCTAGACATTGCAGGGCTTCATTTAAAATGCAATTAACAGGCTCTGCAGCTCTCCGTAGAGGAGAGAAAAAGCTGCATTTGATGCTGCAGACCCAGTGAGCGAGGAAGTTGTGAGTAAAAGTGAGTGCTGGTGGAAAAACTTCTTTCAAATAAAGTTCCTCCAGTTGGAGGAAGAGGGAAAATAACAAAAGAGAATTTTATTAAATCCTTTTAACGAGAAATTCATAGGTAAGCTTTCTTTGGATATCCTGGGATTGATCCTTGGAGCAGAAAACTGAAAGCATTTCTGGAAAAGGAGGGCATGGTAGGATCAGTGTGAGAAGGCACAAGCCTCTCTTCTAGAGCCAAAATAAAAAAGGCAAGGCTTTATTGCAAACTTACTGTTTGCTGATGTGAACGTTAGCTATTCCACTCCGAAGGAAATGAGTCCCTTACCCAGCGCTGTCACGCTTATCCTTTCTTTTGCTGGAGGAATAGGGAGAGGAAGCTAAAACAACTGCACACTGGACAACACTAGCCAGGAAAACTGCAGCATCAGTCTCCAAGTGCTTCATCAGCTGCAAGGATGACATTAGCCATGGGCTCCATTTGGTCCTTTTACTGCATCATTACTTGTTTACTCACATGCAACTCCCAGAAGACCCCCACTCAGTAAGCACCATTAAAGAAAAGAAGATTTGGGAAGAAAGCTCCTTCCCTACTTCTGATAAGTTCCCACTTCAGTCAAAATTTTCTTTTTTTAATTTGTGAAATCAGACCCAAGTTTATAGCATGGATAATATTTGCCTGGTCCCAAATTATTACAGTGACAAAGTAGAATTAATTGCATGGGAGACTTTCAAATGAGCTTCTAAGGAAGAGTTTATAGCAGAGTTGTAACCAGCAGCTCTCATCCTCCTGAGACGATCTGAACACTGTGTGCTTCTTCAAAAAGATAAAGGTCCCTCGTCCCTCCTCTGTTTTTAGGAAGCCTGGCTCTTATTTAATCTGAAGGAGCCCCTGCACTGAGTAGTGCGGGTATCAGGCTGCTGCCACTTCACAAACAGCTTGAGAAACACCACAGGAATTGAAATAGAGGGGAAGAGAAAAGGGGACTTGAGCAGAGAAAATGGGATGGAGGAAGCAAAAAGAATCCAGAAGGGAAAGAGGAAAAGTGATAGATGACCTTGGCTTTTGGAGGAGTGCCGAACGGTTTGAACTCCAGCATCTTGTCCCAGGAAAGAGAGACACTGATTCAAGTGATGTAGCCCCCAACTCCCAGAGGCTTTGGGTTGAATTCTCACAGCAGCAGTTCCTGGACAGACCCACAGCACCTGCAAGGCTGACACACAGCAGCCTGGGCTGGCAGATTCAGCAGCCACGGGAGCAGAAAGGGAGCCAAGTAGCCCAGCAAGTAGATTAGGAAAACAAACAGGAGCTCATCTCTCAATTCTAACTCCCTTGCTGGAAGGGAAATGTGTTTGCTCATATCTGCCAGCAGAGCTGCTCTGGTGCCATCTCTGCCTGCCTGCAGAAAATGTGTATTGTCATTTTGGAGAAGCTGAAAAACACCTTAATGCTACATCCCCCTGCCTTCACACACACTAAGACTGGTACCTAGCTCCCTTCATTCTCCGTGCTCTGATTTTGGGTTATCTGTCATTTCCAGACCAGCAGCCTGAAACATCCCTTCTTGCAGGAGCTCTACTTGCAAATCAAAGGGATTAAATATTACCAGGGAGAGAGAGAGAGAGAGGAATTTAGAGCTACACCTGCTGCATTTCTGGTGCCTGCCGGTCAGCAGGGCTGCCTAGCCAGAGCCTGCAACTCTGCCCTCCGGGGAGCAAACACAAGTCTCCCAAGAACAACTTTTTCAGAAAATGCCAGATTTTGGAGTCACATGGCCATGGAAAAGTTGGGAATGTGCTGTTAAAATAAAAAAATGGCCACAAAATAATCCTGCTGCAAAATTAGTTTGAAGTTACAGTAATTGTATACAGGGAGAAGGTCATTCAAGAACTATACAAATAACGTGAAATCATTTTACTCTGTTTAAACAGAACACTTTGATACTGTGAAGTCAAAGATGAAAGTTGGAATAATTTGTGCTGATTTTTCTTTTAACAAATGGTTATGAAAAAACTAACGTGTTCCCATGAAATGATTTGATTTAAATGAATCTGTATTTTCTAACAGAAAGACATTCTGTCAGTGTGTTTTCCAGGCACCTCTGACAACAATAATTAATGCAGTGTTGAAAAGAGGGATCTTATGACTGAGCCATACGGAGGTCTCATCTTTGGTGTATAGAATAAATGGTATCAATGTATAGAACAAGGAAGTACAGTGTCTTTACATTGCTTCAACTTTCATTGTGCTTTCAAACACTCAGAAGGAGAATACGTGCCCAGGCTGTGACCACCACAAAACGATAGTCTCCGTTTGCTACTTCTGTGACTATTTCATTGCATCCCATCCACAGGGAGAAGTAGTAACAGTGGCAAATTTCAACCTGCTGTAAAATCACAGCAGTGACACTTCTGTCCTGCTGCCACCCAAAACATTGTCTGAAAACCCAGGGCAAGATCTCCAAGCGCGACACTGAGCCCTTCAACCAGTAATCAAACCCTCACAGCGCTTGTGCTTGGTCCTCACAGGAGCAAGTGATGATCCCCAAAAGGGCTGAACTGGAAATTTAAGAGTGCTTTTGTTAAAGCCCTGGTGACATGAGTTAAGTGGTACAGACTGGTACCCACTTCCAAAGTGCTACAAGTCTTACGCGTGGCGAGTGATACAGATACAATCAAACATGACCATATATATCACTGTAGTTGTTCCCCAGACACATAAGAAGTATTAAAAATAACAATAACAAAATAGCATTTTACCTGAAGAATAGCATGAAGGGTTTGTTCACAGTCGCGATATAAAAGGTCACTTACTTTCTCTGCAGGGAAGATTTCTTAAGGCCAGCAAGAGACTTGTATAAACATGGTCCTTGTACAACTGTATGAAGCCCCTGGAAATTTCTCTTCCTGCCTCCTGTGAGTGTCTGTGCACCACATCTGTGCAGCACTCACATCTGGGCACCACTCACATCTGGGCACCGCTCACATCTGTGACCATCCTTTGATGTCATAGAGTCATAGAATCATAGAACTGCCCAGGTTGGAAGGGACCTTTCAGATCAGTGAGTCCAACCATCTACCCAACACTGAAAAAAACCATCACTAAACCATATCCCTCCCTGTTCTCTTCTCTATGATTCATACCATTTCTTCCAGCAATGCTTGCCTGAATTTGTGCTCCAAATGCGCTTGCATTTTCTGGCCAGACATGAAGGAGTGTGGCCAGGTCAACAGCTTGTGGCCCAAACGGTTCAAACACATGGTCCTGCTCTGCTTTCATTCTTTTTTACTTTGGAAATCCTGGCCCCACAAGCCCTACCCTCCGGAGAGATCAAGTTTGAGCTTCTTACTGCACACCAAAGAACAGCCTGGGGAGGGAAGGATAGCGTCACTGGAGCTCAGGGGGTTGGTATAAACACCACTGAGCTGAGGGGACTGGATTTTCAGTTACAAATTATCATTTTATGGGGCTCAAGGAAGAACATAAAACCACATTTGATTGTTCCCTTCATGTGGGAGTGAGAGAGAATTGTATTAGCAGCAGTGCAGGGAACTGGGCTGCCGTTAAATCTTCTCAAAATGGTCTGAAATACAGGTGCCCGAGTGACTCTCAGGGAACGTGGGGCTGCTTTGCTGTGGGGAATGGAATGGGAATTCGCGTCGTTGCATAGAGCGTGCCAGTCTTTTTGCTGAATTTAGACACACAAGACTCCTACATCTTTGCCTAGTCTTGACATCTGGATCCATTAGGAATTTGCAATTCTAATTTGAATCAGCCACACTAATTGTGCTTTTTTTTTAATTGGCTGCACTATTGATTTTACAAGATACGTGATGCTTTTCCACCTGTGTGCAAGGCTCCTGCTGGGAGCTGCTAATGGAAAAAGACACCTCAATTAGCAAGAATTCCCTCTGAAATCCTTGAAAATCCAATATTGCTGATTAGTTTGTTAAAAAATCTTATTAAGAAATGCTTGGTGACTTCCCTAATAATATCAAGAAGCAGATCCTCATGCTGGGCTCCCTAGAAGACTAATCTCTCCCTCTCCTTTTTCTTTCCCTGCCTGCAGCAAGGTTCAGAATTTGCAGCGTGCAAGAATTAATTTCCCAGCCCCTCCCTCGTGAACCATGGAGGAGGAGAACCATGCTTCCTTTTTTAGCCCCATGCGGGATGTGTAGCTGTGTAAAGAAATTAATGATGTTAATCCAGATTCAGGGAAAATGGTGGAAAGTAACAGAAAAAAAAGTCTCTGTCGTCCCTTTTGTGCTTCCTCAGGCAAATTAGCTGTATCCCTTCCTTATCCCTTTCCTACTTCGGTCTTGAATTCGTATTAGCTTAGTCAAGTGTCTCCTCCTGACAAATGGAAAAGGTATGTTCTTCCTGCAACTCCTCTTGCCCATCACCTTACCACAAGAGGTGACAGAACCCGGAGATAACGAGGCAGTTTGGGTTTGGGACACAAGGTCGTGTGCACTTAGAGCTTAATGATCTCTCTCCCACAGGCATACGTTTGGCTTCGTTTGCTTCAACTTGTGCCCACAGTACCAGGTAACAAGCAAATTAATACAATGCAGAATTAAGTCATTATATGTGTCTGCACAGTTTAGCTTATTCCTTTATTTTCAGATAATCAGTGTAATTTCTGTGAGCCAGCCAGGCTTTTAACTTTCTTATCTAAAAGGACTTTTTCTCCGTTTGTATTTACAGTTGTATCAGCATTAAAGAGACATACTTGGAGAAATGGAAGGATCACAAGTGGGGCCTTCCCCTTTGACTGCATATAACCGCAACCAGAGGTCTGCGAGAGAGGTTTGGCTTCACAACAGTGCTCTCTGCAGCTCCCTAATGTGGTTTCAACAAGTCTGTGTTGGTGACTGTGTCAAGACAGCAGAGATAACAGCTCTATTTCCAGAAGCATTACTAGGTGAAGGAGAAGTCAAGCATGTAAGCACAGCCCTTCCCTTCTTCCCCATCTTAGTCAACATATAAACAGCTTCCAGTCATTCCTGTGGTGCAGAAGACACAAGTCCAAAGAGATGTGAAGCAGTGCCTCCTCTCAGAAAGGCTATGTCTAACTGCATTCCTTTTTTCCTTAGCCAAAGAGTTAGGCTGAAATATTTCCACTAAGTTTCTACAGAACTGCATTTTGTACAAGCAATAAGCCACCCAGAGTTTTGGGTAGAACTCCCTGACCAGCTCTAAAGTTTACAGAACACCATGCCTGCTGTGAGTTGTTTTGTTCATTTTGTTTTAAACACAATATAGGCAGGGTGAAAATGAAAATGGTAAGTCAACAGCTGGTTAGGAAGCAGTGAGACTGAACACAAAGGAGCCTTCCCTTCCTTGGGGGAACCCAGGAGCTCTGGAAATGAGTGTGGGAACCTTCCTCTTCCCTTAACTTCAAAGCACACCCTTCGTTGAGGAGACGTTGCTTCCCCCATCAGTTACTGGGGAGGGAAGACACTGCCACAGGGGAATTCAGAGCAGGAGCCAACTTTTGGTCTTTCTCTTCTCATGTTATCACTCATGAAAAAGTACCAGCTCTGGCAAAAATTGTCCCGTGTGATGGAGTAACTGCTCTGCAGAGGGCAGGTAGGAGCAGCCACACCGAGGGGACTATTTCCCTTCCTCAGACTTTCCTTCCCTTGCTCCTTCTGAGCTGCTGGACTGTAGCTGGGGCCATCCAATGTTCTCATTCAGCACATGCTAATTTTGACATTTCCATAATGTCTGCTTGTCATCACCAACTCTTAATTTAACCTCGCTGCAGAAATGCCTCCTGCATTTCAACCAGACAGGCTGCAGTTTAATTACATGGCCAGGCAGCTGGACTGTGTTGCACTATATCCAGCCAGTCTCTTGTTTCATGTGTATAATTGCTGAAATACTTCATTTTCCACCCTTCTCTCTCCCCCCTGCCCCAAATCTGTGTTCTCATTTAGCAACCACAGTCACTTGAAAATATTTTGCTAGCAAAACAAATTGCTGCTGAGTTCAAGCAGGGCTTTTTTCCCCCCCTTGGATTTCTGTAGCAGCCTGTTGACATGGAGAGGATGCTGCAGGAGTCATTGAGTTAATGGAGCCCAGAATCCCGTTTTTCCTCATACCCAGCTGACGCCAAGCCTCCCTGCTAGTCTCTCACATCTCTTACTCCTTGACACAGCACAATTCTGAATTCCTCCTTTTGAGATGAGTGGGCACTTGTGCTGCTACAGTCTTTTTTTAGATGCTGCAAAGACTCCCCTGCCTCTTGAGAGCTTCATCTGCCTTTGAATCCCTGGCGCTGGGTGCCCCAAAGACACAAGAGTTGACAGAATGGGGCAGCCCCAGGAAGGCAGGCTCCTAAACACCTACACCAGGGTCACCCAAGGACTTCAGCCAAATCAACCTCTTCTGTGCAATGCATTTTCCCTTTGCCACATTGGGAAGCTCCCAAACCCCAATCTTATTATTACCTTCACCCAGTGGCACTTCAGCAGAACTGAAAGGCAGCAGGAATCTAACTCCAGTCTTTGCAAGTACCACCCCTCCAGACACCTACTTACATCTTTTGGTGGACTAAATTAATTCATAATTCAGAGCTAGTTTTTCTAAACAACAGCCCAGAACATTAAAAAAAAAAAAACCAAACCTTAGTCTTAAGCTGGACGTTGTGGGGTTCAGTGCCTGTCTCACAAGATCAACTGCCCTTGCAACAAGGGTTGCATATACCTTGCAACCCTTGAACATAATCTTGAACATAAGTGAAGGGATAAACTGACAGCAGGATCATATTTCTGTTAATTAATGCATCAAAACCGAGACTCAGGACCTATGAAGTACTTTGGGAGGCTCTTAGGACCTGACCTTATCCGTGTGCAGGAATTACAGGGGTCACTTGTGAACCAAAGTCACTGCTGGTGGTGCCCCGCTGGCACAGGGCATGGAGAGAGCGTATCGGGGGGATGCTTGAACGGGACAGATCAAGAGAAATAGTGAAATGTACTGTATCCAAACTGTATCTGAATACAAATAATCAACTGTGTCCAACTAACCGGCTGTGTAGAAATAATTGTTCTTACACTCGCCCTGTATATCCCATCCCTGAGCCCCTCTGTGTGACTCCAGCTGCAGCCATCAGGGGGCTATAACAAAGTGAAGACAGGGAATAGGCCTATCCATTGTAAATAGGAGATTTCTGTATTATTATTCAAATCAGCCTCAATCAGCTGCTGCCACGCCTTTGATCTGCTCTGCTAAACAACAGCTAATGTCGTTGAGGCCCATTCAGACTCCTTAGGATCTGCAGCTAAAAAGTACTAAAGCTCCGGCGAAGAGGAGGAGGAAGAAAAGACAGTAAATGGCAAAAAAGCAATTCTCTAAGCACACTGTGCCGTTGAAACACCTGACTTCCCACTGCTCTGCCAGGCAGCAGGGAGGAACTGAAAAGGGAATTAAGCTGTCTCCTGTCATAATCTTAACTTGTGCTTTTGCATAATCAACTGGAGTGACTTTGTCTCTACTTGAACGTTTTACTATGTTTAATCGCCAAATTTGACTCATTCCCTCTCGCTGCTGCGGGTGAGAACACCCCTCAGTGATGGCTTTGCTTAGGGCTTATTATAAAGACGCCCAGATTTCCAGGAGACTCCTGTGAACATGCAACTACCTCCAAAGAGACCCTCAGAAGTTTATTAAGGATATCAAGCCTTTTGTCAAGTTATACAGGAACTTAAACTGCTGAGTGGACCCATAGGCATTTTCCCACAGCAGAGGGATTCCTTTAATTAATTCCTGTTTAAACTACAGCACTGATTTTCAGAGCCAGTCTCAACCAGTCCCTCTTGGCCTTAGAGCCTGTTCCTGTATGAAGTCTTGAAATCAAGATTAAATGTCTTTCTAAAAGCTCTGTGCCCTAGAAGAGGAGAGTGATGGAATGGTGTCCTGGTTTAAGGTAAAACAGGACCATTTTTCTTTTCAGTAATTCTACTTTTCAGCTAAGTCTCTTCTAACTCTTGGAAATTAATGGCTTTTGCTGACCTGTGTTATCCAGCATTTCGCTAATGTTCATTTCTAGCTTTAAAATAGGTAATTCTCTAAAACTGACTCACTCCATATTCCACAGTTAGGAAGTTCATAAAGAAAAGATGGCTTTGCCCCAAGCACTCTGCACCTTTATCTACCGAGATGTCTGCTTCCATGTTTGTAGGAGTGCTCAGTGAAATCCCTGAAGACCTCAGTGGAGGAAGCCTGTTCTAGAGAAAAATAATAGTGCTTGTAATTGTTCTGCAGAATCCTGGAAAATGTCTTGTTACCATTTTCCTTTGCTAGTATTAAATTTTAATGCAGGGGTGTCCATTGATATTCATTATTCATCTGCCCTTGAATTTTTAACCAACATGTGCTTGAGATTATTTCAGAAATTCTGTATTTATAGAGAGCTGGGAGTGAACAACTATTCAGCTGGGCTGATAACTGCTGTCACGCTCCAGTATCCATTTTCAGCAAAAAAAATCGGTGGCTGATAACCATAATCAGTAAAATTGTTAAGTTTCACAAACGAAAGGATGCCAGGAGTCATCTGCTCAGTGAGAGTGAAATTCGTCTCTTCTGGGGATCTGTCTCAAGAGCTGCGTGATCTCCAACAGCCCCAGTGTGAAGACTCTGTGATACATAGGCCTCGTGGTGGCCCTCTGCGTGCTGATGAATTTCACTTCCTAAGAGCCAAGTTCCATGATTCGTTACAGAGAGGGTTTTTTTTTTTTCTCAAATATAGCTTATTTCTTCATTATTTCCCTCGGGAGTAATCCAAGTGCAAACTGCACCTTTCTTTAAATGCATTTGGAATTCGGCTTTATTTTCTTTTCCTTTTTTCACTCTATAAATAGTTTGCAAATCAGTATTCACATTTCAGTTGTGTTGACTTGATGTCTCTAGCACTCGTCACTTTTTAAATAAGAATCATGATGTTTAGAGTGTGGGGGGTTTTTTTCAGCCACAGCTCTTGGAATCACGTAGCTGAGTGAGAATCGCAGTTTGCACTTAGAAGGGTGTTTGTAGCTTTGTATTGCAAAGGAAGTAGGAAAATAGAACACAAATGTGCTGAGAAGGGCTGACAACTGGAAAGTAAATAGAAGAACTTTACATGTATTCTCCAAAGAAAATCCGCACAACTTTTTCTCATTTATTTGTAGTTTTTATGGGGAATAGGAAGAGGGAAGAGAGGGAAATAGGAAATACAGCTTTCCTAAAGGCATCTAGGAGAGGTGGGATTAATTTTCTTCTGGAGCTGCCTGTTGCCTTCTCCTGACTATGCAGAAAAGTTAAAGGATGGGATTGAATCTACAGAGCCTCAGGGGAGCAACCCAGGTGCAGAAGCCTTTCTCTGGTCACTGGAGAGGTAGTAAATGGGGTTTGGGTGTCCTGCATGTCACCAACTGTAGATGTTGACTTGGATGATTGATAGAACTCTGCTCCCCGTTGTCTCAGCAGAGCATGAATGAACACAGAGTGACCTGGGGGGCACCTGCTTTGATTGAGCGGGTAAAACCCAGAGCTTGCAGGTGACAACATGATCTCTAGGACAGCAGAGCCGTGGCAGAGATTAGAAGGAAGCTGACAGGTAAAGTTGAGTCTTCTTTCTTACCTCAGGCAAAAATGCTGGATAAGATATCTAATAATTCAACTTCTGATACTTGAGCACACTTTCCCGTCATACAACTACAGTTTAAGGAGGAGATTTTAGACGGGGGCACAGGCCACCAGGTTACCCTGGTTACAAGCACCGTTGCATTCCTCGAGACCATCCAGCTTTAGTTCTTGTTGGAGACCCTTCTGAGAGGGTCACAATGAAAATGCAGGAAAGCAGAATGCCTTGCCCCAATCAAGGAACTGAGTCGAGTTCTTCACTTAGAGAGGTTTACCGTAGCAATTGGGCACGCTAAATTGTGTACAGAGAAAATGACAGAGAGAAACAGTGCAAAGATGCAGATTCCACCTGAAAGGCAACAGAATTTTGAGACATACAAATAAAAATCGGATGGGCAATTTGAACAAGTATTTGCAAAGCTTTTAGTTCCAAATTCATAGCATTATGGCCACTTTCTTCTGAAAAGTCTGCCTTCTCAGATAAAATCATTTGATTGCTGCTGTGGGTCAATGAATAATAAAAACACAAAGATGTGGGCATGAGTTTCTTGGGATGCTCTGGGAAGTCCACAGGCCAAGAATCTACTGTGGGATGAAGAGGAAACAGTCACCTTTGTGATTCGAAATGGAGGTGTCTGTTTAGTTTCAAGTATTTCCACGAGCCAGCTGGTGAAATAAGAGCAGATGAAATGAATTACCCAAAATTCAGATGCCAAAAGTCTGCTATGGATAGAATTTAGACAATACTAAAGGCAATCTGAATCTCCATCTCCATCTAAAGAGATGTCCTCTTTACAAAGGAAATGTGTTTGCCTGTGAAATAGATGGTAGCAATGGAAACTGGAGCTCTTAATAGACAAAACAGCGCAAGTGCATCTCTCAAGCCTGTTGTTGTTCACCAGAAGAGCTGTCCTTCCCCTGCCTGGCCAGTCTGAAACTCTCCTTCCCCATGCAGAAGCCAGTGTAGCTTGGACCCAGGCCATTTGTAGACAGGCACTGATTTGCAGAGGCTCTGAAAGCCAGGCTCTTTGCGAAAGTTTTTATGTATTGATCGGTCCTTGTCAACACATACCTTGTGCCAGGCTGAGGGATCAAAGAAAGCACTCTCCCTGAGTTAGAAATTCTCTGCAGCAGTGAGGAGGGTTCTGCTCAGGGATGTACACACGAAGCGTTTGTGGGGCTTGGTGGCCGGGCACTGTCCCCTGTGTGCTCACTAAAAGGCAGGCAACTGTGTCCCCCCTGCAAGTTGGTGATTGCAGCCCTGGCATGGCTGCGGTCAAGTGGGAGAGAAAGGAGGGGAGTAAACATGATCAATAACCGCTTCATATCAACTCCGTTGCACTTCATTACCCCCTCATCAGGCACTGGTCTCCTCTCCCCAAGTATACTCAATCTCTCTCCATCTCTGAGGGCGTTCTTGGCCAGGCCAGTGATTTCCACTCACAGCTAATGCCCTGCCACACCATCATTTTATGACTCTTGAAGTGGTTTTAAGACAGCATTGCTGCTGAAAAAAGCTGCCCAGACCTCTCCATCCTCCTAGATGTTTATTCCTATCCTTTCTCTGCCCTGTGCTGGAGCATACATGGACATGGAATATACAGAATCTGGGAATGTGTGGCTGGGAACCAAGGGGACAGACTTCCATTTGCAGTGGTGGTGTGAACACTGAACCCTGGCTCTGCAGATCTCCCCAGGCTGATATTGGGGGTTAGAGTCACAGCAACCTCCTTATTCTGGCTCATCTTCTACTGGGGCACAGCCCATAAAGCAGCAGCCTGGAGAAACAGGGTCTATAACTATGATCCTACCCCTAATCATCAGAACTTGTGGGTCAGACCCCCACCCTTGCAGGGAGACCCCATTACCTCCAGCAGACATTGGCCATCCCCACCACAGCTTCCTCCTCTTCCCAGGAAAAGCTGGAGTATTGGGGTTGGTTTATGCAGCACCTTGCCCAGCAGGTGCTGTATTCACAACTGGTCTTTCTCAGAGTGGTATAAACCACCGTCACCCCCCTCCCCAGTCTCTGTCCTTCCAGGTCCTCTTTTCCAGCAACACTAATTCCAGCACACACTGACTTTATCTTCCTGGACTTCCAGTCCCCTTTTTCACTGCAGCAGCAGCAACATTGCTCAGGTATATGCAGTGGGAGCAGGTGACCTTCCCACACACTCCTGGCTTTTTAATGCATTGCTTCTCCCAAGAAATATCAGGCAGGATTCTGTTGTCATGAACTCAGAGGTGACCCTTTCTCAAGGCCCAAGTAATCAGGCGTAGATCCAAAAGAATTTATCTAAGTCATACTAAAAATCAATGACAATTATGCATTCAAATGCTTTTCAGAGTTGGTCTTCTGCGCTGACAGCTATTGAAAAATATTTGGGTTTTTTAACGGAAATCTAAATTTTCCATAACTGTGGCAATAAAAAGATGGATTGCAGCTAAAGTTTTTGGTTTTCTTTTTTCATTACTATTATTTCCCTGAGGTCAGAAACAGAAACAAAGTTCTGAGCAAGGAGAGCCTTTTCCAGAAAAAAAATTACAGATATTTAAGCTCTGTGGAGAATGGAAGAGCCATTCACAAAGGATTGTGTATCTCTGGGAGGTGACTGTATCATTTCTGACCAGAATGAAACCAGGATCAAAAATATGATCTGAAAGAATACTGAGTACACATGTTGCAATTTTTTATTAGCATAAGTGGGATATATTTTAGATCAACATTTCATTCTGAGAATTTTTTATTTCTATTGTTTTGTACAATAGCACAAGGCACTTGGTTTGCACTGAACTTTAATCCACAGATGCCTGGGTATCTCCCAAGATAAATGTGATCCAGCAGAAGTTCATTTTGTGTTGGCCTTCACAGAGTGTTTTCTAACATTGCCTAAACACACTATTATATGTTTCTTGGTGTAAAAATACTGTACAGATCTTGCTGAAAGAAAAGAAAAAAATGTGAGGCTGAGGTAGACATAAAGCATGAAAAATCTTTGCTGAAATTTAGAAACGGACACATTCCGAAGCAGCTGAAGGCTGGGTACTATAATGAAGAGCATTAGGAAATATCAATATCATTACCAGAAGAGCATGCGAGAGATAGAAAACATCAGTTAACATCGAACAAATTTGTTCCAGAGACTGTTCCATGACTTTAATAACGGTCAGTCTTATTCCTGTGAGTCTCTTGAATTTACTAGTACAGATACAGCCTTATTTTCTCAGATAGTAGCTTTTGTTGCCCTTGAAACTTCACCGAAAATGTCTCCTTCTATTCACCTTGAAATAATAGTGGTTTGTAAATTCATTTGAAAAGCACAACAATTCCCATTTCCCTGACTTTTGGACTTGCATGTTGAACAAGACAGATTGTCTTCCCAGGCCTCAGGGAGCATCCATGTGTTCAACAGCAACGCAGGAACCACAGTGACACAGAAGAACCAAAATAAGATTTTCAACAGCATTTTTCAACAGCTCACAGTTTCTTCAAAAAGATGAAATAGTTTTCCTTGGACCAGCAAAATGGACTTTCTCGATCCCTGAATTATGTTAGAAGTGACAACTAAGTATCGAGATCTTTTTTCAAAGCTGTCCGAGATCTTCAAAGCCAGTCAGAAAAATGGACACTAGAAAGATTTCTATCTTGGATTCCTGCTGATCTTTGAAGGGTTTTAACACCTCCACAGCTGATAACAAGCATTTAAAACTGGCCTTCAGGAAAAGTCTGTGCTAAACCTGTAAAAAAATCTATTACTTATGCCTCTTCTATGTGCTCGTGTGCAGGAGTACTCTGTTCCTAATCGTGTTGTTCTTTGGAACAGTCCAAACAAACATCAGCTCATCCTAATACACTGTTTTCTGAGCTTGGCTAAATAAGCAAAAGATAAATCTACTGGTAATGCAATTAAGTCATAATTATACAGAAATACATATGCAATTACTTTCTCATCCTCATTAAAGTTGAATGAATGCTTAGGGGTTTAACTACCTTTTAACTACAGAGCAAAAGAAAGTTAATTAGATAGTTGCGAAATTTTGCGTTTTAACTTTTCCTAGTAGAAGTGACAATAAGTGCCTTTGAAAAAAGTTGCTCCAGTTCTTGGAGAGCAAAATACAGCTAAAAATTAAGAAGGCAAGCGAAGGGCATTAATAAAAATTCAATTATACACTTACTGCATGTGCAATTTTCAACTAATTGCATTGCGACAAGTTATCTGTTTTGGGTAGACACTACATTTCCACCAGAAAAAAACAACTCAAGGTAATATCTAATGAAGCTTTGTTAAAAGATGGAGAGAAGAGAGATGAGGTCCTGTTAAGGGCAGGCCAAATGAGGAGTTTCCGAGTGTCATGTGAGGAAGGTCCCTGAAGAGCAGTAGTTTGTATACGTGGAAGTAAATGCTTACTGAGTTATATTGACTACACAAGTGCCACTAACTCACTTGTCCAGAAGCATGGGAGGGGGCATAGAATCATAGAATTGTCTGGAAGGGACCTTTAAGATCATCGAGTCCAACCATCAACCTTACTCTTATAAAAACCATCACTAAGCCATATCTCTAAGCACTATGTCAACCCATCTTTTAAATCCCTCCAGGGATGGTGCCTCAACCCCTTCCCTGGGCAGCCCATT
>JAOXNO010000012.1:2229014-2240094 GCA_028565335.1 Limnodromus scolopaceus
CCAGGGATGGGGCAGCTACAGCTTCTCTGGGCAACCTGGGCCAGGCTCTCACCACCCTCACACCAAAGAAGTTCTTCCTAATTGTCTAGTCTAAATCTCCCCTCTTTCAGTTTAAAACCATTATCCCCATCCTATCTCTCCACTCCCTGATAAAGGTTCATCAGTCTCATGGCTTCTCTCGCTGCAGAACCCATGCAGCAGCTCTGGTAGCTGCCTCTAAAACCAGCTGTCATTTATTTCTCCCTTGAACAGCCTGGAGCTGTGAGGAACAGAGCTGACCCAGTGAATGACCCTGGCCTTGGACAGACAAGCAGAAGGAATGACAGCAACACATGCTTTTCATCTGGGAGACCCCTCTTTCTTCCTTCTCCTGGTAATCCAAAGCCTTTCCTGGGGGATTACCATAGAATCATAGAATGGTTTGGGTTGGAAGGGACCTTAAAGATCATCTTGTTCTCCAGGGGTTCCTTGCTGTGTAGTGATGTCTGTAGAAACGTACCAAGATCACTTTCTGTCACCACGAAAGCCGGGCCAAGGATATGCCCAGGCACGTTGTTACTACAGGGTGGGATGTCCTGAGACCAGACTGGTGCTTAAACCTGCCAGAAGACCATGGGGGCTGGAGGAGGAGTTGTATTCCCCTTGAGGTGTTTATTGTCTGGGTGGGTTAGGGCAATATAAAGAGGTCACAACTGAGGTAGCTGCATGGTCTCCTTTCCAGACTTTTCCTTTCTTGATACACTGTATCTAAATCAAGTTGAAAAAGTTAAATTTCATTTAAAGTAATGTTTTCAGACAAGTGGATAATGAGTTAACAGTGACCATAATGTTCTTTTCCTGTGCCGTTTCCCATATGAAACTGTGATATGATTCCTGAGAAAGCAGCCTCCACAAACACCCTACGTAAATCTCTCATTCAGAGCAGCTCCTGAACCTGTGAATGAAATCTGAAAGGACTACGTGAGCCCCAAACACAAGCAGATTCTCCAACACAGGGTTGAATCCGAAAGTTGGTTTTTTTTTTTTCTTAAGAGGTTCTGATTTCAGCCTTAAATTCTGGGTCTGTTGCACAACAAAGAAGTCACTGAATCAGACAAAGAAAATTAGTTCTGTCATTATTTGGGGACAGGACTTCACACATTTTTGTGCATCAGCATTCAAAAAAGGTTACTGCAAGTGTTAAATTCAATTCAGAGTCCTGCAAGACATCTCTATGTGTGACTGCCTAATTATAATTAGATCCACAGAGTTTGAAAAAAAAATAAAAATATCTTCATTATAAGAAGATAATTGTCTTTGTTAATTGCCATGAAGTTGCAGATCTTTCTCTTAGCTCTGGCCTAGATGATTGTCTTTGATTTTAAGTAGAGGCATTGTACTCCAGAAGCTTTGTCTAAATGGTGTGGGGTTTGTACAGCATTTTTAATACTTTTCACAGTGACTACACATGAAAAAAATATAGATGTCAGGGCTACCAAGCGTGCAAAATAATAGTGTTACCCAGAGATTTCTGTGCTGTGCTGCTGTGTCTGATGAGAGGTGTAGCCTGGAGGCCAAATCCTCCACTTTCCTGTAGGCACGGGGCACCAAGTATTTCCCCTAATAAACAAACTTAACTAAAGTCCAGGACACTAGAGGTGGATTCAACTCACGTGGACTTTGGTCAAGGAACACGAGCACACACATCTGAGTGCTGACACCAAAGCTATCAAAGCCCGTCGCATAAGGACCTCATCAGAACCCAAATAAGCTCTTATCCATCCGTAATGGCTTCGCGAGATGCTTCAAATGTGCACCTAGGGATTCTAATCATCTAAATCCTATTTATTTAGCTTAGTACTTCAACATGAAATAGGACAGAAGACTCCTAGAAATAAATTCAACCTGAATTGGAAAAAAAGAAAATTCTCTACACAGAAAAGCAGAGTAGACATAGGGTGTCCTGCCTCTGCCGTGCTTCAATTTAAAGCAGCATTTAACACAAAACTATGCCAAAGGCAACCTGAAGATGTTCTGTCATATCTCATTTATGCTCCGATGCTACAATAAAAAGGAAGAATTCCCTGTCAGCACAGCTGTCCTTCTCTTTCAAAGGCTAAACCAAAATCACCAAGGAATTTAAGTCATTGATGGATCCTGTATGTGAAATATCCTTCTTTCTGACCCTCTGGAAAATGCCTTTCTTCATACATCAGGAAAGTAATAACAGAAATTGTCAGGGTTTGCTACAGATATTGGTGATTTCCATGCCACAGGCATTGTCTAGCTTGCTAATTTGCTTTCAATTAGTAGGTTGAGGGGATGCTGGCTCATCAATAGTGACAAAGTACACTCAACGTATGGCTGCACATCCCCACAACGTATGGCTTGCACCGCTCCTGGGCATTGCTGGAGCAGCAGAGGTGCACCAGGAGCTACTCCTGCACCTCCACCTCACAGCTCGTAACATTAAACCTGTGATACAAGGGGAGATTGTGAACTACCAGAGATCAGCAACCCTTTGAGAAGGAAACACCACCTTGAGAAGGAATGAGCCATTCCTTAGAGTCCAGCTGCCTTTTCTCTCCCAAATACCACGTAGAACTATTTTCTTGTTATCGCCGGGGAAAGTTGTGGTGTACTTGTCTCAATATTTCATCGGAAATGTCCACTTCATTTCCATCAGACCACCAGCCAGGATTTGGTTGAAAAAGTCAAACATGGTGAACGTGGGAAAATGCAAATGCTAAGCTGAGCTAAACTGTGCCGGGTTTGAGTAGTTGGGGCACCTGCCATGTCTCTTATATGGAACAATTATTTTAGTCTGCTAAGAAATACTTTGTATTGAAAATTATTCCAATGCTGTTGTGTTATCCATCAGGAACAAATCTGTGCCAACAATGCAGATTTCTCCAACGTCCCGAATCTTGCTGTTTGATGCACTGAGAAAACATGTGTACGTGCGTTAAGCTGCCAAGAGTGCTTGTTGCAAATGAGCAAGCAGAGTTAGTGTTTCATCAGCGCGTTTGTTGGCTGTCAGGGGAAAAGTCCTTTGAAAGGCTTTGGGAACAAAGAATTGGAGAACCTGCTGACATTTTTAGGATGAGAGAGGAGAGATTATAGAAGACAAGGCCTGAATAAACAGTCTGGATTTATGCTCAGATACATTTTTCTATGAAAGCTCAACCATATCTTTTCTTGTCATTGCACTGATTAATTAGCCTGCCTTTTTTATGTCAAAACTGAGACTCTTTCAAAACAGTTTTGCTGATAATTTGGACCATTCATTCCTTTGCAACAGTTAAGAACTGATGACAAGGATTCTGAGAAATATCCCAAAGCTATCTTGCTTTATGAGAGGAGACGGTTTGGAGATTTTAAGGCAACAGAGGATGGTCTGGCTTATTCTACATAATCTTTAAAATTTTCTGACACTGATGTCTCTGAGAATTTTTTGTTGGAATAATGATAGGAAAATTCATCCTAGTCCTGAATGTAAATTCAATAACTATGAATCAGAATCTGGAAACGTGTCCCTTAAACTGTCTCCTGAGATACTTGATCTCTGCCTGTGAGCAGGAATGGACCTGCCTTCTCCTGCAGGCTTAGTTGTACATGAGTACTTCCAGCATCCTCAGTTCCTGTCTCAATTCCTCACTTTTAATGGTGCCAAAATCAGGTTTGCATGATGTCATGGCTAAAAAGGACATCCAGAAATCCCACTAGACTGCAATCAGAACATCCTGATTACAGTCGGATTTATTCTGCATTAATTATAATATAGTGCAAATTAACTTCCTACTCGCTGCTTTAGTCCTTTTTAAAAAATAATGATCATAACATCCAGCAATAATAATGCAACAACCATAAAGCAGTTCAAGGGACATTTCAGGGTCTGAAATGGTGGACAGAATGACCGCTATTGTTTTAATACATACATTATGTACCTGAAGAACAGATCTGAAAGTCCTCTGAAATTAAAGGGGAAAAAATCTTTTTCAATATGATTACATGACCAAAATGTCTACATCAGAATTGGAGCTAACAACATTAATAATGACTTGAAATCCTAGCACAACTGTCTAACCGTAAATAGCCATTCTGTCCGCCACACTTTTTTTAACAATGTGGTAATGAGCAGTAGCAAGTTATTAAAACAGTATAATAGGGAAAATAAAATACTTTGGGTTTGCTCTGCCTTGTGAGCCTGTCAGGCTGGTTCTCTAAGTGGCCAGTTATCTCACAGGGTCTGGGCAAATGGTTGTGGTGGTTCGTGTTCCCTCCCTCTCCCCTGCTAGCTCCCTTCTTACCCATTTCTCCCCTTCTCACAGCGACACTGACCCACAGCAAGACTGACAGAGTGTGGACCAGCATCTTAGTCATTACAGGGGAAAAACTCACCTCCCTGGGCACAGGGCTCTGCCCAAAGTGGTCGTCACCCCAGCTGCGAGCTATGGGAAGGGTGTGAGAAGATGAAGGGTGTAAGCCGTCATTTGCACATGGAGAGGAGACCTCATTTGGAATTGGAAAACAGACAATTGTTTTTCTAAAAAACCCAAATAAAGCATCTTTTTTTCCTTCTTTTTTTTTTTTTACTTTCTTTTTTTCTCCTTTTTCTACATTCTAGAAGGTCCATTTTTGTTCTGGAAGGTTCTGAAATGGAGCTGCCCAGGTACCACAAAAGTGCTTGTCTTACTTTTCTCCTTGACAATAAATCCTCTCAATGTGCTGTTCTTAGGAGATTTCCTAGCAGGGAATCTTGGAAAACGGATCCAAAAACTGATCTCTGCCACCAGAATCAGCTCCTTGTCCACCACTTATACCCGATCCATTGAGAGGAGCCTTAAACTGCCCCAGCAGTTGATGGCATTGATGAAGCTCCCCTGGCTTTCATGCCAAGATAAGTCCTCTTAATCTTTCAGTTCCTGTCTCCGCTCCATCGCGTCTCATGCCACAGGAACGCCCATTCTGGGACACTTTTCTTGAACATATAAGGTATGAGTTTAAAAAATTAAGACCATTTAAATATTCTGAGAGAAGCAGAAACACAATAAAGCGTGTTTGCAAAGTACCTATTTATGCCTGCTGAACATACAATCAAAAATTGCATTGGCTGGTGAATTACTTGGATTCCTTTTCTCCTACTAGAGTTCCTCTAAGCAGTAAACTTGGGTCTATTGAAGTTGTCCTTTCCATTTGATGACTACTTCCACACTCTGACTAATGTAATCAGATACATTCAGAGAACTCCAGAATGTAAAGGCGCTGCCATTGCAGCCAAGCCTGTGGATGTATTTTTGCAAATTACATAGCAAAACGAAGCAGTAAATCGGTGTCTGATTAGCTCTGGGATTTGAGGAGGTTCTGATTTGAGTACTGATGAGAAAATTCCCCTCTGGAATGACAAATGGGCTAACTTGTAAGGTCTTTGTTAGTTTTTGGGAGGGCAGACTGTATTATCTTCCCAAATCACAGCTGTCCCATGGCAGTGGTTCGGGGATGGGAGATTTTGTCATGTGTTTTAGCTCCCAGGGAACATTAAGTACTGCAAGTATGGACTAGATGAGCTAGTGCATCAAACAGCAACTTTCCCCAGTCACTAGAAGGTCTTAACCTACCCTGACACTGCTCCCAGGGTCTCTGGATGTGCCCTTGCCCGACCTTCAGCTTTGGTGCCCTTTGGTCAGGGCTGGACAACCTGGCATCTAAGATGCATCTAAGGTACCCTGGGTCTCAGCTCAGCCTTTCCAGCCCCTCCTGGTTCCTGCTGCTCGGGCAGCAAACTCATAGGACCTGACACCGGTTTTGTTTTCTGTTTATTTAACATCTAAACACACCGGGATGCTGCTCCAGCACTGTGACACTGCTATTAATAATAATGAAAGATGCAAATTACCCCTTGGATTTCCCCAAAGCCAAAGCTTCCCTGCTGTCAGAGATCGCCTCACCTATCACAACTGAGAGATGATTCACCGCTCTCCTTTAAAGATCACATGCCGGTTTAGCTTTCAGTCACTGACATTTTACCCTATCGATATTTTCTGATTAGTCCTCCCTGTTTTGGTGTCCATGGTGACAACTGCTTTTCATCTGCAGCCAGAATCCCAGTGCCGGCGTGGGAGTGCTGATGAGATCCCTCCGACTCAGCAGTCGCTCTCGCTAACAGGGGCTGATCTTCCCCCGTGCTCGGGACCTGGGGGACCCTGCGAGATCAAGGGAAGCAAGGAGGAGACACCCCCGGGTACCTGGGCTTATTCGTTTAAGGAGCCGAGTTCAGCATTAACACTTCAGAGCACATTCAACAGCCTCCAGCATGGTTTGGAAAAACAGTGGAGACACCAGTGTGTGTTCACTCTTACCTGCTGTCTCCCGTTAAATAGTTGATGGAAAGGAAGAGGGAGGAAGAAACCATCAAACATGAGCATTTTATACTGCCTGCTTTAGTTAATTGGACTGACAAAATTTCCACTTACACTGGGCTTTAATTAATGGCAGTGAGTTAATGTAACGTTGCAACTGTCTTTTCTGTGTTTTATTTCAGTGCACCTCAGATGCTCACTGCTCGGATAAAACCCCCACACTTTGCAAACACTAACACCTCCTGCAATGAAAAAAAATCAAGAAGCGTCGATCAGAGTTGATCTGAACAACTCTGCAGGATCTCAGCCAGCCGGCCAGATGCTAAAGAAAAAACATCAGCATCGTTTCTAGCTGTGCAAAGCTGCATCACCAAAGTATCTGTCTCAGTGTCTTGTCAGGAACACGTTAATACTCAGATGGGTAAACTGAGGCATCAAGAAATTGAAATGGAATTATTAACTGAAGAACAGGACCCCGAAGGTGTGGTTCTAGTGTCATGCTGTTTCATAAGACTGTTTTGCTGTCTGGCCAGGCATTCTTAGAGGATTTCTGAGATGTCCAGTATAAAGTAGCTATTACACATTAACAGAAAAGATTTAAAGTGCGTCTACAGTAAAGACAGTGATTATCAAGTGCTGTTCTGTACATGTGCTCCGTGAGCTGGAGATATGACTCTAGCAAATGTGTGACCATTTTACAAAGACTTTTTAGGATGTCAGAAGATGTTAAATGGAAATAACCTGACAGAGAGTACATGAGCCATACCCAAGTCACTCTCAGCCCACCTTTCAGCCATTCCTCATGGATTTCCCTACAGAAGGGGAAAGAAATCAGGCAGTTCCATTAAGATAATAACACTTGTCCTGCTACCTGGAACTGCTGGCAATGTTTAGAATGTCTGAAAAGAATTGCTGCTAAGCATTCGAGGAGAACGAAAATATAAAGAGACGTTCGTAAGAACAGAGGGAAAGGGAGTAAATGGTTTCTTTCCTCTATCTCACGTGCTCTTCAAATGAATTTTGGATTTGAGGAATGAGTTTGCAACTGCAACAAACAGCAGCCAGACCAGGGCAAAACTCAAATGCAGAGGTTGTGCAACACGTAGCTACCCATCTCCCGTGTGTGACCAGGGGCACAGGCAGCGTGGGAAGTGCCCAGGAAGAACAGGATGGTCCAGGCAGCGTGGGAGGTGCCCAGGAAGAACAGGATGGTTGTACCCAGCTTCAGACCTACACCCTGGCTGGGGTCACCAGGAGGTGTGTGTGGGGCAGGAGGGCTGCGGCGGGTGGTTACACCTCCCTTCATCCCTCTGGTAAATCTCCAAACCTCGGATGGAGCAACGCTGACTTGGAAGAAATGAGAATGGCCCAAAATCCAGGGAGGGGAAGGAATAGCAAAGACAAGACCCATGAAGCCATCCACTGAAATCTTTTGTGAATCAGGGTCCCTACCTCCTGTTCTTGCTTTTGACTCTGTAATACATGATGTAATTTTCAAGCTGATTTGATTTACCAGAGCATGTACAGTACTTCATAGCCCTGCAAGTACTTTAATTCCAGAGCAAATAGCGTGAGTGCTGTAATCGCTCATCTGACTAGGTAATTATACTTACAGGAGATAAAACAACAGGTTTTATATTTATATGTCATGCCCAACACAAGCAAAGCCTTTCGTTGGCTTCCAAATCCTCATCCGTTAGTGAACCAGAGACTTCGTGCAATTGTTTCAGTCTTCAAAGAGCTAAATGAGGCAATCAATTAGCTCAGTTCTGCCAATTGTGGAGTCCTCATGTGCCCTGCTGTGAGAATCAGGAGAGTAATGGTGCTACTGGAATTCAGAGAAACCAGCAAGCTGCTGGGGTTTGGGTGGCACTGGGTGAGAGATGCAAAATGACCAAATGAGAAACCAGGTGCAGAATGGTGTGAGAAAACAGGATAAGGTTTGTTATTTAAAGGAGGATAACAAGGATGGCCACAAACAGCAATATTTTCAGGGGTAATTGATATTTGTTGCAACTTGGGATGAAAACAAACTTCAAAGAGTCAATATTTCTCATTTCCTGTGGAGCAGGTGTGAGCTATGTAAATATTTTTGTTTCATTTCCAACTTTGTGTCAATGGGAAAGTTTTATGGCAATATTTACATATCACAATATTGCTTTACAGCATAAGCACTCACCGTGACTATGCAAAATTGGTCATCAATAGCCACGTTCAGCTTTTAACAGAATGCAACTGGTTTCAGCAGAATTCAAAATAAAGCCTTTTAGTTTGTCGCAGTGAAGCAGCAGCAAGAAGAAATGAAAAGGCGAGAGTGCTCGTTTCAGCACGCTGCCAACTGTCAAAATCTAAACAGCCCCACAAAATGTTAATTTTTTTGATCATTATAATGGAAATCAATTGAAGGGATTTAAAAAGGACAAACAAAACAAAAAAACCAAACCAATATGTTTTCCGTTAAAAATACCAGGCTCCTGGTGAGCCAAAATCATCCCACATCTCCCAGTGCTGGTCTGAACCACTGAGCACAAAGCGGCTGAGAGCTGTCAGTCTTCTAGAGGGACAGAAGGAGCACAATGAAATCTTAACTCTTATCTATATCCCTTATTTTCCATAGTTGACGTATTTCAGGAGAGTCAGGCCCCACGCTTGCACCAGGTCCTGCAAATCTCTGCTCTCCTCTAAGGGAGTGACTATTTAGGACGTTTAAATCAAGTTTGAAATGCGGCACCTAAAAGTTCCCCCAAAGCCGTGCTCTGTCCTCAACAGCAGCAGCAGAAAGCCATAAATCAGCATTGATGCCAGCCCATCACATTCTGCTATTACAACTAATTCAGTCCTTTGATGTTTATATTGTTGCTGAAATTAACTTAATGAGTGTTCACTTCAGTAGAGGCGTAATCAAATATTAACAGCTGAATGGGATGAAACTCCCTGCCAGGGCTCGCCATAGAGGAAGAAATGGGTCTGTAAGCAAGAAGGATCAGATGAATATCAGCGGGTGGCCAGAGATGACTAAAGGAGGCGGCAAGGAGCTTGCAGGAACTGGAGCTGATGGCAGCAGGAAAGCCTTCCCCAAAGGAAGATTTTTGATGCTTGTCACAGAATCACAGAATGATATGGGGTTGGAAGGAACCTCTGGAGATCAGCTAGACCAACCCCCTCCCAGAGCAGGTCCACCCAGAGCAGGTCCCACAGGAACGTGTCCAGATGGAGTTTGAATGTCTCCAGAGAAGGAGACTCCACCACCTCCCTGGGCAGCCTCTTCCAGGACTCTGCCACCCTCAAAGTGAAGAAGTTCCTCGTCACATTTAGATGGAACTTATGTTCAAGTTTGTGTCCGTTACCTCTTGTCCTATTCCTGGGCACCACTGAAAAAAGACCAGCCCCATCCTCCTGACATCCACCCTTTAGGTATTTATAAGCATTGATCAGATCCCCCCCTCAAGCCTCTCTTCTCTTCTCCCGACTAAAAAGACAAGTCCCTCATCCCTTGTCCAGCCTGGTGCCTTCATTCCCTGGGCTGTGCTGGGGCTCTGGGGATGTTCCCCAGGAGGACAGTTGGGCAGTGAAACCAGAGGAAGAGAGAGTGGTTCTTCTCCCCTCCCTTTGCTGCCCAGGGAGCCCGGTGTTACCAGCAGAGATGACTGTGTAAAGACCAGCTGAAAAAGTCCTCACCCTTTTTCAGCGTAACACTGTGTTCACCAAACCTGCCCCTCGCCTTTCCTTCTGCTTCTGGCCTGTCCTGCTGATTTCCTCAAGCTCAGTTGCAAAGAAGGTGGGAGCTTTTCCTTCATCTGCAATAATTCCTTTTCATTATTTTTACCTACTGAGAATAAAACATGATCTGCTGAAGGCGAGATGGTTTAATACAAAAAGGAGAAAAACTAATTAAGTAAACAAAGGCACATATCAACTTTTGCTGAAAGGAGAGAGTGTGCAAAACAAACAGAACCATTTACTGGCTGTGCAGGTTAAATAGAAGCTGCTGGTGCTTGCATTACAGAAATACAACCACTTTGAAAAAAAGAAACTTTAATTTCAGTCTGAGCGACCCTTCCTCATCTGGGAACGAAATGACTATAGTGTACCTGCATCCTTCTGTTTCTTAGTAACCATGGAGCTGGGCTAATGCATTTAATTTCTGTTATGTCCACATATTTCTACTCCAATTAGACAAAGACCACAGCTCCGTTAGTAACTCAAACACACATGCACCATTTAATTTCCACAAGGATGTTTTGTCTGGTCTTGTAACAATGGCAAACGTGGAAGAATCTTTTTGCTCCCGGAACAGTTTGATAACTGGACGTGCACTTGAGCCTTTCCTGAGGCAGGATGGATTGAGAGGGACTGAACATTGTGTCCAACAGAGAATGGAGACCCTTCCTTAATCAGAAAGCCACATCCAGCAGCCCTTCAGTAACAGGGTTGCAAAATACACAAGACTGCTGAAATTGAGGGAAGGGAGCTCACAGCTGACACCCTTAAGCATCATAAGATGAAGGTTTATCCACCAGGAACTGGGCAGACAGGACCAGCAGCAGCAGCAGCAGCATGGGCTTGGTCAGAGACATGGTCCTTGCACTACATCTCATTTATCCATGGAGAGTGCGGGAGAGGACAGGAGACTTCCCTGGAGGTGTTCAAGGCCAGGGTGCGTGGGGCTTTGAGCAACCTGCTCTAGTGGGAGGTGTCCCTGCCCATGGCAGGGGGGCTGGAACTAGATGATCTCTAAGGTC
>JAOXNO010000012.1:2240194-2251703 GCA_028565335.1 Limnodromus scolopaceus
GGCAGGGGGGTTGGAACTAGATGATCTCTAAGGTCCCTTCCAACCCAAACCATTCTATGATTCTATGATTCTATGACTTACAGATCCGAAGTAAGGAAGAAGCAAACCCCTAGTAAGAACCCCAGCTATCCCACTGAAAAGATTAATGACACCCTCCGAGAATCTGGCATGGCTGGAAAAGATGAATTGGGAAACTGTTTGAGGTTTGCACATTTGTTTTCATTTTGCATCAGAACAGTCAGAAGCTTTTGAAAAGTTTCATTAAGAAGAGAAAAAGACCAATCCATCCCAGAATGATGAACAGCCCGAGCACCGGAGCGCTCAGCTGGGCTACGGGAGACTCCACTTGGAGCCCTTGCTCTGGAGTAATCACAATCCTTGGAGTATTGAGTGTTTTGAGCACGGTGCCATCGCCCCCCCAGCTTCAAGCCCCACACGCTGCAGTATTAGTTATACAGATGTGGGAATCTTTCATCACTTCGACCAGAGACTGCTGCAAGGGTAGGTTTAGTAAAAAGAAGTTTTTCTTTTTCAATTTACAGAGCTTTCTCCATGGAACACGCAAGATGCAGGCTTTTAGCTAATTTATCTCTTTTCAGCTTACATTTGCCTTTATATCCATCCTTACACAGTCATCTATTTGCTTGCTGCAACAAAATCTCAATTTTCTGATCCTTACATAAATATGAAACCTGTACTGAACTGAATCCCTTTTTATGAAAAAAAAAGAACAACTAAACAAAAAACCCAAAAAACCCAAACCAACACAAATTTTACAAAGGTCTTTCGTGTCTCAGGGTCTTCAAGATATCTGGATTTTTGTCTGATTGTTCTCCTTTCTACAAATACTAACAGGGAATTTAGAGGTAACCTTAAACTGCGTTGCAAAATCTGAATTACCTGAGTGAATGAGACTTGTGTGTGCATTTTCCTACTGATCTAAAGCCAGAAATTGAAAATTCTGTAAATAGCATGAGAGGAGTAATTCAGAACAGAGAGCTTTGGGGGAGACTTTATCTGTGCTGTGAGATACCCCAGGCCCTAGGATTCCCAAACACCCATTTTTAAGGCTGGTGCTTGACCTGACGGTAGGCAGAGTAGGCGGCTGCCTGGGTGGTAACGTGGCCCCCCAGGACCCCATGCTTTGCTTTACTTGTGCCCAAGGAAGTGGTGGCCAAATCTTCACACAGAATAACTGTTTTTTGTGTTTCACATCAGAACAGGGCACAGACGTGCAGTGCTCTGGTGGCGGCTGCCACCCAGGCAAAGACTGGGTGCAAGGCCTGGAGGTTGATGTTTTTCCCAGCAGCTTGCTCTCCCCACCTTCCCATCCCACCTTGTTACCCTAAATCCTTTCACCAGCTTTCTGTGAGCACAGGCTTTGTGTTTCATAAGGTCATAAAATGCAAAAGCAGGATCCTGCATGGACTTTCAGGCTTCCCGAGCCTTACATTTATCATCAGATTGATAAGACTCATTTAGATGTCCTGACCTCTTGCCTCCCCTCCTATTAAAACCGGTAACTGATGAATCTCCAAGGAGCCTTTGGGTATATGGGGAGGGGAAGGCATGGCTCTGCCAGCTAAATAACCTTTCAGTTAAAACGTAACACGTGGTGCTGACTTCCTCGCATGTAAATCTTCTTGATTTATAAAGATTAAAAGGCAAAACAAACTTTCTGTGAGCAAATGAAATGCTACAAACCACATCAGCTTCTTGGACCTCGTGCATTGGTGAGGGGGATGTCACACACCTCATCGGTGAACGCCTGTGGGCCATCTTCCAGGGAGCAGGTTTTGAATCACTGATGCAAAGGAATAATGAATTCGAGGCACGAGGGGTGGCAAGTGGCTGCTTCCCCTGGTTTAAGAACTATTTCAGTCTTCTCACCTTTTGCAAACTGCACAACAGAGAAGCACTTCAGCTGTCATTGCTGGCAGCTCCAGAGCTAGGGACCTTTGAAGCAGATGAAAGCATCCTGCGAGAACCTGTTTCCACAACAGTTACCCAGGCAGACCCAGCCAGCATTACATGGTTAATTAATGCAGGTCCTTCCTTCTGAGGTGGTCATCCTGGGCTCTGTTAGTGAAGAGAAATAGGTATTTCTGCTTATTTTACCAGGCAGTGTTGAGAACTTGGGGAGTATACCCAGGGCTACAAAGGGAGCATGGATTGCTAGCCCAGATGGGAAGGTTGCTGCTGGTGGTGTGGGCCAAAGCCCAGGAAGTCACAGTTCTGTACTAAAAAGTACGAAAGGCACAGGACAAGATAGGGCTGAGATCAATGCCAGGTGACTAATTTCACTTGTTCTGCATGAAATAGCTTGCACCGTGCGAGAAGTAGGCAGCATGATAGCCATTCCAACGACACAACAGAAATGAGGCATGAATAGTAAGATGGACATTATAATTTCTAAAAAGTCAATAATTGGTGGCGTATAGCAATAAGAGGTTCCAGCAGAACACAATAAAAAAGAAATATCTCTATTGCAATTTGTCTCCCTCCTTTCAGTCAGAAAGAAGCCACAAAATAAATGGATGTCAAGACAGAAGTCTCCTTCAGAGCAAAGCTCTTTGGTTCAGGTAGAAGAGCCTTTGTTGAGAACACACCTGTGGCAAGAGCCTGTGTGTGAGCCCTACACTGAGCCCTGCTCTCAGCAGGAGGTTAGCCTAGATGGATCTCCAAAGTGGCCTTCCAACCTAAATCTTTGGGTTTAAGTTAATTGCAGGTAAAGAAACAACAGATGGCACTCTAGAATATATCATAAAGCTTCTGGGGTTTAAGACCACTGAAGCAGGCAAACCTGTACAGTCTTTTTCTATTACTTCTTAATAAGACTTCAGGCAAAAAAAGCCCTACAGACTGTCCATGAAACAAAGTCAGGGCCGAGTCAAACTCTCCAGGGCATCAATCTAGAATTATTCAGCCACATCATAACACACAATAAATAATAATAACAAAAAATTATTTGGTTAATACAAGTGGAATTGAACCCTCTCCTTTTGTGGCATTAATGGGTATTGGAAGCTATGGATTAGCAATGCCGTATAACAACTTGGTATTACTATATTACCAATACCCTAAACCACCTTCTCCTCTCGTAGCAAGAAATACAGACTCAATTCTCTATGGAGTTAGAATAACATAAATTTGGTCTAAGTGGAAAATCAGGCCCATTTTCTTCCAAACACAGTATCTTGCATGTACTTTTGTTTCGCCTTCTTTGCCAAAGCCTAAGCATGTGAAACGAGACCGCGTGGACTTCACCCATGATGGTTACAAGTGATGTTCAACTGGGGCTACATGCTACTCCCTTTTGTAACAGCGCAGAATTACTCGGTTATTTAAGTCATTAAACATTCAAACATTTTTGCCAGGGGTCAGACTGCCTGCTTCAGATTCTTACCAGATGGAGATTGTTGCTAAGGTAACAGCCAACATCAGCTCCCTCTGTATCCTCAGTGTGTCGTGTCCCCCCCCTCCAGCAGCGTACTCAGAGGCTTATTTCTTTCTGAGTGAGCTATTTCAATGTTTAGAGATACAGATGCCCCATATTAGTCTTCTATTTCCTGCTAAACTGTTGTGACAGGACAGCAGAGTTAAAAGGGCATTGGATTTTGGTCTTACTATTGCTGGAGTCGGGGGAAATTCAGTCATCAGGTTCAGAAGGACCAAACTCCAGTGATATTCTTTCCCTAAACCATCAGTAGCAGAGCAGAGCCAGAGGAGCTGCTGACAAATGATGATGTGTGACCATAGGCTTGGGCTCAGCCATTGCTCTGCAACTGTGTGAGACACTTCAGCTAAATCCCACCCTGAGTCATCTGCAAAATCTGTGTTGACACCTCAGCTAGCCACGTTGACTTCTTTTATAGCCAAAGGATAGATTAATCATCCTCTCTTTTGAACATCAGAGGATGAGTTGTCTCTGTTGAGGAAGAAAAAAGTCTAGATGCCTTGGTTGACATCCAGTCTCTGGACACCTAAAATGTGATGAGATGAATCTCACCCCTTAGACACTCTGGACTGATATTCTTTGTCCAAATGTAAATGTCCTCAGCGTTGATATCTCCATCTGAATAAGTTATGTGGACTCACTTGACAGTTAATGGAGAAAAGCAGACACCGACAGGACACAATTCATCATATTGCAAGGCAGATTTGTAAAAATAGGTTAGACAAAACAGGCAAGAAATGCCTAGTGTCGTAATGTAGATAAAGACACGAGAATAATGGGAGGCAAAACCAGCTGCTGTTGGCGTTTTTCTCTTGTCACCCATTATAGTTCAGAGGTGGAATTTAGTAAACTGGAGGGAGAATTGGAGAAAGAGAGCTTGATTTCCCGAAAAGGCTAGTTAGCAGTGGTACGAGCCACAGGCATGGAGGCTAATGGTCACCATGTACGGGAAGAGACACGTCCCCCCCTGTTACAGCAGCTCCCACACATGTTTGAGGACCATTCCTACAACTCTGGGTGACCAATCGTTGGAGCGGATACAAAGAATAGCAAAGGCCTCTACCAACTCTCTTTTCAGTCCTTCTTGGTCTCAACTCCATCTGCAGATGGTGCTGGTTGAGGACACAGAATAAACAGCCAAAGTCCAAGGAGTTGGTTGTGTCAGTTCTTTCAGTGGTTTTCCTGCCAGGATGTGTTGCCTTGGGCAGTGAAAGAAGATCGAATTGTTTTGCACAAAGAAGAGATTCTTCCAAAGTTTTTAAAACTTGAGTGGGAGGCAATCAGAGGGGCTGCTGCCAGCGAAGGCTGCTGGAAATGGAAATGAAAATGTCAGTGAGGTTTATGCAGTGGCACTTGGCCAGGACTGGACTGAATTAACTCAGCCAGGATAACACTAAACACGATGTACTAATAGGCTCTCAGAGTATATTTCAGGCGGATGAAAGCAATTGTCCCTTGACCTTACGCACCACAATTCACCTATGGCATTTAAAATAGCCCAATAATATGCATTTTGGAGGAAGATTATTGCTACCTTGGCAAAACTATTTCACTCTATCCAGAGCTCTTTAAAAACTCCGCAACACAAGAGACCTTTCTTGATAAACCCTGGATGAAGCCTCTCTGTGCTAAAGACGTCACACCCCATGTGGACCATCTAAACATCATCCTGCTAATTCTTTAGGCTCTTTTCACAGTCTGTGGAGGAAAATGAAATGAATTCTGCACCTCTGTCTGTTCTGTCCCCTAAAGGTTAAGTGCTGGAGACAACACAGAAGAGGTGTGACCAGAGGAGAAGAAAGTCTTGGGTCGGTTTTCTATTTATGCAAATCCCTGACCTACCCTTCAAGACTTTCGTCCAGTAAAATGTTTCAGCTACACAATATTTTATTGGCTGCTCACAGCTCAATGCCATTTTGCTGTTGCTCTTTGGGAACTATCAGTAATGTCCAGGTCTTCCCTGGTGATGAATGCCCTCTACAGAATCACTCAGGGGAACGCAAGACAGAACGTCTTTGAAGCACACACGAACCCATGTCCTCCATTTATTTACCTCCTCTTGTGATGGTTGTTACTTTGACATTATCTGTTGGAGCATATTTATAGCTAGTATTAACGGAGTGGATTTGGAGTGGACTCAAAAGTGGTAATGGGCATGATATATTTTTACAGTGAAGACTTTAAGAAACTCAAATAGTGTCTGCAAGAACTGCGTGCTTGGAAAAGATGTTGTTCTGCTCGTTTATCCTAACGATGAAGCATCCATCACACATACAGTTGCACATCAGTCTCCAGCTCCATTGCAGAACTTTGATCAGGAGACATTCCAGGAGCCTGGGAATCACTTCGACCAGGACAGAGGGTTATGAGTCTTTCTCAGCACAGTCAATCCTTGGATTTTAATCCTGTGCAGGTTCATTAACATTTGGCAAACTTGACCAACATGGACTGAGGCCAGTCAGAAAAACAGCTATGGAAGTCTATTAGTGTGGGCAATTTCTGTGAGCCTGGGAGCTTTGAAGACTCAGTGCTGGCAGAGTGCAGAAAGGTGGAAGCCCCCAGGTGCTGCCCCGAGCTAACATGAAAATGCAGAAGACTCTTCTGGCTCATCATAACAGCTCCTTGCCAGGATCAGAAGCAAAGCTACCAGCTCAATTAAATCAAGACAAGACAGATTTATTGCTGCCTTCCAGCCTCCAGTGGCCAGCACAGTCCTGGGAGATCTTCACTGGAAGTTCGGGGTGTTGGAAGAGACCTGAAGTTTGAAAGAGCAGTTAAACAAAAGCAGGACCGATGGGATACTGCAGGTACCAGGGCTCTAGTGCTGCCTTGTTTGTAATCCTGTCACAGCACAGAACTCCTGCATTTCCCATAAAGTCTCCTAAATGCATCACTGGTCTCTGTACCTTTGGGGGTTTTCCTTGAAAAATATTACAGCATGCAAGTCTCCGTGAGAAAATAAGCCCAGGGGGGTATAATGGCAGTTGGCATTTCTCATCAGCTCCTGCTGGCCTTGAAATTGATTTCATGACAGCAAAGTTAGGAATAAAAATAAGAACTCTAATAATCAGGTATTCTGTGAAACTGGCTGAATGGACCTATAGAGCTGACATACTCAAGAAGCAGAAAAAAAATAATGACAGAACTGCAGAAGTCTTAGAGAAAGAGCCAGGGACAAACCTTGCCCAATTTAAGCAGTACATAGGCCTGGCAAAGGGCTCAGGCATCATTTAATTTCTAGATCCCAGAAAATATAAGTTAGTGTATCCAAACCTCTGTGAGAAAGGGTACATCAGAGGTCTCGTGCCAGTGCATTTACAGAGCAACTCATGCCAACAAGGCACCTTGGGATGTTCATCCACTATGGGAAAGAGCATAATTTGTAAGTTGTGTATGGCTTTAGCTTCTCCCCATGTGTCCCAGACCCAGCGGGGAACACGCACATGCCCTACTTTGAATATGTTGGAGATTTACCTTGTGCCAAATGGACCTTGGGGATTCTGCAAGGATAAAGTCTGTCGAAATCCTTCAGAGTACAGGTCAGCCAACAAAGAAGTTTTAAGGTATTTGTTTTTCTGGCACAGCTTTTGGTTGTGCTGTAGATGGTTCGAGTCCTGAGAGCAGGGAGCTAACAGACTCCCAACTAATCTATGCCTGAACAAGAACAGCAATTCCCATGCAACACTTTTCATGGGTACATCTCCCAGGAAGTTATAGAGGAACACGGCACTTATCTCCATTTCACAGATGGAGCGACTGAGGCATCAGATCAAGCCATTCCACTTGGCACATGGCAGATTTAGGAACAGAAGCCGCCTCAGTGGCCGCTCGACCTGTCTTACTTCATGCAGCAGCAGATGACGAACTCTCACAAAGCAATTACTCAGCTGAAGGGAAGCACAGAGAAAAACAACTTTCTGCGCAGATCTGGCAGGATGACCCAGACACATATTGGCTCAGTCTTCGAGCATGATGAAATGCTCCATCACACAGCCATCACTCTGCAGCGGCTGCATTGACACCAGCCAAGCTGCCACGTCCCAGACTATCCTCTGGCACCCACAGCAGGTGATGGGGAACAGCCCAGGTCACTACAATTTAACTCTTACTCTCCACAGCGCGGTGGGAATTGTTCCTTCAACTGCACTAGGGCTTTCCCTGAGAAAAACTCATTGGGACTGGTCCAAAACCAAGCTGGGGAGCAGATCTAAACCTACCACTGGGTATACTGGAGTCCTTATGCCCAGGATTGTTCCTTGACGTTGTAACTCAGTAGTTGAGATGTTGGAAGCGCCACAGAAAAGTGCCAGAAAGCCCTCCTGGATAAGCAGAGCAGAAGACTTTCCTGACAGCTTGCCTTTTCACCAAGGCACGATGGTGAAATCGTCTCACCAAGGGGAGATGATGAACGAGGAATTTACAGCCCAAGTTCATTTTGCATCCTCCTACCCAGGAGGAGTTTATTATTCTGCCGGACTGACTTTTTCAGCCTCCTCCTCTTCCTGACTTCTCTCTCCTGGGTGATGTCTCCTAGCACTGCTCATCTCAGTCGGGGCGTCTGCAGTTAATTAACGGAGTGTTTGTTTGTTTGCTTTTGAGAGGAGAGGGAAGGTGAGAGGCTCGAGTTCTCTGGCTTTGCAGTCGGAGCCGGCTGTGTCTGCTCTGCAGCTCCTACACTGAGGGCAGCTCAAGGCTAAAGCACCAATTAAATTCTACTTAATCCCTCTAATAATACTAAGAAAAAAAATAATAAGTAGCTTCACCCTTACACCATGCACCACACGGAGGGGATTTAACCCCGTCCTTCGTGCCCTGAGGCTATCTGTCACTTTTAGCCTCCCACACCCGCCTCCCAGCTGCTGCATAAAAGCCAGCTCCACCTCTGCTCTTGTTGTTTGGCTGGACCAGCCCTCTCAATTAAGAGATGAAGATGCTGGAGCAACCACTCTGCCATGCTCGTGGCTCAGGCTGAGCCCAGCCACACAATGAGCATCTCCTGCCCTGCGAGGAAGCCCTTCTACTGACCAGTGCCAGCGATAGAGCATCTTTCCTGCTCCAGGAGAAGGAAAGTAACTCTGGGGCTCAGAATAAAGGAAAAAAAAAAAAAAAAGAGACACAAGTCAGAACATAATGAGCTGAGAGCTGGCACTTGCACACAGGCTGTACAGCACCTGCTTCCACCCGCAGCTGCAGACGTATTATTGCATGTGCAGCATTTGAATTTCCATCATGGTCTGATCTTACATACGAGGGTGTATTGAACAGATGCAAATGGATGCTGAAACAAGTGGAGAGCAGCCAAACCCAAACCCCGGTGTCGATGCAAAGGCATATAAACCCCCACGCATCCAAATATTTATGCTTTGTATTTGTATTGGGTTGTTTTGATACATGGAATTGTTCTTAACCCTTCAAGATCCTCTCTATAAAGCCCAAACCATCAGATAAGAAGTTGCTCCTCGTGTTACTCCAGCAGAGGCTGAATCTGCCTGTGTAAGTTGACAGTGGATTTATGCAAGACTCATTATACACAGATTAAGTAAAACGTGCTTTTTCTCCTACTGAAAAAATATTTTGGGAAAGATATTTTGTGCAGGACATTCTGGAGTTTTAATGCATATGAACACAGACACAACTTGCACTTCGTTATTATTTATATACAAACATTCATCAGCTGCCCCATTAATAAAATCTCAAGCTGCTTTCCTGGAAAGAAATAGAACTTTTATATATGTGGAGAATGTTTTTTCCCATAGACATTTGAATTTTCATAAGATGGCCCAGAAACTGCCCTGTGTTTTGCCCGGCGCACACAACATTAACCCACCACCAGCTCGAGTCCACCCTGACCTGCACGAAACTGCTGAAACGTGGGAAAGCTTTGACCTTCCTGAGGAATTTTGGCAAGTCAGGCCCTGGCACTTGGATCACTCGGAAAAAACCAGCCCTCATTTTGTCAAAGCTCTGTCTTTCCCCTGCAGAGAGCACTAATCATATTTCTCATCTGAATTTCCCCTAAACAGGAGTTATTGCCCATAGGTTTGATTTGTGAGGCAATTAAGCAGGTTGGGATTCTCTCCTCATACTTTTCCCATTTTCAGGCTCGACTGCTGACTCCGGTAGACACAGCTTATTTGTTCTTGCAGATAATGTCATTTATACTGCTAAAAAAATAATTTCTGAGCACATGGATTCTATGGCCCATAAGCTCTGATTGTATTTTCACAGATGCATTTTTTTTTAAGGCCAGAAGGAAATATTATCATCGCCGTCTAACCTGACCTCCAGCGTAACACAAGACTTAAGAAATTCACCCCGTATTTTCTGTGCTGTGCTTCGTAATTTCTGCTTCAGCGATAGACGCGAAGAAACATCCATCCTTCCCTTCATCTTTCGCAGTAAGAACACTCCATGTCACTAAGCAAGGTAATTCAACCACTTTGATATTGAAAGAATTTGATTGACATGTGTGAGTATATTTATATTGGATATATTACCTCAAACTTTCTTTGACAAATACGGTGCTTTTCTGTGACTGATGAAGATTCAGTGTAATATTTTTTCCCCCCAGCAAATTTATTACTCTTGAAATTACTAAGTTAGAGCTGGTCAGAATATAGTTGCTTTTTTTTTTTTTTTTTGCAGGCGTAATGACTTGTTCTGCTGCTTGTAACTGAAAAAAGTCCATGTTCACCAAACCAAGCTCAACATTTTTCATTTCTCCTGCTGGAACTTTGCAATCAATATGAAATGAGGAATTTTATTTAAGAAGGATTTTTCTTCCAGCGTGACATTTTGATTTGTAATTGCCAACATTTGAACGTATTTATTCTCACCTTTGAAAAAGGGAGCAGGAGGAGGTTCACACCAACACGAGAGGTTTCCCCCTCTGACGGGGACCCCGCAAGCCCGACAGATGTGCTCAGCAGGGTCGGTATTTCTGGCAAAAGAGGCTGTTGAGCATTTTTCTTTAAGGTAAAATGGTGTAGTGATTCAGATGTCTGCAGATGGCAATATGCTAATACACACAGGATCTCAGTTCGGTAGGATTATTTTCTTTCCCTCCACAATATTTTAATTACGCTGTAGCTATAATTACTTGAGTTAAAATGGGATTTATCAAGCATTTAAAAGGTCTTTTCCTGCCTTCTCGCATTTGCCTAGACTTCTCAGGTGCTTGGGAAAAAAAAAAAAAAGCAAAAATCAAGACAAATTAGTACGTGTGTTCACTTAATGAGGCCAGTGCAGTCCCACGATTAGTGCTGCAGGGTCTGGATCCGTTGCATCTGAGCTGCAGAGTAACATGCAGTCAGGAGAGAAGACGCAGAGGAGCCGGGTAAAACACTGCCACATGAGGCATTTTATTGCTCTTACATGGATTCCAATTCATCTCAGCCAGAAAAGCTCCTGAGTCTGTATCAGAGGTGAACAAGGGAGCTTTTTAAATTAACAGTAGCTTAAAGACTGAAAGTCAATGAGAGAATATATGACACGCCAAGGTGGAAAAGACCACAGTCATAATACTGTGTCCAGCTGGCAGGGGGCTGCTAAGGAACCATCATGTAATCAGCGTCTCTCTCTTCCAAATAAATTGCATAAAATTTCTTGTCTCGGGTATTTGTCCACCTCTAGCTACAGTGAGCTTCCAAATACTTGATCTCTGATGTATTTATTTCAGCTCCCCAGCTGTCTTACGGAAGGGCGAACATACACCGAAGCGCACCAAGACTTGAGTCCACCTTGCTTTTAGCTTGGGGAGCTGCTGCAGCCTGGAATATTTCCTCTGCTGTAGCATATTGCCCAGTGCTGCTTCTTCAAAGAGTCACTGTCCTGAAGGCTAGAGGAGTCCAAGTGTGCTCCAGCATCAGACAAGGCCAAAATCCTCACGCCACGTGCCAGGCAGACACCTGAATGTGGCGTAGTTGGGAACCGTGGGGTAACTGAAGCAGAGATGGATCTTTGCAAAGATGATGGAGAATCCTGGGCTGCATAGGGAAGAGTGTGGCCAGTAGGTCGAGGGAAGTCATTCTCCCCCTCTGCTCTGCACTGGTG
>JAOXNO010000012.1:2251803-2265090 GCA_028565335.1 Limnodromus scolopaceus
TTCAGCAGGGGAGTTGGACTAGATGATCTCTATGGTCCCTTCCAACTCTAAAAATTCAGTGAAATTCAGTGAAAATGTCTCTCCCCATGAAACACAGATAAGTTGAAAGAGGAAAACTGCTGCTATGGTCAAGAAAGTGCTAAAAAAGTCTTATGAGATTGGGTCCTAACTCCAGACTGGCTCAAGTCTAAGTGAAATGCAAGTTCTTTGAGAAATCTGCCTTCAGTACCTCTTTGTGCTTCAGTTATCCAGCTTCAGACAGGGCTAATGCACTCTCCTTTACACCCTCGGGTGGCATGAAGAGCCCTAAACCTTATAATAACAAGGTGCAACTGGGTTGAAAACCAGGAACTTTTCAGACAACAGGAGAGCGCCTCTGACTGATTTGTAGAACTTTTTCAACTGTCTCTGTCTTCATTGTTTTGGAGCAAATAGTGGAGATTTTGACTGCTGCTGCAGTGGCAATTATAACAATGATGTGTCACTTTTAGATTTACTGGCTAAAATCATGCTGGCTGACACTGGCAATTTCTTGTGTGATAAATTCTAAAAAAGAATCTAAAACAAGCTTCTAATTATGTACAGATCCTGCTTTGGTGTTGATTATAATTCCCAGTCCTGCAGAGCAGGGTGTAATTATTATTTTCTCATATGTTGACAGGGGAATAAAATATTAGAAATGTTGAATACATCCCTGTTTATCAGAAAGGAAAAAATAGTGCAACTCTTCGGCGCCAGGAATGTGAGTCCATGGCCACCGTTGCAGGGTACTGAGATTCACAACGATGGACCTCATTTAAGATGATACTTCCAGGAGGCAACAGCTGAGACAGCACAATTGCACAAATGGCCATATGTAGTGAGACCCAGAAAGCAGTCGCTGTGAAGAAGGAGGAATGAAACTGATGTTCTGAGAAGTTGAAACGGACCCTGGAGACTCTGATTTACAGTTTATCAGGAAGACTGTGGAGAGGAATGGAAATAACAAAAGCAGCAAACTTGGTTTTCATTAAAAGTTTTTAGTTTCTTGCCAGAACTTTTTGATGTCTTGTTAAAACAAGTCTGTGGCCTTGAGGACTTTTATTTGTCTGGAGAAAATAATACAATGAGGGAAGTCAGGCTCATGCCATGAACATCTCTGCCTCATTAAAACTCCAGCTTTGCTCTTGAGAAACATCATTCTGTTTTGAGTAATGTTGATTTGAAGTACTTGGAATCAGGTCTCCATCTAGTAAATCAACTTTGGGCAACTTTGGTCACCAGACCATCCAGAACCTGCATCCAGAACATCAGCTGCATTAGTAGCTGTAAATGGTGTTTCTGAAAAAGTTTCCTGGCTTTCTGATGAAATAGTCCTCACTCCATCCTGAATTTTTAAATGAAAAACAGGTCAGAAGTGTCTAGTCCTGGCATAGCTGAGCTGGAACACTTTAATCAGTGACGCATTTTTACTTTTTCAGAACCAGGTTTGGCACAAAATTGTGGATAGTCCTTACTGAAAAGCAAGCTCTTCTTATCTCTGGCTCTGAAAGAATCAAAGGATTTTCTCCCCCAGCCAAGTAAAATCACAAAATCCACAGATCTTTGCATTATTCAATGTTTTCCATCTTCAGACTGCAATCACTTATCTCTGCTATTTTAACGAGCATTAAAGAGCTCTCATCCACTGGAGTGGAAAACTGAAATACTAAGCTATGCATGAAGATAATTTATTGACCTAAAATATCTACAAGGTTACCGGGTTTAGGTTTCACTCATTTGTTCTTTTGCTTGTGACTTCAAAGAGAAAATTAAGACAAATTATTATTTGTAAAAACAGTAAACTAGGTCATTGCAGATGTCATACAAAAAGCATTACAGCAAAATACCCACCATTAAACTGCCAGAAGGAATTATTTAGGATGACTTTAGACTTAAGTGGAGTGGAGTGTACTTTTAAACTGGTCCTCTGGGAAATTCATTTGTACATTTTCAGCCCTTTTACTCAATGTCATGTGTAGGATTGGGGGCATTTTTTGGTTAATTATACGGGTGAGGGCATTAATTTGCTCTGCCTGAGCCAAACAAAAAAAACTAATAGGTTTGAGTGGCCACCTTCATAGTTAACAGAAAGAAGGAGGCAGCCCTGAAGGACAAGAGAAGCCTCTCTTGGGAAGTGAAGGTAGGATAGGGAAGATGAATTGCCCTCTAGGAACACCTCGCTCCTCAATTACTACACAGCAAGCCCAGAATGACTACTTCAGACTTACACATCTGCATCTGGATGAGGTGAATCTTGTACTCAAGAGAAGGAAGTCTGTGAGAGTCAGGGCAAGGCAGGATGGAAGCAGGAAAGCAGCAGCTTCACTGCATAGCCTGCATCTGAAATACTGGCGAGTGTGAGCTAGTGAGGAAGAAGAAAATACTGGCAAAGGGGGGGATGCTGTGGTATTTTTGAGTAGGGCAAACTGGCCTTGCTTCCTCGAGGTGTTTTTCGGTTGGGTTAAACATGATGCTCACAGAAAACGGTGCACGTATTGAAGAGACAAAACCTGAATGCCCATCAGCTTTGAAGCTCCTCCAGGCATGAATAAGCTTGTTTGGGGAAGGTGGGGGAGGAGAAGTGCAAAATCCAGAGCAGCACAAGAGCTCTAACAGGATTAAACAGAGCATGGGCTCAGAAGGGGCAGACAAAACAACACAATAACAAGGATCCCAGCTCGCAAGCAGGTTTGAAGTTGGTTATTTTTCTTGCTGTTAGGAACTATATTTCTCTATAAGAGATAAAGCCTGCATTCCTGCCCTTCTATGAGGGTGAGCAACCTGGTCTGGTGGGAGGTGTCTCTGCCCAGGGCAGGGGGGTTGGAACTCGATGATCTTTAAGGTCCCTTCCAACTCTAACCATTCATGATTCTATCTCCTGGGCAGGAGACATTAGCACATACTATGATACGTTCCTGCCTTTTGGCCAACTGGCAAACAGAATGGATAACTACTTAATTTGTGCCAAAGCTTTTTTGTTTTGTTACCTCCTGCAGAGAAAAGGTCTCTCCTAAAAACCTAGATGGGTAGCTACATAGGAAAGACAGGGGTAAAGAGAGTATTGCAAACAATTTCTGAAAAAAACCACAGCCTAATCCATGAAAATTCGAAAATGCAAGAATGCAAATAAAATTAATTCAAATGTCAATATTTTGACACCATTTTTCCACAGTTTCACTGTCCCCTGTTATAGCCTGGCCGATTACAGCAGATCTTACTTGGCTGGACCAGGGAGGCTCAGAAACAAAACTCATCATTATGCAAAGACACATGAAGATCAAGGTTGCTCCTTTCAGCTGAAAGGTAACAAGGGATGAAGCTTGACCACACCATGGATGGAAAGACAGAGTCAGAACGAAATTGTTTGGGACACTGTAGAAATAGAAAAGTAGATCTGCCCTTTGTGGGTGGGAAGACTGAGAGATAGTGAGTTAGATGGATGGAGAGTTGACTTGCAAGCAGAGAGCCTGCGGGACAGATCTTTAGTACTCATGACATTTATTACTAACCACCACAGCAAGTGATGATGACACTAATTGAAAAAAGACCCTGCTGTAGTGGGGGAAGCTGTCACCTGCCACAGCCAAGGGCACCCTGTGTCAGGCTCAATGTGACACTGGGTAGAGTCTTAAAGCAAGCAATCAACCACGGCACTTCCTTGGCAGTCACTGAGAAAGGGTGTCAAACCTGAAGGAGAACTTCTTGCAAGCAACAACTTGAGAACATCCTTTGATTTCATTATGCTCCACCAGCCTTCTACCCTCAGCCGTACTTCTCTTCTAATAAATCCTCTTGTGAGTGCTATTCTTTCCCCTTAACCTACAGATGATTCAGGAATCTCTTCTGACAACCAAACCCCTCCAATTGTAACTTTTATTCATGAAAATAGAGACTTAACCTTCAGGTACCTGCATTGTCTTGACAAAGCTCCAGTCATAAAAATCTCTCACACAACTTGGGCGCTGATGGATTGGAAGCCATAAATCTTGCCGTTATTAGAGCCACAGTTCTCCACGCTCATTGCAACAAGTCCTCACCAGCCATAAATCCTTGTCTCCTTTTCTAAAAGAGCCTGTTTTGAATGCTTCAGTGAGATCTGGATTATTCTTTAGCTATTTGGGTGCTTCTTAAAAAACACATTAGAGGCAGTCTCAGAGAGAAAACGAGTCTCCCGGTGAATCTTTCAAAGGAATCCCAACATTAAAACAAACACGATTCCTGAAGCCACAAGGGAAGCAACGGAGGAGTTTTCTTCCTTACAATATCTGCCTTGTTCTCTAAACCCCGATTGAACAGAACTGGAGATCAGACACTTAGAGATTCATTGCTTATTTTCAAATGAAGGCACCCATAACTAATAAACAAACAAACAAATAAATAAATTTTGACCAGATGTAGAGTGATATTTAGAGGTAGAGATGAAAAGGTGAGATTGTCTTCAGATCAGGGTAGAAATATACTCCTGAAGTGATTTTCAAACCCCAAAGCATTCTGTGGGAAAAAACCTTTAAAGCAGCATTTCCTTATCTTTTGTAGACAGGACCAGAATGACAACCAATTGATCCATATAGCAGATTTGGCAAGTTATTTTTTTCTAGTAGCAATATCAAAAAAGAGTTAATTCAGTTTATGAATTGAGAAATGCATCATGAGTTTTGAATTCTGGCTTGTTGCATTGAGCTAAAAGAAATGTTTTAAAACTTTTACAGAACTTGAATAATGCTTGCTGCCAACTTCCTGTCCCTGAAGAGACACAACACATCTCAGAGTGCGCCCAAGTCCAGAGCTCTGAAAAAACTGTGTGAATAAGCCCTTCAAGACAGATGGGAGAGGTGGAAGGAATGAGCAGCATGATGTTAAGCCACATGTTCAGGTATCCTCCTCAAAAATCTGAATCAGACCTCCAGCAAAACCCAGGAGCACTCTGCCCAGGTAATTGGTGACAGAAGACCTCCATCTCCTGTGTGTATTTATGCATCTTTGAATGAACGAATATTTATGAACACACATCTACTCATACCTGTGCGTGTTCACGTAGGGATATTCACACTCTGAAACAGGAGAAAACTCAGTGCCAGAGGCCTCGGCTCAACCTCACCAAGATGAACCTTCTCATTTGGAAGGTGATTCACTGAGACCAAATGGGGTCCCAGTGAAAGGAAAGAGACTCAGTGTCCTCCGCTTCCCAAGGTAAGGATCTCTTGTACAGAAGAAAAAAGAATCCAACCTTAAGTCAAGGCAAGTTCTTGGACAACTCAGCTGACAAAAATGTGGGAATTTTTGTTGCCTTGTCAATATATTGCTTTGTTAAAAGGCAACTGAAAGTCTTTGCCAATTCTTGGATGTGTCTGGGTCTTTGTCAAGTAATTCTGGGATGTCAGTTCTGGTGGAACACAGGTCCATATTGCAGATACGAGTATGGTGATCTCTAACATCTTCAGTAAGAGGCTCACTGGAGACACCAAGAGCAAAGTCATGCTGTATCCCAGCAGGTCCAGGGTTGGTGCATGGCAATAAGGTCAGGAGAAGGACAGCAACCAGGGAGCCACCTCACCTCCAGCACAAGGACAGAATTACAGGGAAGGAAACCACCCACCCAGAAAATTTCAAGTGTAATTTAATTGGAAACCTTAATGTCTTTAAGCTCAAAGTTCTTTCAGACAAACAGACGCACACCCCCAAAATAGCCATTAGAAGCATTTTCCTCCTACTCAGCAGGAAAAGGCACCAGGGATAATTTAATGGCTTGAGTCATTAGTTGCATATTGATGGCAGGGGATGACGCCAAATCCTGAAGCTTGGCAAGGAGAAGGAGATCACATTATAGTTTCTGTTAGACTTGCAAGACCAGAGTGTGAATGCTCCTTACCACGGTGTTAAAAAAGGTTTGCTTTTTCCCCCAGTGAAAACTCTTGCTGGCCAAAATAACATCTTCAGCTGGTGTATTCCTTTTCCAAGGCACAGAGCAAACCCAATGATCCCCTCGCACCGAGCAATGGGCAGCTCAGCCCCTGCCCTCCTGCACCAAGTGTGGTCAGCAGGTCCCTGTCTCGTTCCCAGGCCTCTGGGCCATGGGGCAAAGAGACAGCCAGGGCATGGCCCCTACCACAAGCAACAGTCGTGTCCCCAGAACACAAGACTGTTGAGTAGGTATTGGCTTCTCTTACTTGTTTGCTGGTGCTTGAACTTTCAGGTCATTCTCGGGTCTCTGTTTCAAGCTTCCCCTAGCAACCAAGTCAGTGGAAAACTCACTGTCGGGGGGGAAAAAAAGCAGCATTTCTCACTGATTCACAAAAGCATTCAGAAAATCACCCATTATCACGAGGCAACAAAACCATGAGAGCCAGCAAGGGATGGATTGCCATAGGATATTGCCTGGAACACATCATGGGGGACTATTTTCAATGACCGTGATTCTTCCCCTGCATCAAAAGCAAGCCCCTCACCCAAGCCATATCATATTGATACCCAGGACTCAAATTAAGTATTTATTCATTGATAAACACAGATTACCGAGCAGGTGGTAACTGAGGAAGAAAATTCTCTCTTGATAGCATATGTGGAACCGCCTGCGACCCCTTCCATATTGAGAAGGAAGCAGATTTTCTCTCCAGATGGCAAGCTTTACTTATTCTAATTACAGATATGTCCCCAAACACCTGAACACTCTCCTCATACACACTGAAACATCACTTTGCAGGCTGATGATTTGAAGTAAAATTTATTTAGTTATTTAGCAATTTTTCAAACTCAAAATTTCAGCTCTTTGCTGCCTGCTGCCTTTCTCCAAACAGCCTCTTGCAGACAGCGGGTAGCTCAGGTCTCCTTGGCCACAGCATAGGGCATCTCTGGAATAAAAACTTTCAGAAAGAGAGAAAGAAACTTTAAAATTAATCCTGGGATTAATTAGGAGGGAGTATAGAAGTATAGAGTTCCAAACTGCCTTAGTTCCTAATTAAAGACTGCTCACTTCACAGCCTCACGATCCTGAAGCAGTAAAGACAGGGCCAGGTATTTAGCAGTACGAGTCGATACATCCCCATTGACTTTGCAAAGTCAATTTATGCCTCTTCTTGACATACTCGGAAATCAGTGATGAGACTCGCAATGACTTCCGTGGTACTTTGGGTCAGGCCAATAAAAATGATCCATACTTATTAATTCTTACAGGATTTGGCTGGTCCGTCGGAGATTTTCCCCCTTGCCTCCTCCTTTCCCTCTTCAAAGTCCACAGAGGCAAATTCTACTTTTTCTCAGCACTGGGCTATTTAAAGGAACATGTGTCATTTTAATTCATCCCACTGTTTGACAAGATGAGCCAATATAAAGCCTCATTTCTCTGTCAAATAACTGCTTTATTCATTTCACAGGAAAAGCCCAAGGTCTGCTGAAAAAAAAAAAAAAAAAAGTAATCATCTCAGGCTGCATGTTATCTGATAGAGATCCACAGAGAAGAAGGAAATGCCTTCCCCGTTTGAAAGGATGCAGGATGCTTGAGATGTCACAGCCGATAATTTTTTTTTCATTTTTATGAAGTGACAACTAAACTTTGAAATCTTAAAAAGTGTTGTGAATCCAGTCAACCCAAACATTTTCCAGGACGTGATGCCTCAGGCTGTGATTTCAAACTGTGTGAAATGTAAGTTTTGCATAAATTATTGGCTGTGAGTTTAAATTGAGGTGATTTTTTTAAATCAGGACAATGATGATTTCATTATACCTTTAAGGTGCTCTCTGTTGCACTTTCCAGAGGTGGAGATAAGTGGAATTCATCAGCCACAGTTCCAACCATTCTGACAGCTCTGAAGATGATAGACACAAAAAGCCAATACCTGAAGTGTATCCAAATGAGATAAAAATCAAGGATTTTTGTTATAACCCAATGCACGCACGTACCCCTCTGCATGTCTAATGCCAGGCATTACTTTGTGGTGACTTGAAATCCAGCAGCAGTTTTTATTGACTGAACATATGCCAGAAAATCATTTCGCAAACGTCAGTGAGCTTGAAAGAGAAAATGAAAAATTCATCTAGGGAAAGAGACAAATGAGCTTAACTCATTTCTTCTCCCAGAGTTAACAAGTGTTTAAAGGATTTTATTCACCATTGCCAGTGTTAAATCTGCAATGTGCTGTAATGCAAATGTACCTCCCTTGTGAAGCTGTTCTACAATTATGGGACCTGTCCGGGAGTTTAATGAAATACTTGGTCAGAAAGTGGTCAAGCGCCGAAATCAAAATCACTTTCATGCATGAAGCAGTTATGGTGAAAATAAAGTGGGGACGCACAAACTGCTGATATGGCACATTTGCAACATTCCTTTTAAATCAAAATATTTCATTTCAGACTTAAAAGGACTTTCCTGTGAAGCATTTTGGAAATGAAATATAATTTCAAACCCAGATCGAGGTGCTTTGTGTGTCTAGGTATGTGAACCAAATCCTTCCAGCTTCCTCTTCATTTCAAGCTGAAAGTAAAAGCTTCACGGTGATGTAAGCAAAAAGGTTCATTGTGGACGAAGAGGTATTTAATTTCACGAAGAATGTTGATTTTTCTTGTTTTCTTGTCTGCTCTGAATGGGAAAAGCATTTGATTTCTCTAGCAAAAAATTAAGAGAAATCATTTCTACATCCAGCAAGGATCTTGGGTGCAAACCGTTTACATTCTATAATCTGTCATGTAGGGCCAATGGGTTTTACATTTTTAGGGCAGTTTCACGTTATGTATCTTGTCCTGGCCTCCCAGACCGAAGGCAGCATGACTATAATGAGTTTTTCAAAATATGGCTTTTGTGCTTCACTAAGGCAGAAAACTGAATTATTAGGGTCAAGTACAGTGCAGTTCATTATCCATCCTTGCCCCGCTGTGGCCTTCATGATACAAAAGAGTGACAGCAGAAATGGATTGGCCTCGTGACAGATTTAAAGTGATAATGGTGTTGCTGATTTCAGGGCTGATGACATTTTCCGCTTGAGCCTGGAAGGATTGTCTGGCCTGATTGGAAAGCAGCACTATTAGCTATGGCCCGCAAACAGCAGAAGCATGAGATCATCTGATTCCAGAAGAAATATGCTTCTTCCATGCTGTCACCAGCTCTGTTTGTCTACAGGCCAGTTATTTACCATCTCTGAGCTTCAGCTGCAGTGTTTCTAGGAAGTTGGGAATTATCTACCCTTGACAAATGCTGCTAGTCCAATCCCTCATCTCTCATCCTGGTACATCTCTGTTCTTCAGAAGGCAGGAATCGCAGTAATATGCACATCTGGGGTTATTTTAAGTGTCTCCTTTCAATTTGCAGAAAGTTCCTTTGTTCTTATGGTCTGACCAAGGCAGAGCTGAAGCTCCTGGTTCCCAAGGCTGCAGCTCACATTTGCAGACCCCTAAAGCAGCTATAGTCACATTTAGCAACTCTATGGGGTCTTAAAAATGTTGATTAGCTAATGGATACGAAAGTTTTTCAAGCACCCGGGGTAGGGGTAGTGGTTTGTTATTTTTGAGCTCCATGGAGCTAGTGAAGGTGCAAAGACTTACAAAAGCACAAGGATAGTCCATGGGAACCTCATCTCTTAAGCACAGGAGGAACAGCAAGAGGTGATGGCTCCTGGTGATCCTCAGGTTATTGCTCTGGCCACAGAGAACCAAATATTTCTACCACTCCTACTCAGAGCAAAACTTTTGCCATCAGGAAAAATACGTTTGTGTAATCAATGTTTTCTTAGGAAGCTTCTCAGTTTGGACAGCAGGGGGAAAGGATGACAGACAACTGTACTTTGTAGCTCCAACTTTACCAAAAGTGGGATGTTCTTTTTTTGTCTTGTTCATGGCATAAAAGGCAGGAGAAAAAAAATCAACCCTGAAGCAGTATGCTCCCAGAGCACTTTCATAACTCATATACTTTGGTTGGGTGTGATGATTTTCAGCCTTGGAATCACGGGATTGCTAAAACTTCTTCCAATCCCAGTTGCCAGAGCCAGCTTGAACAAATTGTGCCTGGAGGGCACAGCACCAACGGGCAAAGACGTAAAAGCAATTGTCTGTAAATACCATCTGGATCTACCTCACTCGGCAGCCAAAGTTCAAGACCCCACCCCTCTGTGCACCATCCTCCTCTCCCTCCCTCTCTCCTGATGAAGGTCCCCAGGTGTTTTTGGAGGTCAGCTCCCCTCCACGCAGCTGGGGTTGGTGGAAAACACTGAGCTTCCCTCTCTGTAATTACCAGCTCTCAGCCTGGCTGAGCAAACGCTTTGATTCCCGCTCCTGGATGTGCTGTGCATCAAATTCTTCTGGTAATCACAGTTTAAAATGCTTAGAGCTGGAGATGAAAGGAGAGCGTGCTCTCTCACAAAGGGATAGTGAGCCCTGGAAACGTTGTGATCGTGCTCATAGAGGCCCGGGGCTGGCTACCAGGGCAGGAAAGTGTGGGGTTGAGCTTCAGAAAAAAAACCAATAAGTAATAGGAGTGGAACATGATAAAACTCATAAACTGGATATGACCAAGGCACCTGCTTCCCAAATGCAACATCAGAGGGGACAGGAATGCCCCCGGGGACCTAAAACAATGGCAACCCTTTCATGCGGTATGTAATCAAACTGCAGCACTCGTTGACACAGGATCTGAAGGGTCAAGAGCTGTCTCAGGAGGGGATTAGATGGGCTGAGAGGTTCCTGGATGGAATTGAGCAATAGTTCAGCAACCGCTCCAGCAACTGTCTGAAGTTCGGGGGACTGGGGAGTGACGGGCCAGCAGATGGGTCTATTTCCACCTACTCCTTGTGCTCTACCCCAAAAAGCTCATGGCTTGAAAGCATTTGGGTGCTGCCTGTGCTGGTGACGTAACAAAAGCAGGAAGGATCCAGATAACTACAGGTGACAACACATGGGAAAAGGAAGACGTGTGTGGGAATGAAGGGGTCAAAGCACAAAGGGGAGGACTAGCAGTTGTCATTGATAACTGATCGAGACAGAGACCTGAACCTGCACAGACATCCTTGTATGCTCAGGGGCAAGTGAGGAGTGGTTCTCCATGAGGATGGGGCAGATCTTTAGGAGTGAATAAGCCTGGAAACCAGCAGCTGTAGGATGTTTCTTGGCCCTAACCCACCACCCAGTTCTGACAATGAGCAGAGGAGGCTGGCATCGAGTCACTAGGTAGGCTGAGCTCGCTTCTGCCCACAAAATAGCACATGGACATCACGCAAGGCACAACATCGTCTGAAGCATATTGCTTGGAGGAAAACCCTTCAGCTCTACCCACCCCCTCCACGGTCAATGCTCCCTTGTGGTCTGCTCTCTCCCTCCCAGTCCTTCCTTTCCCATCCTCTTGCAGCTCAGCTCGCTCGCCACGGTTACAATGGATTAAACTGGTGCCAAAATATGCAGATGATCTGGAGATGAAGCACCTTCTAACCCAACCTGGGCTTCATGCTGGAGTCTTGTGTGCAGATGGGCTCCATTTCATGAGGCACAGCAGAGCATTTGGGGGTTATTTGCTTTTGGGGAGGGCATTTAAAGCTTCTAAAGCATCTAAAGCATCTAAAACTGTCAAAGAAAAATGCAGCAATTTGAATGCAGCTGGAAAAAGTTAGTAAGAGAAAAGTAACTTCTCCTCCGAGCTCAGCTTGGGGACAGGGTTTTTGCATCACCTTCGGCGTATAACTTCTTGGCAGCTGTTTGTACTGAATTAAAAAAACACCCTTCCCCCATGTGATTACAGGACCCTTTCCTGGGGTTTCTATGGAAACCCAGCTGCTTTTAAAAATATCTCCTCCTTCTTCCAGTGGAAGAGTGGAAGAGACTCAAACAGCTTATTTCTTCCTGACCAGTTCTCCCTTTTGGATGGGCTATTTGCTCATTGACCCACCAGATCAAGGGCTCTCCCTCGCTCAGGCTTGGCAGTTGCCAAGCTACAGGCTAAAGCAGCAGCTAAATTCAAAAAGCCATCACAGGGCACAACCACTGGAAACCTGGGCCATGAGGAGCCCCCAGTTCCCAGGAAGCAAAAACCAGGAGCTACTTGCATAGTTCTCCAGCGCTTGGTGAGGCCATGGGCTGAAGATCCTTCATCCTGGCCAGTCCCGCACCCACGGGGCAGCTCAGCTTCGCTTACTGTATAGCCCAGTCACGGGGCAAAGTCTGAAGGGCTTTGGGGTCTGGCTCAAGTGCATCTTTGCACCTCTTTTGGATGAAATCCTGCCAGAAAAATCCCTGATATGTCCACGCCTGGTGCTCTGGTGTTGGATGCAGACTGGACCGCAGCATCCCTGCCTCTCCCAGGCCACACGCAGCCTCTGACCCCGCTGAGTTCGGCATCAGGAAGGAACCACCCCCCAAACCCACTGGTTTCTCGACACTCATTACTTCTGTCAGGCACCGCTGCCTGCCCCTGTTTGCCATAACAACCGTTTCCAGGCAGTTGTGCATCCTGGAAGCACAAGTCCCAGCGCTTTAAATCAGTCTAAACAGTTTCACAGACAAAACATCTTGTCAGCATCTACACAATCTCTGCTGATTGAACCAGTGATGGATGTGACACATCAAAAACACAGCGCTTATACTTTTTCCCTGCTTGCTGAAGCTCTCTCGGAGGGGCTGGGGAAGCAGCTTAGGCAATCGCAGGGCAGGGGACCCTTGCTTTGCTGACATACAGAGCACATTGAGAAGACATCCTGTGATTACTAGCTTGCATTAAAGCAAAAATTGTTACTTATCCTCCCGTTGTCTCATGCAGCCCTCACAGTTTCTCTAAATAGCACCATAGATGATTTAGAGAGGGCTGCAGTGCTTGGCAGAGGTTGGGGGTAGCGGGTTTTGCAGGTGTTTGCATTGTATTTTGCCAAATATTTGCTCTGTCTGAGTCTCCTCGTTTCTGGGACAGAGTGAAAAGAGAACCCTGGGACAACAAGATCTCCACGGATGAACACCGGAGTTTGCATCATTGAAAGGTTAGGACATCTGGAGGCAGAACCGTCGGGATGAGGATTTAGCTGGGAGATCTGATCTCGGCACTGCAGAGACGCGGGGAGCTGCCTGCAGGGAGCAGAGGGGTGAGAGCTCCCAAGCGAGGGCTGGAGGAGCAGCAGAGGGTTTGGCACACTGTAAGGGCTAGTGGGCAAGCAGCATGTTAGCCCTACCCCTCTCTCCTGCTAATAGCTCCATACGGTCAGGCATTTGCAGGTGCCTGTGTACATAGGATCATAGAATCTTCTAGGTTGGAAGGGACCTTCAAGATCATCTTGTCCAACCATCAACCTAACTCTGACAAAAATA
>JAOXNO010000012.1:2265190-2292286 GCA_028565335.1 Limnodromus scolopaceus
TCGTCCAGATCATTGATGAAGATGTTGAAGAGAACCGGCCCCAGTACCGAGCCCTGTGGGACACCACTCGTGACCGGACACCAACTGGATTTAACTCCATTCATATGTGTATGCCTGCATTTATCTGGGTAGGTACCGAGCACTCTGCCCTTCCAGAAGCTAGCTAGTTAGCCCCAAAATAATGAGATTGGGCTTTAAAGTAAGGAGAGTGAAATGAAAGAACAAGAGCACCTTTCGTTTACTGCCTGTCTTTCCAGCCTTTTCACTCACGCTTGCAACCTTTCCTCGGCAGCTCAGAGCCCAGAGCCGTGCTTTGTAATGCCATGGGTGCGCGAGTTCACATTTCATCAGAAGTGCTGAAGCTTTAAGGAAAACATTAAGTTTTGCAAGATTCATAATAAAATCACTAGAGCTGGCAACCATGTAATCTGAAGTGTACATTTCCAGCCCTTTTCCCTGGCACAGGCAGCTGTCAAGCTGATAACTCACTGCCAAAGCTGAAGTTTGTCCAGATTATTTAGCAAATGCACACAAGTACTTCAGCGGAGAATCCACAAACAAGTCACTAATCCAAAAAAGCGGAATTCAAAAGGATGACTGCAAGTTTGCTATTCCGGGCATGCTCAGAGCATAGAGATATGAGTAATTCTGGTGGTAGGATTAAACATAATTTGTGCTTTCAATCATGTGATAGAAAAGCATATTAGGTCTGTGAGAAAAGCAACAGGACTGGGGTTTTTTTTCCCATTTTAACAGCATGGGAATTTCACCTGATTTTTTCAGTCTAGGGCAGCCTACCTGCCAAACCCTTATTCAACAGGAACATCTCATATACCCAAATGGGGGAGAAAAAGGCTATTTGCATAATAGGACAAGATGCTGTTGTAAGTAACTCCTGATGAGCTGAATCCCAAGGGACACTGGGGAGTGGGGCCAAAGCGTAGTACCTGTTGCATGGCCCGTTATGTATTGCTTTAATATGTCATTAATACGCACCTCCCCAAGGCATTCCTGTATTTTCTCATGAAAGATTAAAGAGGAGGCAATTTCTACTAATCACACAATTTTTCTTGATTGTTCCCACACACTTTGCTGAAGGGCAGAGAGAGGGCTGCCTCTTCTCTCTCCGGACATTCCAGGGATGGGGTTTATCCCAAAAACCATGCACCCGGGGAGCGACCCAGCTGCCTCTGGGATGGCAGACATGTGCCGGGCATCTGCGGGCAGCCCCTCTGCTCCCACCTGCTTTTCCAAACCTTTCCACTTCAGAACTCCCCCCCAGGCACCACGTTTAGGGTGGAAAATCCTCCCTCAGCTTGTTAACACAGTGCTGAGCCTTCCCGTCACACAGCGCTCTGCTCTGGGTGAGGTTACTCAAGGCTAATTATTGGGAGGAATAAAGGCAGAAAGCCTACTTTTTTGGCTGTTAACCTGTTAAAAGCTGGTCTGGTTCAGGGACTACATGAAATAGTCCAGGGTTGTTCAGCCTGGAGAAGAGAAGGGTCTGGGGAGACCTTGGAGCAGCCTCCCAATACCTAATGGGGGACTACAGGAGAGATGGGGAGGGACTCTGGATCAGGGAGGGGAGCCATAGGAGGAGGGGGAAGGGTTTTAAACTGTAACAGGGGAGATGGAGATGAGACGTGGGGAAGAACTTCTTTGGTGTGAGGGTGGTGAGAGCCTGGCCCAGGTTGCCCAGAGAAGCTGTGGCTGCCCCATCCCTGGAGGGGTTCAAGGCCAGGTTGGAGGGGGTTTGGAGCAACCTGGTGTGGTGGGAGGTGTCCCTGCCCAGGGCAGGGGGTGGCACTGGAAGGGCTTTAAGGTCCCTTCCAACCCAAGCCATTCTGTGATTCTATGAAACAATACCAGAGCAGAGGGACCCTAAAGCATGGGGGTGTGACCAGCTCTGGGTACAAGCATCCTCAGGGCCAAGAACGCTGCCTGCAGAGGTGGCTCCAGCTGTGAGCACAGGGGTTTTGCTTGACTGTTTCACAGTGGTTTATTTTCTGACTCCTGTCAACCATCCTCCTGCCCCAACAGGGCAAAGCCAAGGGAGGGGAAGGTTAATGGCCAGCACCCCTGGTGCCTCAGTCTCCTTCTCCTGCCAAGTGTAAAACAAACTCACAAGGAGTGACAAGGACTTGCTGAAGGCAAGTAAAATACAGTGCAATTCTTTTGACAACATGTTTTTTCCCATTAAATAAATGTCAAGTCATCAAAACCAAGGTTTTTTCATTGTAAGGGCAGAGTCTGGTGCACAAGGGAGCATTTCTTTTAAATTGAAGCAAACAATTCTTTTCAAGCTCTATAAACAACAGTTAAACCACAGTAACTTCTTATTTATCGTTGAGATGTTCAAACCCCGCATGGATGCGTTCCTGCCCAGCCCGCTCTGGGGGAACCTGCTTTGGCAGGGGGTTGGACTAGCTGATCTCCAAAGGTCCCTTCCAACCTCGGCCAGTCTGTGATTCTGTGATTCTAATTGAATTGATTACATCAAAGACATAATGATGTCACCTGCAATCCCAATCCAGCCAACTCCAGCCCTCTCAAATCCATACACCAAGTCCCTGCAACACCACGCTCAGGACCAGTATCAGTCTTTTCTGCTGCATTGCTTGGTATACACAAGCTCCCCGGATAAGGAGGTTTTTGCACATTATTCCTCTTTCTGCAACAAGCTCTGAGCAGAAGCTGCTTCTGCTGCAGTCAGGACAGCCCTGCCTGGTTCATCGTGCAGCCCAAGGGGGAAAGCCCTTATCTTCAGCGAGCACCATCCCCTAAGGATCCGGACAGAAAATCAATAGGAGCGCAGAGATTTGAAGTGTTAAGGAGATAGGAGCCCATCATGCATGATTAGATGTGCTGATTATCTGCTGATTTTTAGTAGAGGGATTCCCTTAGCAGCTGCCTCTGGCTCCTCTGTCCCTCATCTGTCCTTCTCTGCCTCTGCTGTCACCTTTCTTGGGTCGGTACCAGGTGTGGTTCCCTGGTCTCACACAGCCCTGAGCTCTGTGACCTTGTGCAAAGGTCTGCTTGTGTTTTCAGAGAGAGCCAGGGAGCACAAAAGAGGAGTGGGTGCTCCTGAAAAGGTCCCATTTTGTTTTCCCTCCTGGGATGCCACCTTGTATTGCAAATTTTGCATTCATGTCAAAATTCAACACTAAAGACAAACTGAACTACTCCATTTAAACTGTCCAGGATTCTTGTTCCTTGCTATTTGGGATGTTCTACCAAGTTTCACCACACACCAGTTTCAGCTGATTCTCGGATTTAGTATTTAGTATTTCCCTTAGTCAAGATGCAAGGTGGCCTCATGGGCTGCAAAGGTCTGGCCGTGATAAAGCAAGGATTCCCCTTGCAGGACAGGATTTTCTAGAGACTAGAGCAGTGGCAATAATTGACAGCAGCAGGAGCTCCACAGCTGGTTGATGCAGGTAGTTCTCTACTTCCTAAATGGCAGTTATTAGCATATGTGCATGTTCATTTGCATATGTAAAGGCTATCAATACATGGGCTCTGCAACCAGTTGTATGCAGCTACCCTGCAAAGTGGACAGATTTTCAATTTCTACAAATTGAGCAAAATGCCTGGAGCATTATGATCCACCCCTGGAAATACTGCAGTCACATTTTCAGGAGCCTATCATGCTTCCAACCAGGCAAAGCTCCAAGGTCTTCCAGAGGAGCTGCAAAGGAGGAGAAGTGTCTACTGGCGTAGAGTTGCTTATTGCTGTTTTAGCCTTTATCTCATCCCGAGACAGTTCCTGATTCTACACTATCTTTACAGAAGAGGAATAGTAAATGCTCTGAATAGGAAAAGAAGAAATTATAAAAATTAAGTATCTTAACTGCTAAAAGCAATATGATTTCAGTTGTCTTTAAGCTTAATAAATTCTCTCTCTTGACATGCTGGGGACACAGGACAGAATGTGGCATCAAGTGATTAGACAGAGCAATCCACTTAAGCCTCCCAGCTGGGCTCTGCTCTTGGCTGGGTCACCACTCATGCCACAGCCTCACAGCCTCTCTGAGCGCCCCTGGTTTCGTTCTCCTTCTGCAGCAGAAGGTTGGTAACAGTTAATCAATCCCCATCTTTTTCTTGCCTTCTCTACTTCGGCTGCAAGACGTTGGGCAGGAGGCTGCTGTGGTCCCTATTTAGTACACCTGCGTTCTGCCCTTCAACAGGGCTTCCAAACATTTTAATGCAAATATCAGGGAATCTATAATTAGATCTGCAATCATTCCTGGTAGTGCCTCATAAAGGCTATTTTGTATGTCCATCACTTTTGTTGCAGCGCTTAGAGTTGGACTAAAAGCAGTGGGTATGATACATAGCAAAGCATTTCACTGCCAGTCAGAGGCGAGAAAGAAAAGGAAAACAGTGAATTCTGCTTTTATTTCTTCCGCAGTCAATCTACTCTTAAATATTAGTACAAGCAGGTACAGTCTGAGTACAGTACTACAACGCCTTTGTCTTTATGATGTTTACAGCTGTAAACCAGCCAAGTATGACATGCAATTTCCCTAAAGAGCTTAAACACTTGCAAGCCAAGTCACATCCACATGAGCCTCAGCTCATTTCAGAATAAGGTAATTGCACTGGAACATTTTTACCGAACCCCAAAACCACTGCCCAGGACCGACCTCTGGAAGAAGTAGGAGACTCATTGTAGGAGGAATCGAAAGTGCATGCCATCAGCAGAGCTGTATATCCTTGGCTCTGCTTTTTAAGCTAAAGGAAATGATTATTTTCATTTTCTTTTTTGCATTCTAGAAAGACCAGAGTGCTATGTGGCTCACAGTACTTACGAGATTAGGCAGCAGAGGTCCCTGCTACAGTATCCATCTCCTTTACCTACTGCTGTAGCCATTAAATAGAAATAGGCACTGCCTAGCAGTTTAGGTGAGAAGGAAGCTCAGAAGGAATAGTTACACATACCTGCAATGATAATGTTAAATAGAGATAGCTAGCACTGAAAAAAAAATGAAGTTTACCTTAAGGAAGAGCTTAGATATAAGCATTTGTAGCTGGACTCATGGATATAAGAAAGAGCAGAGCAATCAGAGCCTGCAGCTGAAACCCTGTGCCCGGGTCCTGCCAGCACCCTCCCTGCCAACCCTGAGTGTCTCCAGGCTCCATCAACTGCCTCAAAGGAAAGAAACTTGCCCCTGTTCAAGTCTAATGTACCCTGGGAGCCTGGGTGTGCCTCAAAATTATTGAAAGAAAAGTAGGAAGGACTGAGAGGTCTCATTAGCAGTCTAATTGCATAAAGAAAGTCCCTAGGAGTACTAAAAAGAACTTTTGCCTAGTGAATAGCTTTTCTTTTCAATTACGGCAGAAATATCTACCTGCTCAGATAAGGTGTGTGCCAGTGGGATGCTCATTAACCTAGATGTATTTGCTTTGTTGGACTTGGCTGATAATTAAAGTATTTCCTTTTGCTTCCCTTGGGAATGAAAGGGTCTTACAGTCTCTGTCGTTAACACTCCTGGAGGCAAGAGGCTTGTCTGGGAGGATGTATCTGTAACAGGGAAATTGCCTTCCTACAGAGGACCCTAAACTGGGACTCATGGAGTCATCACCCTCTGTGCTGGAATCCCCAGCCCCGCCAAGCCTTCCCCATCCTACCACAGCCACGGGAGAAGGAGCTGGACCTCCTGAGGGGGTCCCCCTTTCCTGCCACCAAGGGGTATAGTCAGCGCCCTGCTAGAGAAACCTGCTCTTCAGAAAGGAGCAAACGCCCCCTATTCCTCCTCCCCTTTCTCAAAACAGATGGAACCCTCTCCTTTCTTTTTGCCCATTACGTACTCTGCCAGGTCCAGTGGTTATTTGTCCTGACAGTTATTAGCCAAAATCTCTAGCATAAACCATCCGTCCCAAGACAGAATGAAAGGCTGCCAAAGGAAAGAGCTGGTATTTTACCCCGGGAGTGTGCGTGGGCTCCTAGGCTGTGGGATAGGCAACAAGCAGGGCATTGGAATCACAGAATCACAGAATCACATGGAGTTGGAACAGACCTCTGGAGATCATCTAGCCCAACCCCCTGCCAGAGCAGGTCCACCCAGAGCAGATCCCACAGGAACTTGTCCAGGCGGGTTTTGAATGTCTCCAGAGACAGAGACTTTACCACCCCCATGGACAGCCTATTCCTGCCACCCTCACAGGAAAGAAGTTCCTCCTCATGTTTACATGGAACCTTTTATGTTCAGGTTTGTGCCTATTTCCTCTTGTCCTGTCCCTTGGCACCACTGAATAAAGACTCGCCCCATCCTCCTGACACCCACCCTTTAAGTGTTTATAAGCATTGATCAGATCCCCCCTCAGCTTTCTCTTCTCCAGACTAAAAAGACCCAAGTCCCTCAGAGTTTCCTCATAAGAGAGATGCTCCAGGCCCCTCATCATCTCTGTAGCCCTCTGCTGTACCCTCTCCAGCAGTTCCCTGTCCTTCTTGAACTGGGGAGCCCAGAACTGGATCCAGTGCTCCAGATGAGGCCTCCCCAGGGCAGAGCAGAGGGGGAGGATGACCACTCTTGACCTGCTGGTCACATTCTTCCAGAGGCACCCCAGGATGCCATTCTTGGCCACAAGGGCACATTGTCGGCTCATGGTCATCCTATTGTCCACCAGGACAATAAGAGTGTTCCCTGTGTGTCCAGGAAGAAATGATTCAACACAGTCCCTGGGAGAGAAAGACTCCTGGTTCCCCCCAAAGCAACAGCCCATCACTTGCATTCAAACACCCTCCTGCTACACCAACCCGGGGCTCGTTGCTGAGACAGCCCCATAAACCCACGACCCTCCAGGGCAGTGTCTGCATCCACCAGTTCAGCAACCTCGCAATTAAGAACGTTCCTGCTGCACCACCGGGGCCCTGCTGAGACACAGCCCTCTATTTATGGATGAGATTGCTCTGCTTTTAACCCAGCGCCGGGAGCCCCGCAGTTGGGCTTTGCTGCAGTAGCTCAGCACCTTCCTGCCAGCGATGGGGTGGCTGCGTGGCTCCTGCCGTGATTAACGAAGCTTAAGTGGCCCTGGGGTGGGATGAGGACCCGTAAATCCAGTCAAGCTCTCTTGGGTCTGCTTCTCCAGCTGTAAAGCGGGGGGTCAGCACTCTGCTGCCACGGGGAGGAGGTGCTAACGGGGTTAAATCTATTAAGGGCTGCAAATGGCTCCAGCCCTGCTGTGGCTCACAGAGGGACCGAGGTGAGGATGGGTCCAGAGGCAGGTTCTCTTTCCTGCATCCCTGGAGGCACCTGTGCTGGATTTTTTTGGTAAGTATTTCAAAGGCTGTATTTTCTGAGCACTTCTTTACCTGGGAGACCCCTCATACCACGACGACTGAGCAAATTCATCAAGACCAGAACCCCCTAACTCCGAGATACCAGGTTTTTCATTTCCTTGAGCAGTCCTTCCTCCTTCAGGCTTTCCAAAGGCACCGACCCGGGGAGTTCAGCTCTGCCTCAGCATGTTCTTGCCTCAATGGGAGAGAGGGATCAGGCCCAGGGGGGTTTCCTGCGTGTTTGCTCAAAACCTGCACTCCTGCCCGCGTGCTGCTTTCCAGCTCAAGGACTAATGCTGAGAAAGGCACTTTTGAGCACAAAGTTAGCGAGATAGCTTTCATGCCAGGCTTGTGACTTATACGCGAGATTAATCCTCACCTCCCAAACCTTTTCATGTTAAGGAGGAAAAGAAATGTTCTGTCAATGACCAGCAAATGATTCCGGAGAGACCAGCTTTCCACTGGAGGAAAACAGAAATAAAATACAGCAGCTCAGGATGTCGGTATCAAACATTTAACTCCTTCAGAGCTGGACGGCTCAACAGCTGCCAGAGGTGGTGTTTGCTTGCACCCAGAGTAGCTCAGCATCTCCTGGTCACAAATGCCATCTGGGTGACAGACCAGACACCTTGGCAGGGCAGAGCAGCTCCTACTAGCCTCCAGAGGTGGAAACATGACAGACAAGCTGCCTCTACGTGATGAGCACTTTCAGCCAGATGTTGGAATTAAGATGGCCAGCTCTGAGCTCTCCAGAAAACCTTGCTCACACAGAGGTGGGCATTATCATATGGATGTGCCCATTGTCATACCCATGGGCACATGGAGCAGGTTGTGCAAGACCCCCGTTGTCTGTGTGTTACTTTCTCTGGCTCAAATTGTATGTAAATTTAAATAAATAATGTAAATTGCTGGATCTTTTTGCACAGGTACCTAGAGGCTGCAGCCTCTGCAGTGGATTAACCCTTCCTCTCCTCCTCCACTTGCTCTTCAGGAGCAAGACACCTTTCTGCTCTGGATTTTAACCCATTCCACATGCAAAGCTAGGGAGAAGGCTAATAGACATAGACACATGCACCTATTTCTCTGAGTTTTGCTTGAGCCCATGCCCTGGGCTGAACCAGAGGAACCAAAGAGTTACCTGAATTTTATAGGTGTAGTGAAAAACCTGTCTCTGCCCTCTCCTGTTGGGATTCAGTGCTGGTGGAACTTAGACTGAAGTGATTCCCACTCCAGCCTCTGGGACTGCTTCTCTGCTTTTTGCCCCATCAGAGTGTAGGTTCAAAGCCCAGCATCCTTGCTGCTCTCCCAGCATTGCCAGAACTCTTACCAGGGTCCACCTAGAAAATGGTCCTTAGCATTTTACTCTGTCCCTGCCGTGCCTTGATCTTTCTGAGGACATCAGGTCAGATCAGGGACCTCTGTCTGCCCGTGTCTGTGCTGATCCCAGCTTCTGGGCCATGGTATTTTTCAGACACCTGCTATTTCTGAAGGGATTTAATGTCAAAATGCCCAGGGATTCAAAGGAACTCGAACTTCAAAAGCTTTGAAAAAGTGATCTCTAGGCAAGCATGAACTCGGAGCGATAGGGCACGGCTACACAAATTACAAACTCTGCTCCATGCCCAGGCTGTGAGCACATTTTGCATCTTGCTGAGGTCCCACATGTGCTGACTCCAGCTTTGCTCAGTTCCTCTCTATCGCTCTTCTCTGCTTGACACAATGCCTTCAGAGTAGGGATGAGGGAGCATCTGCAGTTCCTCTGTGCTACCACTTATTTCTAAGCCTTTAAGTGGGTTTTGGTGAACGAGTGGGGTGAAACATCATCCCCAACTGTTTCAAAGCAAGACTTTGTTGGAGGCACTTACCAGATAGAATCATCTAGGTTGGAAGGGACCTTTAGGATCATCTAGTCCAACCATCAACCTAACTCTGATAAAAAAACAAAAGAAAACAAAAGAAAACTCCCACACACACCCCCATCACTAAATTATGTCTCTAAGCACTATGTCAACCCATCTTTTGAAAACCTCCAGGGATGGTGCTTCAACGCCTTCCCTGGGCAGCCCATTCCAAGGCTTAATAACACTTCCAGTGTCAAAATTTTTCCTGATATCAATCTGATGCCTGTTACCAAGTCCCTCAGTCTTTCATACAAAAAGATGAAGGCAGAGCCTGTACGATTCATGAGGTCACCAGGGGAATCTCCCCTCAGCAGGCTCAGTGCTCCCCAAAACCACTTCAGCTGCTTGGCTAACACATTGTTATAAACCTGAAGTGATGGACACTCCACTTCCTGGGTAACCTATCACAGGGTTTCATTTTCCTTTCCATTAGAAAACTTTTCTTAATATCTAACCTAAATCTTTCTTCCTACAACTTAAACCCATTATTTCTCATATTATCCCCCATGGACACGGAGAACTCGTTACTGCCTTCCTCTTCACAGCTCTCTCTCATGTACTTGAAGGCTATATTTATCTTTACAACATCTCGAGAAAATAGAGCATTGCCATTATCTCTAGAAAACAGATGGGAGCAGACGAGCCAAGGGTGGGGGTTTCTTGCTTAATTTTAGATATCCAGAAGTTAGAAGTCTAAATAAGTTGGGTGATGCTCGCTGTTGTATCTAGCACAGGCTTTTCCAGCTGGGACTAGCCTGAAAGGGCTTCCCCTTGCCACCCCTCAATCCCACCACTTTACTGCTGTGACCTTTAGCTTCCCCATCATAAAATTTTTTGTTTCAGGATAGGAGGAGGGGGATGCAGGGTGCTGCTTTCCAAAGCATGTCCCAAGGTCTGTAGCCCCAGAGTACCCATCGCTACTAACATGGGTGGAGAAGGGGGTCTATTGATGGGGTGCAAGCACAGCAGCAATTTGGAGTGAGTGCCACGTGTGCTGCATGGCATCCGGGAGAGACATCCTTGGGTGAAACAGTCATTTTGAAGTCTCAGGAAAAAAATGTTATTTTCAGGTTTACTTATAATGCTGTCTTTCATGTGCAAAGCAACTGTCTCATTTCATCGGAGCAAACAGCATATATTGCCTGCTCCTTCCCTTTGATTACTTTTTAACACTAAGTTTGTGTTATGTTTGAATTTTGGCAGGAGCATAAGACTGTAACGAGTAGGAGGTAAAGCTCAGTTAGTTTGAAGAAAGGGAGATATAATAATTTTTTCCAGTTTAAAAAGAAAATAATTAGTTTGATACTAATACATGTTGTAAATTCAAGCTGTTAATTGGAAAAAATGAGAACATAAACATTTCAGTCTTTTTAGTGTTTGTGTCAGTCTGGCACTTTGAGAAAAAACACGCTTTGATTATTTTTCATTTGAAGTGATGTTTCATTTCAAAACTTCCTTCAATTGGACTTTTTATTAACTGAAAATCACTCCAGAAATGCTAGAATTGTAAGAGATGTATTCAGTTGATTTCTAAAATATTTTTTTAAATTATTTTTTCAGTTCATTAATACTTTGAAGGGCAGGTTCTTTTCCCCTCTTCCTCTAGAATCACCAGCCCACCATCCAGTTGCTTCTTTACTCAGCTCAGTGTAGGTGTGGGCTAAAAGGGAATTTCAGCCCCAGGCAAAGGGGGAGCAGGAGAGCTGGGGCTGGGCAGGGCTGACTCGTGTCCTGAGCTTCCCGAGAGCTGCCACATATGGGCTTACAAAAACCTTACACCCCCTCTCTGAAAAATCCCAGCATTTTGCCAGTTTCTCTTTGCTAAGCTTGAACAAAGTAAGACCAAACCCAAATTAAAAAAGAAAAAAAAATGACAAGAAGGAAAGAGAGAATTCTTCGAGATGGAATATTTTGGTTTTAGATGCTTTATTCTGAGCAGGGGCTTTCTTAAAAGAAAAAGGAGGTTTTTAAAAAAAAGCAAAAGGAAAAATCTCACTTGACCTTGCGGTAAACCAAGACCATTAAGCCTTTGCTGTACCAATGGCAAATATAATATTCCTACTCTTAAACTTATTTTCTAAAGAAGGCTTTTCTCAAACAACACCACGTTGCAGTTTAGCCCCAAATCCCAATTAAACAGACAAAAACTAATTGAGCTGGAAAACTCTGAGCCAGCTCTGCCTGTGAAGCAGAGGACCTTTGCCAACGAAAGCTGTGCGGGATGACAGCTCCAGCGCCCAAATAGCTCAGATGGTTTTGTCTCTTGGCACGTGATTGTCTCTGGATGCCGGGACCGCTAGCTTTTCCTATGCAACGTTAATTTGGTCTTGTCTGAGGGTGGTGGTGTATCCCTTCCCCAACGCCTTGCTAAGGCTGCTCGTCCCGTGTTGCCTCTGGCAGGCTGCCCTGGGAGGAGATGGGCGCGCGTTTGTTGGTGCCGTAGGATGTTAACACATGCCTCCATCTGCCAACGTGACCCCCTGCCTCCCTCCAAGCCTCCTGCCCGTTGCATGCAAAGCTTTGCGATGCCTCAAGTACCAGACAAATCTGGTTTAGCAGGGCAGCTTGCAAACCCACTTAATGGGCCCTTGTTACCCAGCCGACCTCCTTCCCTGGGAAGTTTGCCAAGGAACTGGGACCAGGGCAGTGCATTTCAATGACTGAGTGACAGCTCAGCATCCCACCAAGCATAACAACTTGTGGTGTTCACATCTCCTAACTGTGCCAGCTGTGGGTACTGTGGAACCAGAACTTGGTAGGAAGAGTTTATGGCTCTTTTTGGCTCACTTCCCAGATCCGGTCCAGCTAACACAGAGGCCACTGCCATGGCAGGACAACTTTTTTGACAGCGGCTCGATGTAATTACTGAAATAATTTGAATGTAAAGCAGAACAGTATCTTTCTCTTCCAGAACCAGGCAGAGAGTGCTTGGATGATGTTCCCTTTCTCTGGGAACAGGAAATCTCTGCAGCACCTTCAGGCAAGTGTAGTCCTTGGCCTGGGTCCGTGTGAAGATTGGCTTAGCTGGTTGGATCCATACGAAGTAACTCTAGAAGGAAACCAGCCCCCTCACGTCCGTATCTTCTGGGATGGAATTCTATGAGTTTCAGAGCTTGCATCATCTCCTCTGATACTGTGCTGACACATAGCAGGGTTGGGAAATGTCTGTCCTCTGCATCAGAATCCTTCCAGATGATCATGGGACAAGAGAATCACACTCTTGATTTCCACCGCTTCCTAGAATATTAGGTGGTAATGATAAATATCCTCAGTTTTTCCCCATCCTCGTGTCAAAGATCTGTCCTCCTGTGGTTCTGTGTCTGGCAGTTGGAGGGATGTTCCCACAGACTCATGAAGGGCAGACTTCTGGATCTGAAGAGGCACCGTGCTTCCTCTTCCAGGTGGTGCTGCAAATGACAGCAGACTGTGGGAACCAATTCATTGCTTACAATGAAAAAGCAGCTTGTGTGTGTGTGGTGGGGAGAAACATAAGCATCATCCAGGAGAGACAATTTTTAGTGAAGTCCTCTGCAGTTATCATCAGTGCTCATTCACAGCAAGTATCATTCGCAAAAGACCTAGATAAACATTCTGTGTTTCCAGCCCGTTCTGTATTGAAGCAGGGGAAACAGAATTGCTCCCTTGTAGCACATACCACAGGTGTCTGAGCAGAAATGAAAGCAGATTGCACCCTAACATCTCTAAGGAGGAGTCTCAGCCACCTTAACTAGCAAATTCTGCAGGCTACATGCTCAACCCAGACAGGAACATGGTGCTACGTAGTAAGAGGACAGCCTGAACTGGAGAACCTGAACAAGAACCAGATACGCCTGCAACCATCAGTCAAATCTTGCAGCCATCAGTCAAATATCACCACCTAGAAGCAAAACAGGAGATGTCTAATGGGAGACCAGTTTCTCCTATGCACACTGCACCTGAAGCACACACCCCTAATGGAAAATAGCAATGCAAGAGATCCTAGTACAACCATTAAAATGAGGGACACATTCAGGAGTATTTCAGTAGTCTGCAATTGGAGGCCACGTGGGCCAGAAAAAATGATGCTGAGGAGCTGTGTTTGGGAAAAGTTTTCAAATGAAGATTTAAGTCTTTTGTGCTACAGCTGGGTTTTCTGGAAGCTGGCGGAGGAGGTCTTGCTTTCCACATTGTATTTTTTAGATATTTTCTTAACCTAGAGATGACAGCTGTTTCAGAGAATAGGGAAAAATGGCATCCAAAGGCTATCTGAAATCCAAAATTTGGTCTAATGTTCTCTCCTTAAAACACAGACTCTGAAATGATTCTTCATAAGACCATGAGGTACTTGGTGTTGAGGTGCTTTCCTCATGCAGTCACTCCTGAACCAGTGTCCTCTTCTTATGGGCAATGACTGAGAAGATGGCACATCCTGGGCAATGCCTATGGTAGAGATACCCATAATGACATCCCTCTTTGGGATGGTTGGTCCAAGCTTGGGATGATGACAAGTATCAGCTTCAATGCTTCTCCTTCTCCCTGCATGGCCACACCACATAGCTGTGGTGTTTGGTGATTCATGTTACTCCCATCCAGTGGCAGCTGTGGAGAAAGGAAACACATGACACTGACATAATCCTTGCTCCTCCCATGCCAACATCCCGTTCTGCCTGGCTGGGGGGGTATCCATAGTCAAAGGGTCGTGATCTCCTTTCCTTTGGCATAAAGAGCTTTAGCACTCTTCCCTTCCATCTCTTCTATCTCACCGCCCCCTTTCCCTCCAGAGCAAACAACATTCAAAAGGTTCAAGCTGATCTTATTAGTGCTTTGACACTACCACAGCGTTCTGGTCTAACACATCAAGGACAGACTGCAACCGCGTCCCTGAGACGTGCCATCAAATGTCAAACACATCAAGACTTAACGCCTCCTAGGATATACGTTACCGCACGCACTCTGCCTTTCACCTTCTCAGTGGGCGTCAGGACCTCACTTATGGACCTCAAGCTGCAGAATAGCTGAACCTTCAGAAGGAAGTGGAGAGGTGGGCTGCCTACTGGCTCTAGCATTTGCTGAGGGGGTGTTTGGCTGTTCCTGCCAGAAGCAAAAGCTGCTCTGCATGGACCTGTTAAAAAAGAGTAAGTCTGGCTGTAAATAGGCATTTCACCATGATTGCACTGCTTACAAATGTAGTTGAGGAGAGGTGACTTCTCACCAACACACATGCAGGAAATACTATCCTAATGTAAACCCAAAGAGGATAAAACTTACTCCCAATGAATTATTTGCCCCAGATGAACACAACATGGCAGTGAAGGTGTAACAGTGTGTACTACATCAAGAACAAGCCAAACCAGTGCTACTACAATGACAAGGTCCTACCAACAAAGCTCAGAGTAGAGCATGTCAGCCATCTCTGAGGCAACGGGTTATATCCTCCACTCTTGAATTTACTTCAGCAAAGCTGAGAAAGACCTATTGATGCACCCCTTTGAAAGGCTCCTGGGTTCACACTGCCTGTGCTTGTGGTCCCTATGATATCAGAAAGGAGGAGAGCAGTACAAACTCTCTTGAATCATCGGCCGTGACCAGTGTTTGTGGTCAACTGAAACAAGGCTGAAAAGGTGTCATCATTTTCCTATAGCTCGTTAGCTTCAGAGGACATGAAACTGTCTTCCTGTTCTTCCTGGCAGGCTGCTGACATCATCCAGTTTGTTGTTAGTGTGGCAGAGGTCCCAAAGAGGGTGAAAGAATCCCAAATGTGACCAGGGCCCTAAGGCATCCTTCTCTGCTGGGGATCAAGTAATCCAGATGTTGATATGGCTGTGGACAGTGAGATGGAGGAGGTGGGAAGGCAGTCAAAATATCAACAGCTATCATTGCTGAGAGCAGAGTCTTGTCTCAAGAACATGATGGCTCCTCTGTCACCTCAGCCTGGAAACATGACATTGGTGGTAAGCCAGGTGGCTCCAGGCTAAAGAGTTGGAATTGGGTGAATTGACCCAGCAGAAAAGATTCATCATGGAATATAAAAGTTGGCTTAAGTGTGATGTGTTTGTCACCTTCCCTTCCCTTTAGAAATCATGATACATATGAACCCTTTTCCCTCCCCAGCCAACATTTCTTTGGGCAGCCTTGTCAGGTGCTTGCCCCAACCCAAACTCTGGTCATAGGTAGTGACATGGGTAATTTTCATATCTTCTCATGCTCATTCTACAGAAAATAGTCTTGATGACTGGTCACCAGAACTAACACAACATGGCAGTGGCCACCATGAAGCTCCCCATCCCACGACACAACAGGGCCCCTCAGATTTTAACTGCAATCAAAAACCATGGCACAGCTCTTCTGTCCGGCCATCTCGTGTCACTCAGGTGAATCAGAAGGATGGAGGTGGTAGCTGAAGTGTTTCCTTCCCCATGGGGTGCAGAAACCATGAGCTTCCTGACCAACATTATGCTCCCAAAAGGAGTAGCTCTGAGGTTCAATTTATCCTATCAGATCCCGCATGCAATATCCATAGGCTCTGGGCCAACTCCTCTATTCTTCCTGATACTCCAAAGTTGCTGATGCTGCTCATTGCTTTGGTCACTGATGCTAGTTGGTCACGTACAACTAACCAAATGAGAGATTTTCCCTGTGAAACTTCCTAATGTCCGCACTCCCCGGACTCAGATTCTTTCTGCATGCCAACTGTGAAAGAAACGTTTCTATTTTTAGCTTTGAGGTGTTGGCAAGAAATGCAGCATGTGGATCTGCATTACAAACAGCCAGGTAATAGCACAGCCCCTAATGCTGGGCCTTCCTTTCATTCTGCCTCTACCAAGGATTGCAAACCTTGGTGCTTAATCTAAGTGCCCTAATTGCCTGTCAGCCACTCTCCCAAATGCAAATAAGATGGAACAATAGGTGAGGTTTTTCATGCGAAAGTGCATGAGGGATTGAGAAAGCTTTATGTAGGCTGTCTTCAGTAATGTCTGTGTTTAAAGTCTGGAGTGCTTATTCTATCAATTTTCTCCTTTCTTCCCTTCTGAATTTTATTTTCAAGCAGGGAAAAATCTTTTCTCAAGGTCGCAGAGAGGTTATGTTTTAAGATGTTTGCAGTGCATAGCTTCAGGCTAGGTTAAAATTCCCTTAATGATCGTAGCCTGTCTTGACTGGGATTCATTTCTTCTGCTATCTTTATCTTATACCTTCCTGAATCCTGTTAGAGCTATGATGCTGCTAACATGGCACGACACCAAGGACAGAAGACACTCTTCTCCCTCTTTTTATTTTTTTTTTCTTAACCTACAGTAGTAGTTTGTTGTCTCTTTTTGTCTTCCTCCCTCTGCTTTCTCATGGCTTCTAGTTGACAGAAGTGAGCCACTTAGCTCTGTGGTCAGGATACTGGCAAAAATGCAGCAATTCTCTTTATTCCAGAGGAAAGTGGGTGCATCCTCTGTCTAATCAAAAACCCATTCCTTTTTTTCCGGTACAACCGATCCCTACTATGTGTATAAATTACCCCATATTGGGGCAAAAGCACCACAACACCCTTTTTGTGGGATGCAAACCCGAAGACTTGACTATATTCAGGAATTCACAGCCTGTTGCACTGTTCTGTGGGAAAATTAACTGTGAGTAAACACGCTGAGCCTTCCTCCATGGTGCTCTCAGCTCCAACCCAACCTTCGTCTCCCATCACGAACAGCTTTGATTACAGAGCCGGTGCGATGCCTTTGGAGAGGAGAAGGATGCTGTGCACTAATAAATAATGGTGAGTGATGATCCGATCCGGGGCTAGCGGGGAGGTAGAGCTGCAAATCCGATGAACAGGTGCAATTTGCATCCCCAGGGACAAGTACCCGGAACACCCTGCAACTAAATTAATTACTACTGAAAGGCCAGAGCTTCTCATGGGACAACCAAGAATATGTTTTGGCTTCTGTCTAGATTTAAGGCCTTGACTTAAGAGACCTTGTCTCCACTCTCATGCTTTAACAGGGGCAGATGACCCTATATTTACAAGGACGGAACATAGCACAGATAAATTGCTTCTATGTTAGCTAAGGCCTTGAAGCAAAATCACTGGATAATAGACTGTTGTGGCCGTTCATTGCATGAGACAGCTGCCAGGGCCCTGCTTGAGGTCCCTCAAGCACTGTCACTATTAGGTGCCATCCGTCAGCTGAGCTCCCGCCCAGCATGGAGCAGCCCAAGCCAGAAATGACTTGTGAGCATCGCTGAGAGCTCCCCAAACAGGCTCTTGCTGCTCCAAACACTTTGTCCATCTTCCCCCTCTGCCCTCGTGCTTAAATTAGTCTCCAGCTGGGATTACTCTCTTCTTGGACCTTGGGTCCCATCCAAACTGTGGTGAGCATCAGGGTCTAACGTGTTTCTTTAGTAGCTGTCCCAGCTTTCACTCCACTAGCTTTGTTGGGACAGAGTTACAGAGTTGTAAGGGATTTCTATGCTAAAGGGCTCTCCTAACTTTCCTGTATCAGATTATGCTTCCCTTCCACCACTTTGGCTTTGGCCAGTTTATCCCAGCATCAACCAGTTGTGTGCAGAATCACCACTGGGGCAATGATTATCCGTTCCCTACTAGGAAAATGGTCATTTTTCTTACTGGTCTTGGATTGCTAAAGATTTATTGCTGCTGCCAGAACAGTGTATTCTGTGTGTTGCCAGAGGAGCAGGCAACAGGCAACCTAAGGAAGGTTAAGGGAAATCTATTTTTTCTATGGTTTCTTGTTCCTGCGACCAGAATTTCTCCATGTACAAGTGTATTAATATTATTCTACCCCTATTTGAAATGCTTTGCCTTGGTCTGCCTTTGCCCTTATCCTGGCTCAATCACCAGCAGTGTCCTATGCTTGTCCCTAGGGCAGTGATAGCCTCTCTTTCTCCCTCCTCTCTTTTCTAACCGGTGTTCTCATCACATAGCAGAAATAACATAAACATAAGCACAGTCATAAAATACAAATGAAGGGGATAATGCGATTTCTGAATTCAGTGAAAGTCATCAGGACTATATTGGTAATATTATGGTGTTCTGTATCTCATTTGTTATGTAGCTACCATTACCTCTGGTGTTGATTATCCTGCTCCTGTAGTACAGGAGGGAATTTATACCTAGCCCTGTGCTACCTCATCAATTCATGGTGTGTACATAGCCTGCCCTTTGGTTACTTGCACTCTGCATTCTCTAGTAAATTCAGCGAGTGAATAAAAACCACAGGAGACTCGAGGCACCTGATTCCCCTACATGATGCATCCATGCTGTGTTCCGAAATAAAAGCTGAAAGTAGACATGTTGATCTTAACTTTCCTGGAAGTCAGTACTGTGTCTCTATCTTTAACGCTTTCTCTTCCATGAGCGGAAAAAAAACCCCAAAAAAACCCTATTAACAGATTCCCCGTTCCTTCACATGCTTACAGTTCTGTTATGCTCCTTGTGCCTTGCTGAGACTAGAAGCAAAACTGTAACAAGCTCATGCTGGGTCATTGACACCAGTACCACCACAAGGGAGTTGAAGATGTATGTGAAGAGCAGAGGAAGCATCAGTACATTTTGAGACGGGCTGTTACACGATGTCTGGGGGAGCTGGAATATGTAATTTCCCAGGGTGAAGGAGAGGACTGTATCTGCACTGCAAAATAGCTGTATTATAACCTGTTAACTGCAGGACAGCATCCAAATTATGTCAAGACAATGATATTAGCTTGTTAAATGCCGGTATCAGCAACAGTGATTGCATGAGGATACAGGAGGAGCCAAATATGCCAATAAATCCTACTGAAAGAGAGTTAACAATTACAGAGCCCTAGGGCTGGTGGGACCTGGGTATAATTTAAACAGAACAATGTAGTGTGGGCAACACAGGTCACCACACAATAGCTGACTAACCTCAGTAGAAGGCTAACTGTCCTCAGTACAGACAAGAATTGTGTCTCACACCCTGGGGGTCCATCTGAAGCATATCCTCCTCTCCTGGTCGGTCTGTGCTTTGATATGACTTAAAGAGTTACAGGTCACAGCAGAAGTAGACTCTATTCTCCAGGTTTCACAGCTTTGGCAACAGTCAACTTCAAGAAGACTGAGACACACAAACAAACGTGCTCCCTGGACCTTCTCCATGGGACTCGGTCACCAGGGGTGCTCAAGAGAGAAAGAAAACTTAAACAGTAGATCTATATGGCGAAGGGATAAACAGCCCCATTTGTGCAAAAGTAAATTGGGAAACAATTACATGGTGCAGGGGAAAATTACAGTAGTAGCCAGTAAGGAAGACTTCTCTTAATCATCCCGTATTAGCTCAGTGAATCGGAAAATCGTGGCAAGTCTGCCAGAGAATATACTGCCCAAGCCTCCTATCAACTGCCGAGCCACATAATATTTAGCTGCTTGGACAGCAAAATGCATTGCTTCCCATAAAGCATGCCTCCCAGAGAATTACAATCTCTTATTTGTCATGCCAAGGTGGGTGCGTGGGGGGAGAGGATTGGAAATGAATGCTACAAATGCGAGTAAGGAGTTAGTTTATCTCCTCAGCCCAGAACATAAAACCCACAGCTGCGAGTGGAAACAAGCGTTATTTACAGCGCATCTTTTTTGACGAAAGCCTCCTAGAAGGGGTGAGGAAGGTGTTTCTTCTTCATCACAAGTCTGACCCTTGCCTTCTGTGGATATGGGAGGAATAAAATGTGTGAGATCCTTGAAGGGGGAAGAAAAACAGTGTTTTCCGCTGAGATGTCTTCCCAGGGCCACGCTGACAAATCTGCAGTGCTTTGCGTTATGGTGCCATGGAGCCCTTAATGAATGCACCCAGGAAAATGAATTCCTTCAGGGCTCCAGAGCTACAGGGGTACCTGTGGTTGAGAAGCCACCAGCAGTTCAGGAAAGGAGTCTTCTGGGTGCTTGGACTGAGCTCTGACACCTCCCTGCCCCCTCATATATGCCAGTATATCCAGTTTACCAGGAGTTTATCTCTGCGTGGAAAGCCGTGGTGGTTTCTTTGGTTGTACATCCCCATGGTAGGTCATAACCAGGGGCTTTTGCAGTGGTTGAACCATCAGGCTGGGATTTGGGGGACAGTTTGCTCTACCACAGATGGGTTGCAGAGCCAAAAGAAATTCTCTTCCCTTTCGTACTTTCCCCAGACATAAACCAAAGAGAATTCAGCCCTTGGGTAGGAGGGAGGTTTATGGTCCATTGATTAGGAGCTCAATTTCACATTAATCCTATGACAACAAAGATTCAGAGTTTCCCCTTCCGTTTGGGGACCCTCCATTTTAAGGTGAGGAGCTCAGAAATCAAACACTTCCTTGAAGCAGTCTCAGACCTGCTGGCCCAAAAGTGCTTCTCCTGCTGGCTTGTCTGCTTTCACAAATGCTTGTCACTAGAGGAGCCAAGAGTGGAGCCTGGATGCATGCGACACCTCATCGCATGTAACCACCAGATGAACCCAACTGCTAGAGTTGCTCTGTGGGCTGGATGAATAGTGCTGGTGTACAAGAAAAAGGAAGCTTTTGGCAATTGCTCTTGACTTTGTGGGTGTTCTTGCCTGGGCTTTTTGCCTGGGCATCTTCAAGAGCATTCACAGTTCCTCCTTCCACCATGTGTGTATGCGATGGCAGAGAGAACTGCCGCCCAACTCATCGAAGTGCGAGAGGTCCCAGGCACCAAAAGCCTCCTGAGCCTTGGCACCTCTCGGTGGTGCCTTCCATCCTGGAGCACACTCACTCAGCCTGAATGCACGTGCAGCTGGGATTAGGATCTGTTCAGCTGAAAACTCTGTGCTTTGGAAAAAAAAAAGCCCATTTCCTGCCCAGGGATATGACCTGAGAGAGAATCAAGCTCACACTCATCTGTTTTATGGCAAAGCAATTCACAGCATCTGTGAGCTGGGAAACACGATGCTATATCTCATGGCAAGTTTCTCTTTAAAACTAGCTGAAGCATACTCGAAGCAAGTTTTTTTCTTTTTTTTTTTTAAATATACAAGACAGTAAGAGAGAAGCTATTTGATATTTAATTTTGCAAGAGCTAAAAGGATGTCCTTAGCAATGCTTAGCTGGCTCCTCTCATGAGAGTGCCTCGGCTCCTAAAGAAGGTCTAAAAAGCTTTTCTAGAAAACACTTGCCTTTAAAGAACAACTTCAGAAATGCTGTTCTTGAATGTAAAGAACCGGGCTTTGTGCATGGTGAGGGACTTGTAAGCATAACTCACAAAGCTGGTGAAAGGGTGAGATTTGGGGAACATGCACAAATGCATCAACACTCCATAGTCTTTGGACGGAGCTGGCTATTTTTTCAGATTTCCCCCACCAGCCTGGTAATAAGCAGCAATAAATTGTAGCAGGAGAACCTGCAGATCCCCAGTCATTTCAACACAAGACTTAAGGTTCATCCTGCTCCCAGGCCATGGCACGGAGCAGGGGAGGAGAAGGGGAAAGTTGTCCACTGTGGAACCAGCTCTTGGCTTCTTTCTGTGCTCAGGGGACGGTTTACGTGTGGGTTTAATGTTAACGGGTGGTTGCATCCTGCTGCTCCCCGGGAAATTTCTCCTTGCTGCAACCCCATGCTGGGCTTTCAGGGCTGCTTAGGGCAAATTAAAAGAGGGGGAGAATGCAGGATGTCCCCTTCTCAGTGCAAGGGGTGAGATGAGAAGAGGTGATGCTGACCCACCTCAGCTACTGATGCTTTCAGCTGCTTTTACAGCACAGATGCACCTGCGTGGGTGTAAGACAGACCCCACAGCTCCTGCTTGGCTCCCCCCTCACTCTTCCCGTAGCTGGGGCCATCTCACCTCTATAGGCTATGAAACTTCGGGACATCCCAGTTCCTGACCCAACAGCGTGGATGCTGGATGAGAAAATAACCATGGGCACTGCCTGCTTCCCCAGCAGAAACTGGGAGAGCAGGGATGCGCAAGTTCCCACCACAGCCCACGTCCCTCTCTGATGAACCCAGCACAATTTCTACCCCAGGATGTGGGCACCAGGAGCACGCAAATAGAAGAGGTTTGTAGCGCCTTTTTACTGCATCCCATGAAGGATGTATTTGGAAGATCTGCTGGGCTGTCAGAGCCCAAACCTGTCACAATCCGGCCATGAAAATCTTCAGGGCTCCTTAAAACACCCCTCCTCTTCTTCCTGCTGGAAGGCATCGAAGCGCAGAGAGGTGCCTGCTGCCTCTCAGCACTTCACGCTCCTTGCTTTGTTGCTAATTTTTTCTTGGGCTTCCCCTGGGGCTGTGTCTTGCCCGATAAACAGAGACATCAGCAGCAGCCCTGCAGAGCAGATCGTGCAGGGTTTTCCATATGGCTCTCACCTTCCGCAGGCAGAGGCAGCCCTCACCTCTGTGGCATTTGCACCACATCTCAACCCAAAGCTGCTGCAGAGAGTTTTGCTACAGCTGAATCAGGCCAAAAAGAGCCTCGTGGAGGTTTTTCCAGGGAGGCAAAAACAGATGCCTTCCTCCCCGAGCTTCTCTCTGGGCCATTTACTCAGGCTCTCTGAAGTTCAGCAAAATCCCTCAGCTCTTCTGAAACCGAACATCCAGAGACAAAGCTAAGCAAAATAAATTCCTCCTGTCCCAGGCTGTCACTCTGAGGGGTTTATACCAATAAGGAAGGCATTAGGCACTAATACCACGGGGTCTGTGTGTATGTTTGTGTACTTTATGGCATGGTTTTCCACTCTGTGTGCCCATGGGTGTCTGTGTATCAGGAAGCTCAGGTGGCTACCAGCTAACGGAGGGTCTTTTGGGATGTCTGTACTCATGGAGAGCCCTTCTCTACCTACACGTGCACACACACACACACACACAGAGCCCTGCTGCTCTCCAGCTGCTTCCCATAGTACGGAAAGCCCAAGAGATAAGATGACGCTGGAGGAGGCAGAGGAATAATCCCACCCCTGGCCATTTTTCCCAAAGTGCTGAACATTTTCCCCTGCAAACACCCAAAAACCTTGCCCTTGCTCCCACTTTCCCACCAGCTTCCTAGAGCCCAGAGGGTCTCACTCCCACGGCCGGGATGGGGGAGGCGCTGGGGGGAGGAAGGATCAGAAAACTCTTGAGAAGAAAATGTGGTCTCATCTCCTTTCTAACATTTCACAGCAAAGTGTTAATTTGACCCAGTGAAAACTACCTCAGGACAAAAGTCTGAATGAATCACTTGAACTTCCCTGTTTAGTTTCAGAAATGCTGAAGTATTTTATTTTAGGTAGGTAAAACAGACAGTTCCGACTTATTGCTTTAATCCCTTTGATTTTTAACATGTTGCTGTACTGAAATATTGATGGCATTTTATAACAACAAAGCCACCTAATTTATACTAAATATCCACTTAATAATATATGTGTGTACAAACCTAATCATAGAATCACAGAATCATAGAATCATAGAATCACAGAATCATAGAATCATAGAATCATAGAATCATAGAATGGTTTGGGTTGGAAGGGACCTTAAAGATCATCTAGTTCCAACCCCCCTGCCACGGGCAGGGACACCTCCCACTAGAGCAGGTTAATATATATCATATTTAATATAAACTCTTTATAATATATGAAGCCTAGAATAACACACTGTAAAACCCTAGCATGTTATAATATAGTTTGATATTTTATGGTAATACAGAAGTAAAATGCAAACAAGCCCACACCAGTGTTACCTTAATGTCGCTCTGATTTTTATTCTGATTTATTTTACGTGCATCACGGAGCAAAACAACATGGAATTGGTCCCGGTGCACTTTGCAAAGCGGGTTTGGCAGGGCTGTGGTCCAGCAGGATGGGAACCCATCACAAAGCAGCAGCATTTCCAAGAGAAGCTGTGAAATGAACCCACCCCAGCTGGAAGATCTCGACCCTGAAGCACCGTTTCCAAGGCCTGTCTAGACAGGGAGAATAGAGGGCTAATTGCTGCCTGGCTCGGCAGAGCTCTGCTGGCTGGGAGCGAGCTGGTGAGGGCACCAAGAGCAAACCCTGCCCGGGGAAGATGCGCTCTCCGGGGTCGAGGGTCCACATCCCACGCACGGCTGGGCTGATAAACCCTTCTGGCTGCTCCCCACCTGGGGAGATGAAGGGAAGGCAGCCATGCCTTCGTGTCCTTCAGTCCCAGCTCAGTGGAGAAAAAGGATCGGGGTTTAAACTGCCTGTTAAGAACATCCCTCTGAACAAGAAAAACTTGCTCATCCGGTGGGGGATAGCATGCAGCACAGAGCGCCATAAATAATGCATAGATCCCTCACACGGCGTTTGCTTCAGCCTTGCATTCCTCAGAGAGTCAGCAAATGTTATTTTTCTGTCCTCTTTTGTGTTCCTGTTGAATGGTGGGCGGCTCCGGGAGAAGGGAGAGTGGCTCCGAGGTGCTGCCGCTGATCTGCTTTTACATCTTCCTCCTCCTCTCCGCTCCCCTCCGCTGCCTTCCCCAAAAGCCAGCGTTCCCGAGCGTGGCGGGCGAGCGGCAGCGCTGCCAAGCTCCCCCGGAGGGGCTGTAGTTGCAGCTGGGCTTGGGAAACAGATTGGCTCAATGTGTTAAACTAAAAGCAGATTTTAGAGCGCGCAGCAAAAACGGGGCAAACTGCAGCTCAGCGGCAGCGGCGCCTGGGACTGACGCCTCCCCGGAAAATGAGGCAGAAGGATTTGGCTGCCGGGGGATGACAGGGGACAAAAAAGTGGGAATTTCTCTCCAGGCTAATGGAAACGCTTCCCTGAAAACAGGTTTGAAACTCCCTGGGACTGCTAACGGGGGGGATCCAAAACCCACAGCTGCTGAGCAGGTGCCTGAAATCGTGATTCATTGGTGTCGCCTCTCCGATTCCCAACACGCTAACGAGCTGTTCAGAACCAGAAACTGCTAATTGTGTGTCTGAGACCTAACAGGAGTGTCCAGGATGTCTTCATGCTATTAAAATAATCCAGACTGAATTGCTGACATACTATTAAAAAAAATGTGTGATTACTTAATGAGACAGTAGCGTCTGAGCGAATAACTAGGTTTTTGGGACACCAAAAAAAAGGTGCTCAGGACCCTGGTCCTTCTCCAAGTCTATCTTTTTTTTGGAAGCAGCTTGAGAATTTGAATCTCCACTCCCACGTTTCTCTTGTGCTGTCTTCGACTCTGCTTAAGTCCATTCCTTCAGGTGGGATTTGTGACCCCTGGGTTGTTCCAGCTGGATGCAGCATTTCTTCTGTGTCACAGCCACTCTCTGAATCACACGGAGAGCAGCTCCATTAAAAGCCTCTGTACGGAGTGGTGTCACACTGACATGTATTTCTTCTTCTACAGAGCATCCCGAGATGACTTCAGTCCTACAGAGTCTGACCTACTTTAAAGCCAGGCTGATTTTGTCCAAGCAGCAACTGCATTTGAAGGCAAAGAGACAAAAGTAAAAGCTTCTGAAATCTGAGTCCGGTTTCCCGGTCACAGGTGTGTGCCCCCAGTGAGATTCAGAGCTGCTTGACTTTGATGTCTGCTCTTCTGTCTGCTCCTTGGCTTTCCTGACACGTCCTTCCCAAGCACAGGCTGTAGCCCTGGCTTCCACGGCAAAGAAGAAAGGAAAGCGGTCTCTATAAGTCATTGCATCATTTGCACAGGCATCAAATGGGAGAAGTAATTAACTCAAACATGTTTATCTACAGTAATTATGAATTTGCACTGCTCTCTCTATCAACAAAGTGGATTGGGCTCCCAACACTCTCTGAAGCATTCACATAGCCCCTGCATTCCCTTTTTCACATGAGTCCTGGATCTTTAGAAGACTCACTTTCAGCCCTGGCTCTGTCTACATCCTTTCTGCCTCTCAGTACCCTCCTGACGATCTGGGGCTCCTGGGATGTTCCTCAAAGGCCACTCATCACCAGGAAATCCGTAGACCCTGGTTTGCTTTCATTCTCCATCTGGATGGTGGGAACAGCAACCCAGATAACAAACCTTGTGGTGGGAACAGAAGATGGTGAGGTGCTTCAGTGTGGCAGTGACTGAGACTATATTTGGATTTTAAGGGAATTGCAGCAGGGCCACGATTCCTCCTGGGATTTTTCCACTGCATTGACAAGCAGTATTCAATCTGTGTGGCTGCTGGGACTTTCTTGCAAGACTCCCATTCACAGAGTCCCCCTCCGTCTCACACCGCAGGCGGCGCGTGTCACATAATATATTCTTGATTTGTTTCTGAGCTTGATTCCTCGCCTTAGATGGTGTTGGAGGCTGCTGGGATGTGGGCTGGCTCTGCGCACCACGCACGCTCCCTGGAAAATGCTCCACTGAACAAACGTTCATTAAAAAACAGCAAATGTGAATTATAACTGACTGCGTAAAGGTGCTGGTGAATTGACAGCATATGCACACAGTCAAAGCGAATGATCTGGAACACAAGGGCGAGAAATGGAAAGCTCTCTCGCATCCCAGGCTGACACGTATCTCAGGGGGGATGCTGAGCTGCTGGCTGGGGCAGATCCTTCACGCTTCTGTCCTGCTGCATTTTCACCCACATCAACCTTTTACTGCTGACCAGGAGATGTGATTCCAACGTCCAAGGGAGCTCTGGAAAGCCACCCCCACCCATTCAAATAACTCTGTTATACTTTGTCCCAAACAATCAGGACAGATTTACTTTTTAGCCTCTCTCCTTGCTGGCTGCATTGGTTAAGCAGAGCATCCCCCCTTTTGCAGCAGGACCAGCCAAGATCCAGCCGGCCTGATCCACAGTTCTCCTTTACATCAGGGTAATCCCTCTGGAGATGTGTTGCAGGTGAATCTAGCAAAGGGTTTCAATAGTGCTCTCTCTGACGGCAGCACACAGTGGTGTCAACAGGGTCACTGCTGTCCTTGCTTTGAGTGGCACTTTTGAGCACAAAATTTAGTATTCACTGATTTCACTGAATTTTTAGAGTTGGAAGGGACCATAGAGATCATCTAGTCCAACTCCCCTGCTGAAGCAGG
>JAOXNO010000012.1:2292386-2313139 GCA_028565335.1 Limnodromus scolopaceus
CTTCATTGCCCTTCGCTGGACTCTCTCCAGTAGTTCCCTGTCCCTCTTGAACTGGGGAGCCCAGAACTGGACACAGTGTTCCAGTTGTGGCCTCCCCAGTGCAGAGCAGAGGGGGAGAATGACTTCACCTACTGGCCACACTCTTCCCTATTCAAAATGGGACAAAACGGACTCAGAGCAAAACCCCAGTGTTGGCACTAAAATCAAGAAGAAAGGAGGTTGGACTGCACATTCAGCACAAAGCTGGGACGCCAGCCCTGGATTTTTTAGATAATGTCCCCTAAGTCAACGGAAAGTGAGTCTTAGTCAGTCCACACCTGGACCGTGGTTTGTCCTAAACGTGTTCCCGCATCACTTGGTGCCAGATCTCCGTCTCGCTCCCTCCGGGCATCGCGGTGCGTCTTGAAAGGGAGTTGATTTGCAGTTTAAGCCCGTAACACAACCCCGCAAGGCATGTCTGACGTGGCTCCAGGTTTGCCTGCGAATGTTTCCATACAGCTCTAATTAACAGCAACAACAATCGCTTTTTAGCCATGGGAGGGAAACCCCGGTGGGCAGAGCGAGTATTTCTCTAACTGCTACCACAGCCTTGTCTCTCTAGGAAACCTGAGGGCAAACTTCCAAATTTCTTCCCTCTTCTGCAGTATATTCCTGAGCGTGCGGCAGCCCTGCAGGGGAGCCAGGCTTCGTAATGAAAACACAGTGCATTTGCTCGCGCTTATTTATGGGATAATAGGCCAGGTGCTCTCTTTCATCAGACAATAATCAGGGTTCCCAGGTGGATAAAATCAAGACCAACTCACTCATTTCTGCAGGAGGAGTGTATTATTGTCTTTTTGAATCTGGTTTGCATTCCTCTCTATGTTGTATTATGAGTATTGGAAAGCTATTGGTCAGAATCAATCTAGCCAATGCTTTCCCCTCTTTCTCTCCCTTGAATCAGAGAAAACATTATATTATTTTCAAGCAATAGAAAGGACAAACCATTTTTCTGATCCATTTTTGTACAAAGTCTAATACAGTAGCATTTCAGTGGCTCACAGAGGCTGTATCAATACAGATGATAAACAATCATACCACAGCCAGTGCCTTGATTTCAGTCAGACTGAGCGTTAGCGAAACCCCCAGGAAATTCTTACCACCTCTTGAAGGTGAAAACACTGAATAGCACTCAGGGATGTCCTCACCTTGACATTAACAAGTCTGAGAAACTGTCAGACCGGAGATTGACTGCAGTTCGGGTGTCTCACTCTCATCTTTTGTGTAGCTGCTCATAGCAAGAAACATGAACAACCTCAACCACCGAAAGTGCTTCAGTCTCTACATGGGACCTTCACACAGCACTGGACAGAGTCAACCACCCTGAGGGACTATATATTAATGACTGCATCCAAATATAGACAGGATCTCAGTTAATAAGATTTCCAGATCTAACAAGCTGTGCACAAAAATCTTCCTATGGCCAAGAAACACAGGATTCACACTATGTGTCTCCAAGAACTGAGGGGAAAGGGCTTTCCAGGACATGACTGTGTTTTTCCAGGTTTCCCAGGCATCTCACCACCCTGCTGAACCCAAATCAGACGTGCTCAACACCCACAATCCAGGTATACACCCAATGTTTTCTTCAGAAAATTCTGGTGTGCATCAAATTGGAGAGGTCCTTGAACGCAGCCTCCTGTTACTGGCAACCACATCATATAATCCCATCTGCAAGGGATGATCCTGTTTTAAAACCTGCTAGGCTTTTTATCCCCATTATTCCTCCCGAGCAGTTCCTTCAGGATTTCATTCCTTCAAGCATTAAAAAAAAAAACATTCTAACTTCCAACATAAAGTTATCTACGACCAATTTATACCATTTGCTTCAAAGCCAGCATCATCATTTAGCTGAAGTAGATCCGTTTCCCTCTCAGTGCTTATCCCCTTGACGTATTTTCTACAGAGTAATCGCAGCCCTTCACACAGCCTTTGCCTTGCTAGCTTAAACAAGCTAAATTCTTATAATCTTTCCTCCTGAAACAGGTGTCTCTTTTTCTTAATCCTCCTCATAGTGTCTCTCTGTGCCTGTTCCAGTTTGGGTTCAGCTGCTTTTGAATGCATGAGACGAACCGTTCACCCTCCACTAGCATTTACCACTGCTTTCTCTGGTGGCATTAACATAGCCTGATACCCGTAAGAAATAGCTTTGTAAAGATCCTTGGCCAGGTACCTAAAGTTAAAGCAGCCACTTAATTAAAAAAAAAAAATAGTCAAGACCTCTGCTGTATTCTGGTAGTTTACATATCTGCACAAAAATTCTCAGGTATGGACTACTCTGAGCCACTGCGTGTATCAGCTGGGTTTGACGTGCAAAATATATGGGTAAGGATGGAGCACTAAGAAGGTCTTTGCTCAGTGATGTTTGAGATCTGTAACCTTCAGAATGTATTTTTTTTATGCTCCATGATGGTGCAGTCTTTCCCTACGCTTCAGAGTCCACAGCCCCTGCTGATGGTTCATTCAGCCCCCTGGGAGGACAAAGTTTTGGCAGGATCAGTGAGGAGAAGAGCCACCAGTTGGCTTAGGGGCAGGCGATGGTTTCAGGAAGGCAGGTCTGGCCATACCAGCTGGCAAGAGCAGCTCCCTGCTACCGGCTCCAAAATGCTGTCATAGACATAACTCCACAAACCAACAGAAACCTCCACTCTGGGGCTGAGCCTGAGCCGCTCCACATGGGTCATGCAGAGGAATTTGGTTTCTAAAGTGGAAATCTTTTACATTGCACTCTGAGGTCTTAAATATCATTGTTCCCTGTTGAGTGTGGGTTAAGGGAGGAAAACAGTGGTACTTTTCTCTTTGCAGCTCTTATAAAGGCATATAAAACCAATAATGAGCCACTCCACCACTTTAAGCAGTCAGGCAATGATGAATGAGACCCACTAAAACACTTCTGTCTTTGCCAAGGGCACTCTGGATTATGCTTGAACCTGTTTTAACCTTAGCACTTAACCTCCTTTTCCACAAAGTTGCCATTGCATGGCAACAGCCATGATGGAGCTCAAAATAACAAGTCAAAGCAACAGTTCCCTGAGAGGAAAGGTATATTTACTTCACAGCTGGGGCTGGGTTTTTAGGAAGTGTAATTTATCTACTTGCTAAACCTCAGAATTTTAAAGAAACAGGAAGGTAATTCTGTGTTACTAGTAAAGAGGAAGGAAAGCTATGAAATTCAGTACAGAAGTACTTTTTTATGACAGGCTGGCATGAAAAACACCAGAAAAGAATAGAGCTAAGCATTATTTCCAGCAATGAAGGCTTATACAAATGTCCCTCACTCCCTTGGATTCAAATCCTATCTTGGAGTCAAGATCACACAGGCAGCAGAGAAGGCAGTTGACCTCAGGGTTGGGAGAATATCAGCTGACGCCATTAGACCTGCTTCTGCTTGTGATTTTCCATGACCATCTGTGCTGCACAAAGTGATACAGTTTGCAGAGACCTCAAAATGAACTGGCATCGAAGAGCAGAGCCTGGGTTCCCAAAGGTGCATTCACGTGATGCTGCACTTGGGGACCATTCCTGCATCCCTGGAAAATGTGGTAACTCAAGAAACAGCTTGACGTTGAGCCTACAATGCTGTGATTTGCTTTTACTGTGTGGAGCAGAGGAACACGTTTCCTCTTCAACCCTGGACTCAGCCAAACACCCGCAAGTCGACCCAAAGGACCAAAGGCACATCTGACAGCTCCCTGGTGCCTGCAAGAAAGGAGCAGAACCTGCCAGAATGGTCCCCAGGGAATATACTCTGCTGCAGCCCTACAGCAGAGACAGGAGCCTCCCCAGTCCCCACTCCGAGCAGCAGGCTCCCCTTCCCCTGGCCTCTCCTTCCTCTCCCAGTTTGCACTGGATACGTAGAAAAACCCAGTGAGAAGTTACTGGAAACTGTCTCTCAACTCAGGAGCAAGACACAAGAAACTCCTTCATGGGACTGTCCAGATGGATATCTCAGGAACATGAGTTTCCCCCCAGGTAGCAAGCATCATAGACATAAAACTGGTTTTTGGTGCATCACTGCTGTAATAAGTGATAAAAAATCACCATCTGCATCACTGAATCATCACCATCCTTAACAACCCAGCGAGGCAGCAACCAACATCTTGACTGAAAAACATCATATTGATGTAGCCTGAGGCGGACCCCCTCGTCGCACCCTCAAGAGCTGGAAAATGTCAAGCCTGGATGTGCCTGGACAGAAAAGAAAGAGAAACTGTTCCAAGTGGGACCATGAAACACCAGAGGGAGATGGAACTGCTTGGGCATTGAGCTGAGAGGAGGATGTTTGCTGCTTCCTGGCTTTATTGTGTTTAATGAAAGTGTGTGTACCTTTTTTGAAAGACAAGTGTGATTACAAGAACGTACCTGACTCACACATTTATTTCTCCTCCTGATAGAAAACAGCATGGAAGGAATGCACAAGCTAAAAGGGCCAACAATAACACTGTTAATAATTCACTTACACCTCTCCCCCAGTTCCCAGGTTACTTTGCAAATGGAGACTGTGTACGGACCCACCTGATTTGCAACAAAATAAACGCACGACACATTTCCCCATCCCTGGTGACTAAATTGTCCTTGCTTGCTCTCTAGAAATAGTTTGCCACATGAATTTACCTGGGGTAGCTGCGCTTCACTTTAAGCCCCTGCGAGGGGTACCATTACAACTTGCTTTGAAGCATGGGAGGAAAATATTCTGCAATTAATTGCACCAACAAACAGCCAATGGCACACGAAACGGAGCAGTATTCTTAGGTGTAGAAATACCCTTCCACATTTAACAGCATTCTTAAGTGGAAGGGAGGCAGACGTTTTACTTAGGGATGCTGTTTAACCTGCAGGCGCTTGCAGAAGCTATCTGGGGTTTGCAGAGCTGGGAATAGCTACGGACGCTCAGGTACGCCGTGTACCTGACTTGCAAATAGAGTAAGCAAATATAATAAGGCTATCAAAATGTTTTTTGAGTGAATACATCCATAGAAAAATCCATTTGGTTTAATTCCTTCCAAACAGGAATGATGGATATTCTTGTCTCTGCACAAAATCACAACCCACGTCATTCTCTGAGGCAGGCTAAAACAAATCCCCTCCTTTATTTAATTTTTAATCAATTTTAAAAATAAATGTTTAATAACAAACATAAACTGGGAAGGCAGCCTTTGCCCCAAGGAGCTGATAATTTTATCACCTACCCGAACGGAGGCGTGCGAGCGCTGCACCGACACGGTATTACAGCCTGGGCGAGTGGCGGTTCCCACCCGTGCCCTGAGGAGCGCGATGCAAAGCTCTGGTCACCTCCTGCATCCCGGGTCCTGGAGTGCAAGTTCTCACCACCACCACCCACTGCTGGGAATTAGGCAGCCTCAGAGCCAGTTGGTTGGAGGGCAGAAGCCCACGGAGTTAAGCTGGGAGTGGATCCTGGTGAGACAAAGCAGCATCACCCCAGATGGGTTTTGGGGTCTTCTTCTAATCCTCCTCGGTGTGCCCACACGTACATCATCTTTGGTGATGAATATTATGGAGAGTGGTCTGGTCCCTGAAAGGAGGTGCACAGGGATTTCCCACCCATGCCATCCCTCCTCTGCAAGACATGGAACAAGATACCAGCACCCCTGTTTTCAACCCAAGGAAATTCGCTGCCAGCTCGCTTCAGGTTGGAGACCAAGAGCTGACCACGGTGGATGTAATAGGACCAAATGGATAACCTGGATGCCAAAGTGAAATGGCAGCATTTCTGCTCACAGCCTCGTGTTCGTGGGGTGGAGCAGAGGGCACAGCAGGAGCAAGGCTGGAAGGCTCCGCAAAGGAGCTCTTTTCTTTTTCCCACCTCTTTTGGAGAGCCGTGAGACACAAGTGCAAAAGAAGTCACACCAGGATGGTTAGGGACTATTCAGAATGGCAGAGCCCAGCAAGAGAAGATGTTAAAATGGTTTAAACTCAGAGTTTTCCCACCCTTTCCCAAGCTCAGGAGGGAAGAATGAGAATCATGCCATTTGTCTGGGCCTTAGCTTGAAAATAAAACGATTTCTCCGCTCTCCCAGTCCCTCTTCCAAATTCCCACTTTTTTTCTGAGGGATGGGGTGTGGGCAGTTACTGCATAAACCACCTCACACCGTGAGGCACTGGTGCCCCCCCAAATCCTCTCAGTCTGTGGAGCCCATATTGTATATTCAAAACTGCATTCTAGAGCCATGCCTCAATAATAGACCAGCATGAGCATCTCTGACTTTCTGGACAACGCGGGGGTTAAAAAAATCAGGATACAGCACCTGTGTTCCCAGCAGGAGCTGCAGTGACAGCCCAGCAGGGTGATTCATGGCAGACACACGCGTGTGCGTGTTCAATTACCCACACATTCAGAAGAGAACCTCTTCAGCAAATGCAAGGAGGGGAAATGAATGCTCTACATAATCTGTGAAAAACCAAAGGCACTGTAATAAAGCTGAAACAAAAAAAGAAAACAAAAGAATTAATGAAGCTTGTTTTCCTAGGGATGAGGATATTTTGTCTTCTAACCTCTCCCTGCTCTGTCCCGGGTCCCTTAGGATTCCCACCAGACAAAAGCAGAATAAGCCAGGAGCAGCCAACATCCACAGCCACGTACCTACCTCCACACGCACACACATCTACCTCTGGGTTGTTTCTCCATGTCCCATGGGTAGCACAGCTCTCCGCATGCTGACTTTTCCTTCGTTGTGTTGTCGGTACTGTCAGAAAAGTGTAAGCTGTCTTGTTGTTGCCAGGCTGCTTTTGGAGAAAGTGGGGCACATATGTTTGTTGGACAGCTGGTCGCTGTCAGACAAAATGTATAATGTCATCATTGACCCAGCTTGTCCTCAGTGGACTGGAGTTTGGGTCTCTCCCAGCTGCCAGTTCTCATGAAGCTTGTAGAAACCAAATGGTTTTGAGACTTCTGCTCTTTCAAATGGAGGCAAAATTGCTGAAACCTTCTATTATCAGGAAATAAGGCTGAAAGTGAACCATCTCCAGAAAGCTCAGAGGATGGTCTATCAGAAAGCATCTTGCTCTGAAATCTGCCCTTTGAAAGAGAGGACTCATTTGAAAGCAGTATATGAAATCCCCCTCTTCAGGGAAAGCCAGATATGAGTATATAACCCAGGGTTCACCCTTACGAACATCAGATGATACCAGGTTTTGCCCCAAAACCCATGTAAAGTAGAGCCTGGGCTGCAGCCAGCCTAGTGCAAGACGTAGAGACGTTCCACATGGTGGAAAGTTTCCCAGCTCCGGGTGACTTTTTTCATTAAATAATTCAGAACCAGCTAAAAATCAGAACATCTACTTAATGAGACATCCCAGGGTTTCAAGATTTTATTTTGCTTTGAGTTTTTTGGGGTTTTTTTCAATTAATTTCATGGAAAATAGAAATGCTTTAAGACAAAAAGCTTTCATTTTTCTCACGGGAAATCTCATCCCAATCAGTGTAACTTTACGAAAGCAACTTTTTTGCATTCAAAAAGCATTTTCTGATGGAAAGTTTTCAATGGAAATGTTCAGACCAATTCCAGGCTCATCAATCTCTTTCAAAAACCCATGCTTGCTTCTGATCTGAATTTGTTTTTCCTTTGAGCCAACCTCAGGGCTCTGATGCCTCATGCCATAAACACGGTTTTCTCCCATTTCTGTCTCGCTTTCCCTCTTCCTCTATTTGCTCTCCCTGATTCCTTTTCCCTGCCTCATTTAACCTGCCACTTCACGCCCTGCACGGCACCTCAAGATACACAACACTGATTGAGAGCAAGGAATCAGGCACCACGGCTCAACCCGACCCAACGCACCAACAGCAGCAGAGATGTACCAAGACTTTCTGAACACTAACGTAGCCAGCAGAGAAACAGCTTTTAGAAACTTTAGAGGTCCTATAGCCACTACAGGAGTCCTGTGCACATTTTTCTAGTATCGTGCATGAATGTCGTAGGAAAATCCTTTCCCTCTTGATCTATTTTTCCCTGGAGAGATGCGGATGTACAGAGACATCATCACAGGACTGACCTCCAAGGGTCTTTCTGTACCACCAAGTGATAAGGAGAAGAGAATGATTTTTCCAGGGATGGATGCAATTAGAGGGGCTAACAGCATGATCTCACTCTCATTAATGTCTTTAGGAGGCAAACTCCACTGTTGTTCAGCAGAAATAGAATTGGTTTGTCAGCTTGAGACTTGTTTTTTTCCCACAACTCTTCCTTACCAGCCGTCTATACCATTGGATCCTCACACTCACGGCACCCCTCCGCTGTCATTTGTGTCCCTGTAATTACCTGCACCCTACAAGGAACTTGTTGCAATTGGTGCAGAGCAGCAAACGGCACTCATGTTAATTCAACTGCAATCCGTTGTCATTGCCTTGACAGAAACAAATTCATTTGTTATTCATGTGGGTGTCACATGTATTTCAGGAGATGTTCCATCATAATTTAGCATTAGTTAATGGCCACTTAGTGTGTTCCTGGAGCACCTGTAGAAAGGGTGGTGGCTGTGGGATCCATTACCAAGGTGAAGTGTAAAAAATACAGTTCAATCAACAAGTGTGAAGCTTAACATCTGGCACAGCAACTCCTTCTCTTAACGAGGGAATGATATCCACACCCTGTCTAGTCACATTGCTCATGAGATCTGGTTCCATTTTTAACATAAAGGTTGGTTGAGACGGGGATATTTTCTGAGAATTTACCCCAGCAGCACAAGAACTTTTGGGAAAACACTTTTCTCTTTTCATTAAACAAAACAAAAGAAAGATTCCCCAAACATTAAATGTTTCAAAGAAAAAAATTAATACATCAGGACTGTGTGATTCCTGTAACTGGCCATCACCTCCTTAGCAAAAGAGGAGACACCGCGTTATGTTCTGGGAGGTATAATCCAACCAGGGTGTCCAGAGAAAAAAGGGAGTGTGATCAACTGAAACTGCAGTTCCCAGCAGACTTCACAGTAACATTTCCAATTTATATATCTTCAGTGGGAAAAAAAAAAACAAAACCAAAACCAAGAAACTTGGTGGCAAAAATTCTGTTCTAATCCAAGGCACCCCCCTCAAATAAATCATCACCCCAGGTGGCTTAGAGTCCCTCCCATCTCCCAAAACATATGGCTATCACACATTTGAGGTCAAGCTGAAGCCTCTCTGATATCCTTGTTCGTCTCTCGGAGGTTTCTCCATCACCGGAAAACTGCTGATGAGTTAACAGCGCTGCTGAGGCTGCCGCTCATGCATGGCAGGCAAGGATGGGTCACACATGCTGCTCTTCCAAAGCATAGCAGGTGGTGGTGGAAGAAATACAGAGGCTCTAGTGGATGTCTCCTCTATATATACCATCCGTTTTAGTGCCGGGGAGCAGTGGAGTGTGGTGGTGAAAGTTTAACTAATTAAGGGTTAAGCTTACATTAATTCCTCGCACTGGTCATTAACTCTCCTCTGCAGTTAATTTAGTCCTTTATTGTCCCGCCTGTGGCATACTGCAATGATGTTTTCTTGCCTGCCATTGAGCAATCCCACATGACAATTATACTCTCCTCTCTGTTGTACCAGGGCCTCAGCTCATCATTTTCTATCCAAACTGTGGGGAGTAAGTCACCCATCACAGCTGCAGAGATTTGAGGCTTTAAATTATCCTACTCACAGTACAGGCAGTTAAGACACCAGAAAGCATTTGCCTGGGTTTATTTATTCTCTTCTCCCGGCCTAAGATTAATTTCCCTCAAACGTACAGGTGAACAAACAGTTTGAATCACTGTTATGGGATTCAGCCTCATAAAGTGAAGTCCTTGCACGACTGTCCTCCACCTCATAAGCGTGGGATTTCCAACAGCTTTGAAAGAACAAGAATGAAACATGAAACTGTCTAAATGGGTTGTTTTGACTTTCTTCCTCCAATGATGCCAAAACCTTTAAAAAGGCAAACACACTTTTAATTCTTTTAATTTCATGCCCATCTTTATATCACGTTCATTTATATATCAGTCTTCAACATTGTCGAAACAACATCATGAAAATTCAATTTTTTAAAGCAGCTAAAACTTCATCCCAATAAAATTTTTGGCCTTCAGCCTGTTGGAGGTTTTTTTCAGATATAGAATGATGGACTCAGAAGTACTGGTTTCCTTCAGGACCCAACAACCTTGCACACCTTGCAACTTTGCAACCTTTCCCAACAACCTTGCACTGCCCAGTCAGACCTGGGCAACCTTTGGGCTGTCTGAAAGTGAAGCCCAGAGGCTTTGCACGAAGCTCCCACCACTTGGGCAGAGTCTGGATTCCCCTTCCCGTGCAAAGTCAAACTGCTCTGAAGAAGCACCAGGTGAGCAGACCGAATTTGGCTCGGGCTTTCTCACTTCTGATTTTCTTTTCAAATTCCAGTCTCTGAGGAAATCGCAGTGCAGAACTGGCTCATCTGACAGGAGCAGACAACTGAGCAACTTCTATTGCACGTGAAAATGCCCTGATGGCCCAAGACCTCCTTTGATGGGCTCCTCTCTGGAAATCTAACCAAGTGCAGATTAAAACTCCTTTCATCTATCTCACCCTGAGCAAATATATGTGCATTTTCCATTACCGTTCACTTCTTCACTTCACGCTCCCTGACTTAACACACAGGCTAAATCCTTTCCTCAACAGCAACAATAACAAATGATCAAAACAATTCAGCTTTTCTTCAAATAATGGAATGTGCTTCAGTTGTAAATATTCATGGCTGGATGGAAATTGTTTCTTGATGGGCCCTGAGCATACTGGTGTCAATCTGTTTAAATGACTCACAGTCTCTTTTACTTTCAAGGGGCAATTTTGTTTTTCTGGTGCTGGTTTCATGGATTGATCCATGGCAGATGGGAGTCAGACATGTCCACCTCATCTAGTTCCTTTTCCATCTTAGCTTGTTGAGCTTGTGATCCCTGAGAGGTTTCCTCACAGCTATTTGCAAGTCTGGAAATCCCAGAGAGCTTGTCGAAGACCATTCAGGCTATTCTAATCCCTCAATAAAGGGAACATATTTAATGCTTTTTTTCTTAACATCTCAACAGGTGCAGGTGGCAAAATAGCGACTGACTTTTGCAACCTGCAAATATAGCCACAGTTCGTGTTTTCCTCCCTCTGGAAGACCTGCATTCCCACCCCATCCAGCTCTCTCATAGCTGTGCTCACCTTGTGGGCAAGCAAGTCTTTCATGGATCTGTTTTTCCTATGGAAACCTGCATGAAGGGTCACATCAGCCCAGTATCAAAGAGTGACAGGGGTTGGAAGGGACCTCTGGAGATCATCCAGTCCAACCCCCTGCCAGAGCAGGGTCACACAGAGCAGGTTGGACAGGAACGTGTCCAGGTGGGTTTGAACATCTCCAGAGTAGGAGATTCCACACCCTCTTTGGCCAGCCTCTTCCAGGGCTCTGGCTACCCTCAAAGGAAAGACGCTTTTCCTCATGTTCAGATAGAATTTCCCATGCCCCAGTCTGTGCCCGTTGCCCCTTGTCCTGTCCCCAGGCACCACTGAGAAGAGTCTGGCCCCATCCTCTTGACGCCTGCCCTCTAGCTATTGCTCAGCATCAATGGAATCCCCTCTCAGCCTTCTATTCTCTAGGCTAAAAAGCCTCATGCTGGGGCTATATAAAATATAAAAATATTTTATCTTTTGAGTCATATGTACAGTTGGTACCACTGTGGCAGCAACACGTTCATCTGGCGCCCTGCTCAAACCCACCTTATCACAGTATCTGAACAATATATTGCCTTTTATTGCCCACACCCTGACCATGCGTCCCCCCTGACAGCCAATTAATGCAGAATTCTGCTGCACCGGCCAAGCTGAGTCTGGCTGGCACTCCAGGTATAAAATCCTTTAACAAATGCTTTTGTAGAGGCGTAGGAGGAACTCGCAGACGCCAGGCTCTGCCAGAGGAGATGGAGATGCCTCAGATGACCTCTCTGTCCCTGCCGCTGTGCAGCCGGCTGTGCTCCTCAGGAGCTGCGAGGCTCACTTTCTCAATCAAGAAGAGCTGAATGATGGATTTGAGGGTGGATTTTTTTCAGGGAATCTCCACTGTCTCCTCCTAAAGCTGTTTCCAGGAGATGGAAAAGAACAGAGGTTTGCTCAGAGAAACTGTGACGGGTTCATTATGGAATCAGAGCTGTGAATGCCTCGGACGCTCAGCGCAGAGTTGTCAACAACTGTGTTTTTTAGGCCAATTTTTTTCCTTAGGTCAGTAATGTGAACTCAAAATTGTACGCAGTGCTCACAGAAGGGAAGGTAACCATCTTCCCGTGTTGGCTCTCATTTCTCATCCTCTCATTGAAGACTGAGAGTGAATTGAGCATGAAAAAATGAGACTCCAAAGAAAACAACAAAAGGGGATAAGACCCAGCAGGTATGCACCTACTTTTTATTATAGAATCGTCAAATAATTAGGGTTGGAAGGGGCCTCAAGAGGCCACCTGGGCCAACACTGAAGTCAGACCTGTTTTCTACTTTAATCAAGTGGGAACTTCTCCTTGTTTTGCTTTATGCCCACTGGTTTCAATTTGTGCCCATTGCCTTCCATGGACACTGAACCATAGTGGTCAGGACCTTGCAAGGAGTGTTTGGAGTAAATCCACAGAGTGGTTTTACAGCTGCCACATCATGCTTTCTCACACGGCATCACTGCAATGGGTCAGATAAGCACAAAGCTGCTGCAAGAGGGAACATCTGGGAGGTTATTTATTATTTGTCAGGAAATCTCCAAGGGGCACTTGCATGAGGTGTATGGAAGAAGGTCATGACAACCTATGTTGTTCCAATTTACCTCTCCAGATGGAAACCAGGCTGGTCTTTCCTGGCCTTCACTTACAGTTTTGGGCATGACTAGATTTAAGTCTGGTTCATGTAGCAAGAGCACAAGTACATTTGAATGCTTCCCATGGCTTCACCCTTCATCTACTGCAGACAGCAGCCTGTACCCAGGGGACCTCTGTCCAAGACCTGTTGTCAAGGAGACCCCGTGAGATGAAATGTGTCAGTCACAGAGAGCCATGGGCTAAGGAAACACCAAGACAGCATGGCTGAAAGACGTTTATCATCCTTATTCTCTGTTTTTTTACAACCTTGCATCTCCACAGCTTTCCAGACCTTTAGCTCACAGTGTATCTCTGGGAGAAAGGCTATTTCCCCCCATTCTGCCGGTAAGAGAGCTGAGGTGCAAGAAACTGGACTCAGAGGTATTTCCTCTGAGATAACGCAAAGGAAAGTTTCACACATTTCCCAGGAAAATTTTGATAAAGCCTTGCAGCCCTTAAATATCTCCTCTGTCCTTGCAACTCTAGTGACATCCTTCCCGTTCAGCATTTCTTCCTCATCTCAAGGGTGGCATTTGCATTTTGCATCACCTCCAGATGCTGGTTTGAGTGCAAACCCCTCAGCAGGTGTGGTAGGGATCAAGGGACAGAGCAGCTCTCACTTGGCCTCCTGATGAATCATTATGATGAATGGGAATCACTTAGAAGACAAGAGCAGTTCTTGCTCTCCCTCAAGCCAAGGAGCCAGGTGCACGGTGCAAGCTGAGGCCATGGGCAAGGGAAAGCTGAGCCCACAGCTGGCTCTTACTCACTGAAGTGCTTTGTCTTTCCTCCTCCAGGGTCCCTCTTTCCTCTCCTCACCCCCCCACGCCGTGCCTGATCTTCCTTTGCACTCAAAACCCTCTGGTCTCCAGCTGTGTCTGATGCTTTGCCTGTGCTCATGTCTGAGATATCTCAGATCTTTAGAATATTTCCCATCTCAAACCTCTAGTGAGGGAGGGGAGTGTGGCCTGGTCAAGAAACAGCTCAAACCAGAACAAAACACAGACCTTTTAAAAGAAAATTAAGGAAGAGCTAGACCAATGTCTCAAACATGGATCACCCACATCCCAAGTAAATGTCCTACAGCCACACTTCTGAATTTTCTGTCCTATGGGAGTTGTTTCACCCACAGAATCATAGAATCATTTTGGTTGGAGAAGAACCTTAAGTCCAGCCGGTATGAATACTTTCAGTATTAAAGGACTTCAAATTGGGTTTGCCATGAAAAGACCCCACTAAGGTTCTACAGCTTTCTCTTCATGAGATTTTAACTCCAGAAACAATTCAAGACCCAGGAAGCTTTTTTCGTGAACAGATGTTCATCCCAACTGGCACCCTCCCATGAAACATTCTGGTGAATTTTAGAGCATTATCCTACCATTTTGTAATAAATAAAGGAAACACAAGCCTCATCAGCTCCCTGGGGAAGCACTACCACGCTCATTTTACAGTTCAATGCTTAAGGGACAGAGAAACTTAGTCCAGGCAAACATTGGGTAGAATGAGAGTCTGCATTTCTCAAGGGCATGGTTGGCATGTCAGCCAGATACATGACTCAAGAACACTCCACCTCCTTGTAGACACCCAACAGAGACACCACCAACAGTGACACAATGACCCAGCACTCCTGTGCCCATGCACTGAAACCCAACAACAGCACATGCAAACTCAAGGTGATACGACGCAAACTGGGAAGGCTGCACAAAGATTTCATCTCTTAGTGCCAGAACTATCTATTTGTGTGAAAGATATCAATCACAGAACTACAGATCCCATTATGGCATCTCAGAATCCGGGACAAACTTTTGAAATAGTCATGATCTTTCAGAAAAATTGTTAAATAGAAAGATGCAAAGTTTTCCTGAATCAGGCAACCGCCATCCTGATTTTTTTTTATTGAAGAACATGGGAGTTGTATAACAGGAGATGAGAATGGACTAATCAGTCTATAAACCAAAAGCTCTTTACTAAATACTGGCCTCATGGGCGCACTAGAAAGAATGGGAGAAAAAAAATATGCATGCAGAGAGACAGATAGATTGACAGAAACTTGTTCCTCAGAATAGAAATATTCACATGAGATACTCTCCATTATGCGGACACTGTCTTTCAGTAGAAATGTGTACTGAAAGTAAATGAGTTATATCCCTCGATTGTCATGGCCACTGAAAATAAATCGACATCCAGCAACGAAGACATAGCAGGCACAGGCTAAGTTATTGTGTTACCTCTGAAATGAATTGGATGTGCGAGGAAGCACACGCTACACATTGCATTTAGCAAATGACCTGACTGAAAACCATGCTCAGGCACCAGGACGCACACCCACTGCCGTCGTCTGAGTCTGTCTGGCAGGGCTTGGCTGCCGGGGCTGATTTTCTCAGCAAGGCGGGATTAAGACAGCCCCTGCTGCTCATCCCCTCAGTATCTACACCCAGGTCATCCCATCAGCCATTCTGCCTTTGCCCCGTGGGCTGAAAGGGTTTTCACAGACTTTTCTTCCCTCTTGCCCCGCGCATTCCCTGTGCCACACACATGCACGTTCCTGCTATGCCACCCCTGCCACTGCTCACTTCATCCCGTGCTGGCACAGCGCAGGACCTGGAGCCACACCAACAGGCCCAGGAAAGAGGCTTTGCTCCAGCACGCCCACAGAGATCCCCACAAAACCACAGCGCTGCGTCTGGGGCTGACGAGCCGCAGCTTTACCAGGCTCAGCAGCCGTAGGATGGGGAGACCTTAATGTCACGTCGAGCAGCACGAGCACAGCTCCTCCAGAAAAAATGCCATCTGCGGGGTCATTTTCAACCGAGACCTCCTGGGAGGAGCGATGCACAGAAAATAAATAAAAAAAGAGGGGATTTCCTCGGCTGCTGCTGTTATCAGGCTTCCCTCCTCCCAGTAACTCCAAGGGAATGGGTTTGCTAAAGCCTGTTCTGCCAATTTTCTATTCTTCATTGCTTTGCCTACAGCAGAGGTCTGCATTATCTTATCTGCTGCTCGGCGCATTGCAATGCCAGCTCAGGAATCAGCACATATTCTGCTAAGGCCTCGCTGTTCCTTTTGGATGTATCTCTGCAGACAAGCTGAGGGCACTCACTCCTCTGAGCAGAGCGCAATACGGGGAACTGTTGTCTGAGAGGCATTAGGCATCATCCTGGGGAGGAGGAAGAGAGAGAAAGGGAAGCGCTGCTCAAATCCTGTTAATAAAGCAGCGACAGAGAATTGAAACAGGGAAGTGGAGGGAGGAGGGTAAAGTCATGTTTTACAAAGTGCCAGGACACTGCCTGCAGGCTCCTGCTTTCCCGTGCAGCAAAAGAGGGGTGTGCTTTATTCAGGCTGCACACTCCACACACACACCCCACCTTCGGACCGAAAGGGAGGGGTGACCCGTTGGCAATACTGCCCTCACTCCTTTAACAGTACCTTCTCGCAGAGGTAACTGCTTCGGTGCAGCCTCCTCCTGCAAAGCTCCCCCCTCTTCTGCTCCCAGATGCACGAATTTGGGGAGCACAGAAAAGGAGCCGGAGTTCTGACGTATTACAGAGCTGTTCTGGGATTTGCACCCTCTGCTTCCTGGCAGGAAAGAAATCAGGCTTCAGCGATGATGCTTCTCCTCTTTTTTTCCGGCTGGTATTGCAGCAGAATGGAAGGGCTTTCACAGAGCCCATGTGCAGCTGCAACAGGTCCTTGGTGATTAAATGCAAAATTCATCCAGGACATGAGGTTCTGATCCAGCCCAAAGGCAGTTCAAAGACCTTTACAGCATGCTCCCTGGGGAAAGACCTACTCAGCTTTCAAGCAGACACTTTTTGCTGCCTTTTATCTCTGGGAGGTGAAGTCTGGAAGGAAAACGGGGTTGTTGTGTCCCTATCAAGTGCTGCTCCCCAGGTTTCCATAACCTGAGGAATTACCTGGAGTCAGTGGGACTGAAACACCTGCTTCTGTTAGAAAGGCACAGCAACGCTGGGAAGATGTTGTCATCTGGATCATCTAGGAGCTGCTTTGCAGAATAGACTGAAGTATTTCACTGCCCTGTTTCTGAATCCCTACAGTACTTTGACAAGGACAAGCACTGTCAGGCCGTTATATCCTATCTGTTTCTAGCTGGCCCTAACCTGCTTTAGCAGAGCAAGGATTTATTCAGCAGAGAGAGTACGTTTAGTCTTTCTGGAAACTACTGTATCCCCCATGGGAAAAAAAAAATTAAAATCATTGTTTCAGAAGCAGCTATCTCAAAAAACTAAATGGGCAGAGAGATGACACCCCACCACGTCCCAGAGAGGCTGCCAAAAGCTCCCATCTTATCTGAGAACAAGACCTGCTTTTTAAAGTCCTGCAGATGTTTTGAATGTGCTGTTTTCTTGCTGGCTTTGGGGGTTTTGCTTTTGGCTGGTATTTATTGCATTATTGAGAAGCCCATGGGCAGAATACTTCCCTCTTCCCACACCCTCGCTATAGTTAGGGGAGGGTTGTCCCTCTTGTTGGGATCTGTCCTCACTCCCCAACTCTCCTGTCCCCTGGACTTTTGCATCTGTTTTTCTATCCCGTTCTCCAGAAAGTCACACATGGCTTTTACTTAGCAAGCTCTTCTCCTAGTGACTTTCTTGATACCTTCCTGTGATTCACATGGTCCAACCTCTGCCCAACAAGCAGGAGCAAAGGAGCAGTTTGCCTGGATATCCAGTTTGAAATGGGCAAGTCATCAGGGTTATGCACAGGCAGTAACTGAGGCGTAAAATTATATATTCCTGCTCAGACGTTTAAAGAGAGCACAGTCCAGGTGATGGCAATGACTTTGTAGCACGAGTCAGTTGGGCTCATTCACTGGAAGATTCAAAAGCAGCAGAGACAGAAAATATTCCCTTCTCCTAACAACAGACAAAAATCCTACTGACAAACCAGACCATCACAAAACCTGCCATGGCACCTGCCGGTCTGCAGGACGGTGAGTAGTGAGCACAACAAGCAGCATCGCTCCCAGAGGAACAAGCAGCCGAAAGCTGTAGTGTTACTGACTCTGGGATTACCGAAACTCCCCAACGGGCTGAGTCAGTGTGAAGGTACCGGCCAGAGTGGCTTGAGAGCAAAGTACAACTTAGCCCAGTCTCCAGCCTGCACTCACACATCTGCGAGTGGCTCAGGGCTCAGACCTCCAGCCTGGGGGGAGCAGACCCCTCTGCAACCCCTCGCCCAGCCCAGGCCCCTCACCTGCCCCAGCAGCACAGTGGGGGCATCACTTCTTCCAGGCAACCTACTCTTTATTTCTATTTTAAGCTGATACTTTTTGGCAGCCAAACTACCCAGGCCAGCCTGCACTGCCATCGGGGTGTCATCCAGAAGCTGTAAACTGAGCAGCCTCTGCTTCCTTCAGGATCCTCAGGCTGCCCGGCTCGCTCCACCTCCCCGTCCGCCCAAGAGCAGACTGGGCTCAGAGCACAGCCTGATTTCTTTTCCTCTTCTGTTTTCTCCCCCCTTCTTCTCTCTAACACAGCACCTGGAAGCGACCCAGCTCCTGCCCACACTGCACAGCAAACTAGGATTTGTAAGCCATGACCACCAGGAACAAGCAGAAAAATTCCCCCTTCCAAGATTTCAGCAAAGCTCCAAACAGCCGGGGAAATACAACTGACTAACGGACGCCACTCAGACCGTCCCCGAACGCTTGCCTTTCTTGCTGGCCTCTTTCCAGCCCTCTCTACTTTCTGCAGCTGGCTAACATTCGCTGGCCACAGCAAGAGACTCCCAAGCCCCCCCTGATGCTCAGCAGGACCCATCTGGCCTGACATCAAGCGGGGAGCCACGGGCCTTATGCAGGGTGGAGGCTGGACCTGCTGCAAGCCCCTCGCAGGGCTGGCCCCACATAATCCCCCCTCCAGCAAACAAACTTCAACTCAACAGGCTGCCTCCTCCTCCTCTGCCCTGCCAGAGCCCGGCAGGCACCGTTCACTCGTCGCACCGTGCCCATACATCTTGGCCAGTGACCTCCAATGCTCTCCTGGTCCTGCAACGCCACCACCGTCCGCACACCCAGAGAAGAAGAAAGCAGAGTTCCTGCTCATACTCACAGTTTTGAAGTCCTCGTGGTTGCACTCTTGGCCTTTGAATTTGCAGTACAGCATCATATCCTTCAGGTCGTGGCCAACCCGCGCCAGGAACTCCTGCATGTTAAAAACTTTCGGTTTATACTGCTTAAAGTTGGTCTTCTCTTGGAGGATGGCTAAGACAGCCGGGTCGGCCAGGTGAGGGTTGGGGATCTGCAGGTTGACGTCAAGCAGAGCCAGGAGCTCCCCAGCGTGGTACAGGTCGTTGGTGGTGAGCCGGGAAAAGCGAAACTCGTTGAGGTTACAGATGGTGACAGCAGGGAAGACCAGGCTGTTTGCCACGACCTCATCCACTTTGGTCACGTGCTGGTAGGAGAAGTAGAAAGCCACCCGGTCTGAACTCTCAACCAGCAGGAGACCCAGCGAGCCCACAAAGGCCAAGGTCCAGAGCAGGCGACGGATGGTCACTGGCCCGTAGACGAAGACGTGGCGGATCCCGTGGAGCGTGGAGGTGTTGGCAAAAATCTGGATGCTTGAAGGCTGCAGGCTGCCCATGCTGCCCTCGCTGGTGCTGTCCTTCAGATCCATCAGGGACAGTTAGTTAAATCCTGGCGCTGCTTTTTGGGTCAGTCCGTACCTGGAACTGGGATCCAGATCTCTCCCCTCTCCTCTTAAAAGTAATTAAACCTTTTTAGGGGTGGGAGAGAGAAAGAGAGACTCAGGCCAGCAGCTACGATTTTATCCCACAAACTCAGCAGTACCTTCGTAGGGGTAAATATTTATATAAAATCCATTCAAACTCTCGCTCTTGATTTCCTCGGTGCGATAAGAAGGGCTGGTTTTATTTAGGGAGACACCAAGGTGATGTGGAAGAGATGTGGGTGGGCAGCGAAAGCTGAGCCAATGGAAATAAAGTCCTCCCCCTACACACACACACATCCACACACACACGCGCCGAAGGGAGATGAGATGAAGCGAGAGAGCGAGCTTAAAACAAGTGGAGGCAGCTCGCAGCCTGTTAACTAGTGCGTAAAGCCCAAGGATGCTGCTTCCCGGAGCCGATGCCTTGCAGAGCAGCGGGGCTTTCAGACCGACCGGGTGATGCTCCCTGTGCTCCGGGGACGCGAGCTGCTGGGTTCAGGCATCTCTCCTCCTCCCCACCCCTCCATTTTGGGCAGGGCTTCAAGAAATACCCCTCCAAAAAAGCCACCCTGTGCTGCCGGTGTTATTTCCAAGGGCTTCTCCCAGGGAAAGGTGGGCAGCTAATTCAGCAGGAGAAGTACCAGAGGAAAAAGGGGAGGCAAAAGCTAAAAAAAATAAAGAAAAGGGGGAAAATTGCTGCTCAGCTCCATGCACATACACACATGTAGACTGAGCAGGGGAGAAAGCAATCGCATGAAGCCTCTCCTCTGTCACAGCAGCTCAGAGCAAAAAATCAGACAGGGCAGGACTCGGTGGGGAGAGGCAGCAGGAGGAGAGGGGCTGCAGCATCTCTCATCTCTCCTCGCTCTGCCTCAGAGCATCCCTTCACTTCAGGACTCTCGACAGGGTGAATCGCTGAGAGCCATGAGTCACCCATCGATCCGGAGCCCCGCCGCAGGGCGAGAGCCTTGGGGAGGGCAGGGAGAGGGGGCTGCCATCGCAGACCCCCAGCTCCTGCCTGGGGGGTGAGTTTGCAAGCGGCTGTGCCTCGACGAGGTCCGGGGGGGCTGTGCCGAGCAGCTCTGGTAGCCCCCAGGCTCAGCCCACCGAGGACTCGGAAGACTTTCAGCCAGCAGGATCCCCAGATGTTTTGTTTGCCGCTGAAAGGCAGCTGTGATGGATGTGTTTGGGGAAGATGCTCCCAGATGT
>JAOXNO010000012.1:2323695-2351190 GCA_028565335.1 Limnodromus scolopaceus
AACTGCTATTTTTAAGGTTGGTAATAGTTTTTCTCAATTTTTTTAGTTCATATTTTAGGACAAAACTATATATTTCAAGGAAAAGCAAAGCAAAGCAATAATTCCTGAGCCCAAACAACAAATAAATGAATATTGTAATGTTTTCATATGATTATTTTCCAGTGCATGTTCAGGAGGAGGAAACATTACTTCAGTTTCATTTGCAGGCGAAGGGTTAAAGTCTGTTAATTCAGTCCCTGAAAGAGATTTGAAGTCCCTCAGACGTTTCGTGTTCACTCCCCTCTCACTTCCCAAGTTTTGAGAATAGATGGTTTCTAATTAAAACTGGCAGAAACCAATATATTTTATTGAAGCCGTGGAAAGACAATGCATTTTTCATGAAATCAGCTCTGCCCGGAATAATGTCATTTTATTTCCACTGCTTGAAACTGCTGCTTGAGTGTGGGTGAAGGGCAGGGATGGAGGGCTGCCCCAGATGGCTATGGGCCAAGGCTGCAAACAGGCTTGGGGGACTCTGCCCCACGGTTGACTCCCCCAAAGCACATCAGCCCATCTCTGCCCCATCCTCAGGTCATGACCGTGAGCAGGCTGCTACAGGATGGGGAGAAACCCATCATTTGTCCCCAGACTCCAGAGTTGGGTGTCTCCCTGTCGTCTTATTCAGGAAAATCATTTTCCATTTGAAACCAGCACTGGAGGAGTATATCAGGGCAAACAAAAATATAAACCTATTTAATCTGTAGGTGAGTAACAATCACATTGCTGCCTCTGTACCTAATTTGGGGGGACGTGCCAGCACGCTGGGAGGAAAAGAAGGTCCTCTAGCTTTGCCAGGAGCCCTTGCAGGTATTAGATCTGAAGGTCCTTAGATAAAGTCATGATCCACTCAAAGGCTGAGGTGCTTCTCAGGAAAGGAAAAGCTGCCCTGACTCTAATGAACCTCTCCATTTGCACCTTCCAGTTTCATTTTCTGCAACTAATCCAGCATCAGGGCTCTGGGAGTCAGGAGTCGGTGGTGGCTCAACACCAGAGACCTCCTGCCCCACCATGCCAGTGTTGCATCCTTTTTGTAGCAATTCATATGAAAAATGAGCCAGATTGTAGAAATACGGAGAGCTTTTAAGAGTAAATAGGTAGAATACCAGCCATCAAAGGAGAGGGCTCGTCCAGGTGGAAGGGTCTGACTCAGTGCACCTCTCACCAGCTCTCTTGAGAAATGTCCACACCCTTGACTTGGTTGGTGCGTGGTGCCTCCCAAGAGGTGATGATTCTCCCTTTCCCTCACCCTTGCTCACAGCTATCCTGCCTGCCTGAGTCATGCAGAAAGGGACTAGATCAACTTCAAAAACCAGAAAAAGCCCCTTCTTTGAGAGCAGCCGGGATGATAACTTTTCAAATTCCCTTTTAGAGCTAATGAACCCAGCAGCGAGTGTTCCCATTATCATGGCTGTAGAAATCATGCCCGCTTTGAGAACTGTTTGCGATACTTAAGAAGGATAAATAGCTCCGTGCAGTGGCTGATTTATTAAGCACCAATTATTCCTCCAGCTCCAATGATCGATTGCAATTGAAGAATAAAATCCAGAGGGGAAACATGAAGTTCCTGTGTGCTGCACTAGGTGGTGGTGCCTGCAAAGAAAAAATCCCAGAGTGAGCCTCTGTGGGGTTGCTCAGCACTGGGCAGAACATCTCTGCACCTCCAGGTCACTGCCCCACATTTAGGGTGCAGGAGAGGCACAGCGTGCAAGGGGACAGGATTTGGCCCTTTCTGGTCCTGTAATTCTATAGTGAAATTTGGCAGCATCACTCAGAAAGCAAACAGCACTATGCATCTAAGGAGAAGGCAAAAGAAGCCTGCTAAGAAAAAATATCTTCACCCTGTAGAGTAAAGAACAACCAAGAGATAATCATCCCAAGCTGCTAGTATGCACCTCTCACCAGTAAACCTCTTAGGTCTTCACAAAGCACCACAGTAGCAGGAGCTTCATTGTAAGAATAAGGAAAGAAGATATAGCAGAGTTGGGGGGATATTTTTCCCCAGATTTCCTCCCTGGCAATGAAACGATGATCTCCTGTGTCCCAGGAGACATAGCTGATGACAAAGCTGCATAAAGAAAAGCTCATCTGGCTTTAGTTAGTGACACTCTCTGGGTTGTGCTGGTGTTTTCTCCAAATCCAATTACAGGAGACCCAGGTACATCCATCCATTCTCCGCTGAAGACGCGGGGGTATCGGTGCTGTCGCGCAGGCCAGCGTGAACCCTGTGAACTTGTGTCACCGGCCGTGATTCACAAAGGAAGAGAGCGGCTGGACTCCGGCAGCACAGGCTGAGCTTTTGGAGACGGGAGTTAATGAAAGGAGAAATTCTCTTGTAAACCCCGAGCTTGTTTGCTCTGGAGTCATTGTCCAACAGCAAATATTTCAGCCTGACCCCACCATTTGTGAGCTGGGGTACAGGGGGGGGTGGGAAGAAACAGCAGATATTTCAGTAATATCCTATTCCCAAGGAATATCCCCTTCTATGTCAACATTAATAATTTACCTGGTAACAATATTTTACTGAACGCTTTGCCTCATGTTTCCCTACAAAAGGATCCCAGTCACCCCATCTTACCATCTTTTTTTCCCCTGAAGGTCAAAACTCAGTTAAAAAAGTTTCTACTTCCTAACTCTGTGTCATCAGCTGTAGCCCTGGGGCCTCTGGTGAGGGCAGAAATGAAAGAAAAAATAACCAAACACATCCCTTTTCCTTGCAAGCTGCGTATTTAACCCTGACCTGTTGTGCTCTAGTGTGCTGCCCCACAGAGATGGAGTGCAAGAAGTGGGTGGGGGCAATGGGGGGCTCACACCTGATGTTCCTGGCCCCCAGCGATGGCCCTGGATGGACATCTTCATCCCGTTCCCAAAAACAGCCACCTGGGAAGACCTGGAAAAGACCAGAGCTTGTATCAAGCAGGAGTTTTCATGAGCAATAAATGGGTATTAAGGTGTTTCAGGGTTTGAGTATCTCATAAACAACCCAGTTGATGCATTTAACCAGCTTGTTTCCCTCCTCTTAAACAAATGACCCAAAAGCAATTGTTGGGATGCAGGGAAAGTGCAAACATTTGGAATAAATGGATGGAAGCGCTCATGTTTGTTTGCTTCTGAGCAGACCAGCAAAGGGATCTACCAGAAATGCCCTTGTAACAAGCCCTGGGCAATTCCCATGGTCACACTCAGAGGAGAGGGGTCTTCTGGTGTGAAAGTCCCAAATCTCTGTGCTGACTTTTCACCCTAAATTGAAATTGCATTTCTGGAGTTTTGAAATTCCTGGCATTTGCCTCAGAAATATCACACTGTTTTGTTTTAATAATGTCTAAAGGTTTGAGTAAAGAAAAAAAATCCAAAACGTTCAGTGCTCTTAAACATCTGAGTATATTAAAAAGCACTTGAGTACATCCTACAAAATGTATCAAAAATACCAGCATCAATATAGCGGTGTAAAAATGTAAATGGAAGAAGGAGGGCAAGGATTTTCATTTTGTGGGAGTGAGTTTACAGGATTTTTTTTAAACTTTTTCCCCCGTGGTCTGTTATTCAACCCAGTGTGTTACTATAAACCATTTCCAACAGATTTGCACTTGCAAATGGGAGCAGCTCCAGTTAATTTTGCATCTGCTGAGGACATGATACAAAATTTGGCATTTGTAGAAAATCAGCTGGGCAAAGTATAGGGAATAAAGTCATGTCTTTTATTATTGGATTAGCTAGCTTGGTTGGAAAAAAAAGATTTGGGAACAGCAACACAACTGTCACCTAAGTAATGATATTGCTCTCTTGCTCAATTTTATATGATTGAGCCAGTAAGTTCATTAAGTTCATATCTTTCCTTCCTCTGCAAGAGTCTGTTTTTCATATTCAACTCCTACTCAAGGCTAGTTCATTGTGACTTCTCATCCGCTGAAAGTTAAACAGGAAAATTGCTCAAAAAAGGAATTTTTCTTTTCACTCCAGAAAAGTTCAACCATGTGAAAACAAACCTGTTCAAGTTTCTCCAAATCACGATCATTTCTAGACCAATCCACAGCATTTTCAGACCACAACCACTGAAAAAATAGCACTGTCCTCAGAGAAAATTCCTTGATATTCCCTCTTGGGGACTAGCCGGGGTGGAGAGGCACGTTTGTCTTGGTGTTTCCCACCACAGTGACAGAACACATGGCATTGAAAACCTCATTTTTCACCAATTCTGATGGGAATTTTCAAGATCCAGGCAGAAACAATTCATTTGATGCTCTGTGAAATCAAGACCCATGAGTTACAGAGCTTGGGAACAATTCTTCTTGGTTTCCCCTGCCTGCTTGAATCCTGAGGGGTCGTCAGAATGTCCACCCACTCAATATGACCAGTCCTGGGCAGCTCCTGCCCCATGGCTGGGTCTGCCCAGAGCCAGCTGTGCTGGGGAACAGCAAGAGCCCATTTCCCAGATGTGGGCTGTGCTGTTGAGGTCTTAAGACCTTCAAATCTGGGCAATCCAGTTCTGTTCCTTCACCCAGAGGATGAAAGCCTTGTTACCTGCATTGTTGGATGGCAGTTGCTTGGCATTAATTTTTCTCCCTTGACTTTTATTCCTGCTGGGAGCATCCTCTACAGCCTCATAGCCAGGAACACGGTTGCTTGTATGGCTGTAAAGAGCCATATAACATTTATAGACCTGAAGAAGAGAGGTGCATGCCAAAAGCTTTTCCGTTTTCTATCTATATCTGTCGGTCCTATAAAAGATATTGTCCCTCTGAACGTACTCCGCCTTTCTCACAACATTTATGGTCTCACCATGAAGGACTGCATCATTCTATAGCATCAAGCAGGAGCCCTGCCCCAGCGATGGCTCCACAGAGATGCAATTCTCAGTGACACAAAGGCAATCATACGCAGCTCCTGCCTGGAAGCTAATATAAATTTGCACCCTTTTCAATGCTCCCTAGCCTGACAAGTAATATAAAGCTATCTTGTTGTCAACAGGAATCAGGGCTAGACATTAAGTAAACCCCTGACCATGAAATCAGCTCTGGGATTAGGGATTTGTTGAGCCAGAGGAAACGAAACTCAGCAGCTTGTGAGCAGAGGGACTGGGGACCAGGGAGGGATGCTGGGATGGTTGGAACTGTCACCAAGATGGGACTTTTCCCACCATCAGAAGATCTGCCCCTTTTCTTCTATGCGGCATACATTTGCAGAGCTCTCAAGTGATTTTTCTCTGAATTTTCTTTTTTTTTTTTCCATGCTTCAGCTGGAGATGAATAGTCAAAAGTCCAAAATTTTTCACAAATGAAGAACCTGCATAAAAGTGCAGAAATTTGAGTGCTAACAAGCGCTGTGTTCTTTCGTCATTAATTTTTAACATTTTAAACTTCTGCTTTATATTAATTCCCAGACTGAAAGCAACTTTCAGCCAAAATGGAAATTATTACTTTGATCATTTCAAAGCAAATAGTAGATAGCCTCAGAATTTCTTTTTTTTCCCAGCTTTTATTATAAATATGACCTTTTCCCACCAGTAGCTGTAAATCCACAGAGGTGGCATTTGGGGAAAAAGACTTTCATCAACAGATTCCCAGCCAGCTATTACTCCAGATCTGGAAGCAACATCACATCGTGTCTCCCACTGCCCATTCAGCCCTGCAATAAGAAATCACACAGCGCAGGGTGCCCCATTTCCTGCATTAATCCAGCAGCTTTTCCAATCTGCTGTAGACCAGCGTGTGTTACTGTAGCATTACATTTAACACCAGGTGATCACGCTAAGGCTCAGACCTCGAGAAGCAAAAGCATTGGCCAGGCCAAGGCATGAAACCCGTATTTTATTTCTGCCCATGGTAATCTCCAGCTTTTTATTTTTTTCCTCCTTTTTCAGTAGCAAGGCGGCAGTTTCAACAGCAAAGGGCGCAGGGATTTATTACAAGTTGAACAAAAACTGAGTAGCAAAGGGAAGATTAACAGCAGCCCGCTTGCTGAGTCCTACTATCGGGGACCTTATAATTCACTGCCTTCTCTCAACTTTATGGGATACACTGAAGCAGCTCGACAGAAACCAACCCTACAGCAGGCGTGATAGATGGGTTTGCTGCAAGGAAGTATTGCAGAAATTGTGTAGTGGAGGTGGGAAAGTGCAAGAACCTCCTCTGTAGACTCTGTGGAGCAGTTCTGGCCAGACACAGCAGCAGTAGTGCCCCATAGGTGCATTTCCAGGTGGTCCCTGATGTGTCCTTGAGTTTTTCCTTGAACAACAGGGACCCTGCCGAGCAAATCACGTGTCCTCCTTGCAGATTGTTTGGAAGCCATCCTTGGTGTGGATGGATTTTAGTGAGGGCCAAGAGGGTATTTTGGCCATCACACCACTCCACCATGGGTTTGCAGCACTGGAATAGGGAGCTGGGAGTCGACTGGTGGGGCTGGACCCAGCTGGGGAGGGTTTCCAGGTTGCAAAGATGTTTGCTGAATGCAGACTCCTGGGGTTTCCCTCGAGTCAAACCAGCCTAAATTGGCTCAAGCATCCAGGCTGTTCCCAGTCCGGGCTTTATCTTTATCTTTTATCCATCAGGCTAAAAGTTCTTGCCAGTGGCACATCTCATGTTGCAGCGTTTGCTTGGTCGCTCTGTGCCTCATCAGCCCTTACGATAAAAAAAAAGGAATAAGCAAACCAGCCTTTCCCCCAGTCTCTGGGCAATTTGCTATTCTGATTCAGCAGTTTGTTTGGGTTTAATTGCAATTATGTTCTTGTGTGTTTAATTAACCCGGTGATTTTGTTGTTGCTGCCAGGCGAACAGCAGCACCGAGACACAGCAGAACCAAATGCCTTCCTGGGGAGAAGCTCTGGCAGGTGGGAAAGGAGGGCAGCTGGGCTGTGCCAGCCACATGGAGATGCCAGTGGAGGAGTTTCTGCCTTGCTGGAGGCACAGTCTCACCGTGCCTCTTCCCACCGCAAGTCCATCCTCCCTTGATGTCCAGCTCTCCTGTGCTGGACCTCCACAACCGTGCAAGAGGTGTGCCTCCATCCTGCCTTTCTGCAGAGCAGCACAGGGACCAGGGCAGGCAGCACTGGTGGGCAAGGCAGAGGAACAAAGGGCTCCCAACAGCAATACACCCCTCGGGCTCATTTTCCCCCAGGGTGGTTTCATAGAGCTGTACTCAGCCAGGTTCCCAACAGACCCACAAATGGGTTTCTACCTTTTTCTAACAATAACAACTCCAGGGGCATGAGTACGTGGACACAGGGATAAGAGAGAAAGCACTATGGATGAAGAAGTGAGAACAAGGAAAGGGTAGACAGTATCTTCTTGGGTTGAAGCTTCAGGTGTGGGCATGTGGAACCCAGCACCAGCTGTCACAGCTCTGGCTGCTGCCTTTTCATCAGAAAAGCTCTCCAGCTCACACATCCAGTAATACATCTTGTAATCTTCCAGCACTGAGGACAAGTTGAAATTTCTCGCTAAACAAAGCCTCTGCAAAGTGTGACAGGTATTGACAAACCTTGAAATGCTTCACTTTGGCGTGGACAGCTGGGTCCATTCCAGCAGCAGCCATTCGGTTCTTCACCTGAATTTTACAAAAGTAGAAGAAAAGGCTTTAATTCCCACTTCAATCTCTTTCTTTACAAAATTGGTCCATTCAGAGACACATTCTAGTTTCTTTAAATCCTTATTTTCAGCTGAAAAATGGAACCTGTGGGGGACTTCTACCCAGTGGTGTAAATTAAGAAGAAACTCCCTTGGAAAGCCGAGGAAAGCTGCCTTTTATGTACCTGGCAAGTTCAGAAATGTCACACATGACAAAAATGTGCAGGTTTCACAGTCCCCTGCCTGGTTCACAGCAATGCTCAGATCTAACATTTGTGTATTTTGCCCCCTTTTCCTCCAAGGACATTGATTTTCAATTGTCCCTAAAACATCTTTTGGTCTTGCCAAGGGAGTGAAAAATTGCACTTTCTTATTTATATTTCTTTTTTTTTTTTTCCTCTCTTTTCCTGTTTTTGGTCTGTAACTTTTGGTCTTTAATACTTTTATTTCCAGTGTCACGCATGTGTTTAGCTTCTTGAGGCAGCTTTCCCAAGTTATTCACCAAGTTGCAACAGTTCAACGTGCGTGTGGTGGTTCCATCCCTTCGTGTACACGCTAATAGAAATGCAGTCGCCCAGAGCCAGAGACATGCTTCAAATCAAATGAAAGAAGTAAGTAACTAAAGGCTATTAGACTGATAATGATTCTCAAAGTCCACAGAAATTAATCACAGGGAGCAAGAGTCCTCAGAGGTGGAGACCCTTGATGAGAGGGTTGTCAGCGTTTTCAAAAGCCTTGGTCAAACACAAGGACTTGGGAATCTGGAGGTGAACAAACACTCACTTTAACCTTTTCTTCATGTCATTACAAAGCATCACGTTTCTGCTTCTACATCTCTCCAGCTATCAAAGAAAAAAAGAAAAAGCTTCATATTAATCACACTCTGAGTTATTAATTTCTCCGATTTTCTTCTGGCTTGTAGTTTAATTAAGACTTTTAATACATACCCCTGCCTGTTTGTGCTTCTAGGTAACATTTCTTGGTTTAAAGAGTATATTCAAGAGCAACTGGCAAGAAAGGATTGGCTTTTCCATTGAAGCTGAAACAAAACTGTATTGGGAAATTTTTTTGCATGGTCGTATGGGCATGACCTGCTGTGTTTGTTTTCCCACTGCTTAAAAAAGGCAATAGCAGGAAAAGGCTATTTCCTACATCTGAGACAAATTGTGACCATTAATACATTGACATTTATGGGTAGGCAGATAAGAGAACAATTCACAATGTAGAAAAGTCTTTTAATTATATTTAATATTCAAATTGGGACTTAACATGGCTTTCTCTAGCTGTACTTAGAATAATTGCTGTGAATATAATGGATCTTTCTTTTCATGGATTAAATAAAAAAGATGAGGATAGAATAAATAACCTTTGGGCAGGTCCAGTGTCAAATCCTTGTTCTGTCCACAACAAAACAAACAAACAAAAAAAAAAGAAAAAGGAAAAGAAAAATAAAGAGAAAAAGAGAAAGAGAAAGAGAAAGAAAAAGAAAAAGAAAAAGAAAAAGAAAAAGAAAAAGAAAAAGAAAAAGAAAAAGAAAAAGAAAAAGAAAAAGAAGAAAAAGGGTTACTTTGGGTTGTCTAAAGTATTTTTCTCAAGCTGCGGTGAGAAAATCTCCTCATTTTCAGGCTCATCTTTTGTTTTAATTTATCCAGAGAAAGGATAAATTGATTTCTGAGTCAACATTTCATTCCAAAAAAAGCCCAAAATAAAATGCTCCGAGTGCTTCCACGCAAATCCGGAGGCTGCAGAGACATGCGCACGCATGCTTTGTTTTCCTCCTTCGTTATTAACAAAAGTCATTTTGCTTCAAGGGTCACAGCTACAACTGTAGGTGCGACTTTCTCCTTCCTGCCTGCAGTGTTTACCTACTGTATCTTCCTAATGAGCCGGTATCATCATTATTGTTTTACCGATAACACAGATCCTTTTTATGAGGAACCGCGCAGGCACACAAGAAGAAAATGAATCTTCAGCCTGTTCTGCTCTTCCCTTCTCTGCCTTTCCCATACATTTATTGCCATATTTTTCTCTCCCTCTTCTTTGGTATAATTAGTAGCATTCAAATAGCTGTAAACACTTTTTATTTGGTTTCTTTTATCTTCTCTTATTAAGTCAATGAGCTTACTGCCTTCGTAGATTGTGCAGCGAGGAAGAATCATTCTCCTCTGACTCGCACTTTTTGCACAGATCACAAGCTTGGGTCAAACAATGGCTTTCAAGAAGGTGAATTAACTTCCACAAACTGTTTTCTAACAGGGAGAGAGTGGAAACCTTTTAAAGATGCCAGGGAACAAAATCTTTCCTCCCCACCCCCCAATTAAAAAATCATTCTCCAAGCGAAAATGACATTTTCTTTGGAACACTCTTCTTTTATCAGAAACCAGTGGGGAAAAGACTAGAAGACGTGCCAGAAGAATTGTCTGAGCTGAGGTCCAAAAAACACTTGTTCAAGCCAAAGTAAAGTCTCATTAAACTCTGGATCAACAAGTACGTTTTAAGTAATCAATCTAGGCAAAATACAAACAAAAATAAAGAGGATGACAGTGGTGTCAAAGCTGTCACTCAAGCGAGGCCACTGGTTTTGACCCACCCCTTTTCCTGCCCCAGTATCGGTACCTTGGGCTGTGTTTTCATGTGTTTTCATGTGTTTAAGTGATTTTCCTGCCCTGCAGCTCTTGCTGGCCCCGTTACCCACTGCCGGCTCCTCCTTGCTTCGAAAAGCCCAACAAGGGTTCGGTTCCGCTCTGGGTTCCCAAGAAACCCATCGGGATGAGGCCATCCCTGTCCTGCAGGAAGGCTCTGTGCCCAAAGCCCATCTTCTCCAGCTCCATGGAGCCCCTTCAGAAGAGCAACACCCTCGTCCCGTTGCCGCTGTCTCCGCTGCACCCGACGCCCGACATTTTGATGACTAAATTTCATTGAGTTTAATTCCATTTCAGTGACTTAGACTGCGAGAGAGTCGTGTACGTTTTAATGCATGAATAATTCCATACAAAATACTTTAAAATTAGCCACTTTGCAAATCCCAGGCACTCAATGATTAGGGGATAGCAGACTTCACTGTTCATTAAAAATTAATCTGCCCAGCTCATGCATATCCATCCTGATACAGGCTCTCATTATACCACTGCACTGTACTTTTTCCAGAGTCCCTGCCTGGAATTGTTATTCCCAAAGAACAGCCCTGAAAGACATTAGGTCTGCCAAGAAAATGCTCATGATATTTCATTTTCATACAAAATGTATTTTAATGCCCCTTCCTAATCCAGCCCTTTAAATCTGTCTTGACAATAGCATGGCTTGTTTTACAGAAAATAAATCTTGTTGTGCCCTTAATAATAATGACAATAAAAAAAAATAATCCTAGGAGAGAGGAGAAAAAGCTGCAGCAGCAGTTTTGTCAGAGAACTTGCCTATATAGAAAATGGTGGGGAGTAAAAGAAATACAGGTGTGAGCTCATCCGCTCTACAAAAAGCTTTGTTAAGTGCATCTCCACGATGGAAGGAGCAGCCCCAGATGCGCCTTCTGCCTTCCTCCTGTACTGCTCTCTGTTTTGATGACGGTAATTGAGAAAGGCTGCGGGTAGAAAGCTATCCTCGAGACTCTTAAGGTTCCTTGGTAATATGTGCAACACCAGCCTCTGTCTCATAAAAGTGCCCTGCAGAAAGGCTTGCTATTTTGATCCATTTGCAGCTTGAAAACAAAAAGGGGGGAAAAAAACATATAATTCAGTTTTAAATTCAAACACCTAAGTTCTCTGAAGGCTTTCTTGGACATTGAGAACTGTGTTTGTCTTCCTCAGGCGTCCCATATAATCACATGGCTGTGGTTCAGAAGCCCTGTCCTAGTTTTAGGTCTAATATCCAGCTAGAGCCCTGGTGCTGGAGCAAGTAATAAGACTTTTTCCCAAGGCAGAACCAAAGCGACCACCCTATTCCATGGTGACCAGCATGGTCTATGTGGTATGTGTCTCAGCAGGGAGCTCAGACCCTGGCCATGCCGAGCCCCTCCTGCAGGCACCATGCTCTTCAGCCTCAGCCTGATGATGGAGAGTCACAGGACAGAAAGCATCGCTGATATTTAACACCTATAAAACTATTATAATCAGTCATTCTGCACAGAAGCACCTACCTTTAGGTCTCCAGGACCCCAAGCAAGTATCTGGAGACATTCAAAACCCACCTGGACAAGTTCCTGTACAACATGCTCTAGGTAGACCCGCTCTGGTGGGGGGATTGGACTAGATGATCTCCAGAGGTCCCTTCCAACCCCATATGATTCTATGATTCTATGATTCTGTGATCCTTGCTGGATTGACATGATGCTGGGGTACATGGCTTAGTGATGGGTTTTGTTGGGTTTTTTGCTTGTTTGTTGTTTTTTTTTTTTGGTCAGAGTTAGGTTGATGGTTGGACTAGATGATCTTGAAGGTCCCTTCCAACCAAGATGATTCTATGATCCTTCAAGACAGAAACCCATCTGGACAGACATAGCTCCCCTCCAAATTGCAGCTATGAGCTGCATGGCCAAGGTCCTTTTCCAGGATAATTCAAATACAAAGGGGCAAACCAAACCAGCCTGGCAGCCGGAACGAAGCTGGCTGCTTCGACATCCCCATCAGACACGGCTCGGTCTTTTTCCAGGTAAACAAGAAAGAGTTAATCTGCCTCCACCGCAGAGGGCTGTGGGGAGCAAGAGACAAAACTTTCCAGTCTCAGGCGAAGAAGCTCATTTCAAGGGGCTCTCTCCCAAGAATCCAATTCACAGGTGCCAAACCGCTTCCTCCGTAACCTCGGCTCGAGATAATTAGAGAGCATTTAAGGCAGAGCCTCCGACTTGCCTGAGCTCACGTGGTGCGCTGACCCAGGACAGCAATTCCACAGCTTCCATAGGCAGAGATTGGCTGGGAGGCTAACGAAGCGAAGGCAGCGTTACTGAAACCACAGGGCATTAGTTACAAGGCTAAGGAAACAAATCTCACGGCGTAATCCTGAGGTGCCTTTCATGTTCTAATTAAACCTATATATAGAAGCTGCAGGCAGGAAAAATAGCATGAAAAGTTTCTCATCTGCTGAGTATTTTTCCATCCTTCCCCCCCTCCACACGCACACCTCCCTTAACCCGGAGAGGGGCTGAAAAAGATCCCTCGCATTGATTTTGATGGAGAAAGAGAGCGAGAAATGCCAGGCAGATAGAGATCAGCAGCATTTCCATTCCCCGAGCCCTCTCTGAAAGACACAGCCCTGCTCGCTGATAAGACCAACTTCTGCCCTGATAAGGCCAGGCCAGCCCCAGCCTCTCACTAGGGGTCGAGCACAGCATCGTAGGCATCAGTTTTTTTCTCTTTCTCTAATTGCAAGGTGAGGCCAGAGATGGGACGATAAACCCCAGGAGCTGGGGAAATCACACAGGCTGTCTGGGAGAATTAGTGTTCATCCACAGCTGGGAGGGGGACGGGGCAAACCTCGCTACCCTCCAATTTAGGAAGGGTCACGGGAGAGAGATGAGGAAGGAGGGCACAAGCCTGCTGTATCTTTTGCCACTTAGCAGAGCCATCAAAGTGATGGATGATGGCTTTAGGAAACAAGGAGACACTTTGCACTGGCAGAGGCTGTTTCATTGGGGTGAGAGCTGCTGGGACAGCAAGGCCAGCCCAGGATCCTGGTGTCTGCAAGGGCTTGGTGTTGCCCAAGCTGTTAAACTTTCACACTTTGAACAAATGGTCCTTTTTCACATAACTTGCCATCTGTGTTTGGAGCTTTCTCCTCAGCACAGCATACACATAGGGTCTCATGGAAGGAGCGCAGGGACATGCAGTGAGGTTGCACTTCCATGTTCATGCGACGTGGGCAGGCTGAAGTTAGATTAAAATGCAAATCCTGAAGAAAAGAATCACAACACAAGCTGAAACCTCTCCCAGTCACGTCAAACATTACCCAAAACCATTTTCTTTTCACTTGAAAGAAATGTATCTGGTTTAGCAGAGCTTTCAGTAATAGTCACAACCCAGTTTGGGGTCTAGCTTCAGGTGGGAGCTCCCTGGGTTATCCATGCTGACAGACATGGCATTGAGATCCTATTTCATCATGCCAGGGCTCTCTAAGAGCTCTTGCTCCTTTCTTTTATTTCCCTTCACAGGGTCCACTTCGTAGCTAACCGCCAGGGGTATCTTTATCCCCAAGGCAGCAGAATGAAGGGCTGAGCCTGCTGACAAGGAGGCGGACTGAGATGTTCCTTACCATCCTCTCCATGCCAAAGGAGCCCCTCCCACAGCAGGAATTATTCTATAATTAGCTTAGAGAATAAAGCACTTTTAATTAAGGACTGAAATTCAGCAGGCCATCTGCCTGGTTTTATTTGCAAGCAATAGGCATCTTCTGCTGGCAGTAACATTTTTCCTGGTATCCCCTCTCGAACCCTCCAAGGCTTGCTCTTGGGCTGAGACCAGGACCGAGCGTGTGGGCTGGAACCAGGACATCACATTCACGCTGCCCGAGACCGCGCACTGCAATTTGTTGGTAATTACATTGCTAAGCTGCTCTCAGAGACAGGCATGGCAGCAGGGAGGGCATCCTGCTCTCCTCATGGTCTCGCTGCCGCTGCCGCTGAGCTCCACAGCAGCGCCTGCTGCAAGAAACCCACCCAGAAAATCTCATCAGATGATTTGCCGTTAATTCCTGGAAGATCCCTTTACTCTGCTCTGCAAATACTCGGTGAGCTTCAGAAAAGCCAGAAGCATAATTCCTGAAACTTGCCCATCTTGCACATTCGTGGGAGGCAAAACAAGTTAGATGTCTGCTGATTTGGAGGCCACCTTGATCAACCCGCAAAAAGATGCAGGAACCAAAGGGGTTCCTACAATTACACAACACTTTTAACCCCTCATTGTGTTTCCTCATATACTCTGTGGGATTTCCAAATTATATCACATTTTCTCATTTTTAATACCCTTTCTGTAATTGCCATCTCGTACTTCTTACTCACTTGAGTAGAGGTGAAACAGCTCTTTGTGGTCTTGCAAGAAACACAAAAGAGACTTTTCCATGCTGACAATGCTGAGATCCTTCATGTTGATCAAAAACTGTTAAAATATTTTGTCATTTCCAAAATTACTATTTTTTTTCAGTCCTTCAGATTTTCCCTTTATGGTGCAGCTTGGCGCTGCAGGAAAGAGGAGAGAGAGATGCTAAAATAAATCCTTGATTTGAGGTTTGGATGACACAGGAATGTTCATGGGCATCTTATAGCCAGAGAAGACCTCACTAACAGATGCTCTCCTGGCCATGCCACATTGGCACACCTTCAGTCCAAACAGCACAGCAGCCAACAGTGCAATATTTCGGGGGAATAGAAAATTGCAGACTATCTCCTCTCCCCATGCCATCATCCTCTGCCTTTTGTTTCCTTCTCTAGGGAAAGAAGGGCTCAAACTGGGGCAGGAGAATAGTCTTTAGCCAAGGCTGCGTTAGGGTGTTACCAGCCCGACCACGTGCAGCCATGAAGATGGGTTAAATGGACCTACTGTATTTCTTACCTGGGCTGATTAAGAAGGGGCAAACGCTTGATTGCCATGTCTTAATAAAAGGAGAAAAGCTGCTAATTTGATAAACTGAGACTCTGACTATTCCCAGAATGAAAACCAGCTCATTTCGTAGCAGACATTGGATCAAGTCCACACACAAGCTGTTAACCAGGGCATCCAAAACACCTCTTGATATTCATTCATTCATTCCATTCACGCAGATTTATCCAAATCCATCCAGGAGGTACAGGCACCTACACAAAGAGCAGCCCCTTGACAAGAACTCTGCAGGGTGCCGTACTGCCGAGTCCCACCACCCAGCCTCCTCCCTCCTCTTTGCCCTGCTCCTCACATCTCGCATCCAAAACCTGTCATTCCGGAGGCGATATCTCCTGGGGATGAAGTGAAACACCCCAGATCTGACCCATCTCTGAAGCTCTTCAGAATATCCGGACTTAGAGGCATCAAGCAGCTTTTCAGTGCCAAAAGAGAAAAACAAGAATCAGTCTGCCAGTGATGCCTGAGCTGAAATTCAGGCATCACAAATAGGTTCATAAATATATCCCACCGATTTCAGATGGCTAACTAATGTACAGGACACACTCTCTGCTTATTGTGTGAAGGAGGAGCTGTGCCGCAAATCCATCTGAGGAACTGTGTCCACAGACCACTTGAGCAGCTCACAAAAAGATCAATCTCACCAGGCAGGCTTTCAGACAGACTCCAGTATTTGGTGTGGTTTAGTAGCACAGTTGCTTATCTTTATTCACGTATTTATTTTCCTTACAAAGGAGAACAATTAATTTTTAACCAGCCCATTATTAGCTTTCGGCACCTAATCCTCAGATCGAAAACTGCTTCCAGAGTAATATGAGGCAGGAATTATGAAACACACAATAATGAGAAAATCAGATAGTCGGTGACTTAGTCAGGCTTGAAACAAATGATCCCTCTCCTGAACTGAAGAACTGGTATCGAAAAGACAGTGAAGGTACAAAAACAAAAATTAAACTAAAAATTAAAAGGCAGCTGAAAGCTTTCCCTGTTGAGAGGGGTGTTTGCAGAGCACTTTCCACTGCCTGTCACAGTGACAGCTTCAAAAATCAATAGGAGAAAGGAGAAAATAACATGTCAAGATATTTTTGGAGACTGGTGAGGCTTACAGGGAAATTCCTTTGCAGGCAAAGAACAAATATTTATTGCCCTTGCTTTATTTCTTCTGCCCACTCCAAGACACAAAGGGCTCTTGCTCAGATCTCAATAAATAAGAGCTGACATGCATCCTCTGATTTTTTGCCCAGGTTTAGATCGATGCTGAAAGCCACCACAAGCACAAATTTTTTTTTTTTTTTTTTTTTTAATTTGGGGGCCAGTAGTGTAAAATACCAGCATTAGAATTGAGAGGGAAAGGTAAACAAGATTGGGTTTTTGGGAAAAATTTTGACACTGAAAGGGTTATTAAGCCTTGGAATGGGCTGCCCAGGGAAGGGGTTGAGGCACCATCCCTGGAGGGATTTAAAAGATGGGTAGACATAGAGCTTAGAGACAAGGTTTAGTGATGCGTTTTATCAGAGTTCGGTTGATGGTTGGACTAGATGATCTTAAAGGTCCCTTCCAACCCAGACAATTCTATGATTCTATGATCTCACAATGGAAGACCATGGATCACTCTGTATCTAGCCCACGGCTGCCCAGTTCACTCTATCCATGCCAGACATACAACCAGCACCAGCAGCAGATCCATCGGTTGGGTTTCTCTGTCAGGTAACAAATAGCAAGCGTAACCTTCTTCTGCCACCAGCTGATAACAGTGGGGCAGTGTAAGCTACCCAAGAACATATATGAAACTTGTATCTTCCTTTTGTGTACATTAAGCCTGTCCCTCGGAGCTAGTATCAAGCTGGTTATCCTCTGTCATGTGTCTGCTTAATAATCAGTATATCAAATGCACAAGCAATAAGGCTTGCATTGAATTCATGCTAATCCTCCTTAAAAGCTACATTTGGACATTTCCCAGTGTCCACATCCTTCTCCACACAATAGCACAGGGTTTTTCAGAGACCTGTGTTATTCCTCTGACAGTCTACAGTCATGTTGTTTGCTAATCTAGTATCTAATTGCTTATTACTCATTCTCGGCGCCCTTGTTATTGCAGTTGCACAGCTACAGCAAACATTTTCTCAGACCATTGCACAGCTTTGCCAAAAGGAGCCAGGGTATTTGTTCCAGTCAAAAGAACAAGCTGCTGGGGGGGTGAGGAGAGAGGGCATGAAGACACCTTTGAAGACCTCAGGGACGTAGCACCAGGAGCAAAGAGACAACCCAGAGGGCAACCCACTGAGCTTTTCCCCAGAGAGCTTAGGAGAAGGGGTGCATCCCTGGATGAACTGGAGTCTCACACCATGGTTCACCTGGTGTTTGAGGCTCCTGGGCTGCAGAGCGTTAGGGACAAGGAAATTCCTGGAAACCAGAAGCAGATTTTTTTCCCCAAGAGGAGGGAAACCTCTGGAGCACCAAGCAGGGTCTGGAAAGGCCAGAGCTCAGTGGGTTCCTTTCACACATATAGAGGTATAATGAGATAACGACTTGCCCAATGCATTGAACAAGTCCTCCCATTTACTGAGCCCCTCCTCCTTATGAGAGGCAGGAAAAGTTACCCCTTCCCACACTTTGTCTGCCTAATTTGGGCTATGGTTTCTTTTATCAGCTTCCTATATCTGCTTTGACCTCTCCTCATGGCCACAACACGATTTCTCCCGTGGTGAGGTGGATGAGGTGAGGAGAGAGAAGCATTTCTGTATTGGGACTGCAGCCTTCCATTGTGTGGAGCGGGGCTTTCATTTAGGAGGACAAGTTTGTTTGATAAGAAGATTAATTTGCCAAGCAGGATACCTTTTCAGCTTCTTTCACCTGCAAATGATAGATTTAGGGGAAAAGATGAGGCAACGGGTTTTCTTACAGTGAGGAGTAGCATTGTCAAATGCTTGGAGCTCATCAGCCGAAGAGCACTATCTGTTCTCCAAGCAGAGAGTACCTCAGCCCTTTGTTCCAGACCTCAATTTCAGGTTCATTTCTGCCAGAGCAACACTTTTCTCATTTCCACCTTGCCAATTTGCATGATGTCTGGCACCTCCCCCAGCTGCCAGACCACCGCCACAGCCGCAGCTCAAACAATACATCAGTGGAGGAGAGCACCCCCCATCCCAGTTAGGCTGACAAAGACCTGTGACAGCCCAGATGAGAAACTGCCATTGAAGTGCTATTTATTCCACTGCAAAACCCACCCTCACTTTCATGGCACAGTCAGCAGCATAGCTTTCAGCAGCTCCGCAGCGTTCAGAGTTGCCTCCACGTACTGGAATAAATATGAGAAGTGCACTCAGGAACGGGACCTGCATCCCATCGTGTTTTGCTGCATTTGCTCATGTCACAAATTCAGGCACTTGAAAGCCGGGAGGGCTGAGTCATCCTCCTCGTCTTGGCTGCCAAACACAAGCCCAGGGATTTTTGTCCATTTGTTTCTCCTATAAACTCCTGGTGATTTCCCTCCTCTGGCAGCCTCCTTCAGAGGCTGTGTCCATCGCAGGTTCAATGCTGGAAGCTGGTGTGAGGTGCCTGCACATCTGTCAGCACATGGGGTTGGTGTCTCACCTTCAGATGCAGGAAGGCAGTGAATGGAGCAAGAAGAGTAAGGCAGCTCACCAGCCATGCGGGCTTGTGGTGGTTGCCTAGATGGAGGTGTCTAGCCCTGTCTTTAGATATCACAAGATATCCCTCAGCCTTCGTCTGGCTCTTAGTGTAATATTTCCACTGGTCCTAGATTTTATTTTCCGGCCCCAGAGACCTCACAGATAGCTTGTGGCACCTCAGACAGCAATAGCCACCCGTGTTCGGGCAGCTGAATTCAATGCACCTATTTTAGGCAACCTCTATCAAAGCCCTGTGGCACCAAGGAAGCATTCCTGATCCAAAACCATTGGAGGTTTTCCTGAAATATTTCCATTTTCTGCCAGATCCTCTAATTCTACATCAGCATCCTCCCAATCCCAAAATGTGGCACAGGAAAACACCCTGTTGCTCTGGCTCCAGATGTGTGCCTCCAATTTCCAGTGGTCCTCTGGCCTCACTGTGCCTCAGATGAAGCCACAGGAGGAAGGCGACGGCATATGGGACAGTTGTCTTTTTGGTTTGTGCTCCATGGCTTCTGAGCTGCCGAAGTTCATGGTTGTCATGCGAGGAACATCATCGTGCTCAATGGCTGGTGGGTGGCTGTCTGGAAGCGTAGTGGAAGTTGTTTGTGGAATATGGAATGAGGATTATGTATGAATGCAGTTCACCCGGAGATTGGCTGAGCTTGGCATCTGGCAAAGATGCAACCTCCTTCTTGTCTCATTTTGGTTTTCTTAAACACAGGAGGGCCCTTCCCCCACCAGACTGAGAAGTCAGGATTCATCCTTCCCCTCTCCACCCTCTCCATCAAATTGAGGTGACTGATTCAAGTCACAATATTTTAAAAATTATAATTGACTCTTGGTGTCTTTTCAAGTTGCTTCTTGATTTTCTAAGCCAGGAAAAGTAAATATTTCAAACTAAACTACAAGCACAAAGGATAACCCCCCCTGCTTCAAACTGTGGTGGATTTCCAGCACCATCCTTGATCGGGTTTTGATGGGACCATGGAGATTGATGAACGGAAGAAACACAGATTTCATTTTATTGTCTGTTCTCAGTGCTGCAGCCTGACATGTCAGAGCAGCCTTACAAGAAAGACAGCGATGACAGAGAGACACTTGAGGCTTGGGGCTCCCAGCTCCAGGCTAGCAGGGTTAATGCAAGCCTGCACCCACCACCCAGGGTTTCTAAAGAGCATTTTGCTTCCCATAACTACATTTGCAGGTAGCTGACAGGAAAAGTCTTTTTTTCCTTAAACCTGGAAATCAGTCTAAATTTGCAGAGCTGGACTGAAACACCTGAGCCATCCTGCCCCTAAATTTCACAATGCGCTTCTTTGGGCAAAATTCAATTTTAATTTGGAGCTGTTTTATTCCTATGTCAGTATGTGTATTTGTTATTACAAGGGGGCCAAGTATCTACCCCAATCCCTTCCGTACAGCCCGGATGGCATTCACCCCCCACCCTCACTCGATGCACCTGAACCCATGGTCTGTGAAATGACCCCTGCTCTCCCCCAGCTCCCATCCTGCTTCACAAACCCTTCATCCCTCTGCCTTTCAACTGGGCTTCTAGGCAAGGGCTTGCTACAGAAGTGTTGTCTCAGGATGGAGAGGTGGGGAGGGTGAGGAGGGTGAGCCTTCACTGGGGAGGACAAGGAGATGGGATGTCAGCAAGGGGGTGGAGGGGAGAGAAAGGCAGTGGAAGGGCAAGGTAGGAAGGATGGATTTGTATTTTCTCCTGCCAGTTTCTGTTTTGTTGACCATGAAGACTCTATCAATAGAAAGATAAGAGAATAAGTTTTTTCCAGTTTTTCAGCTGCGTATCCACTACAGCACAGGGGTCCACGTTCCCATTCACCCAGCTCTGCTGACCCTCAGCAAAGCACTTCCACCAAGAGACACTGAGAAGCCCAGGAGCACCAGAAGTGTAGCTGTACTCACACCCCTAGCCCTTAAATCTGACTCTGGTCAGCAACAGAGGCAGGGAAGAAACCTCAGAGGCGTCTGCAGAAACATATTTCAAACCACTTTTCTGCTGGAAGGTGTTCCAGGGATAAAGCAAGTCTCACTATCCAGGGCACGGGAATTATCTCGGCAGCCTTGAATATGAGGAACGCTCACCCCTTCCACCACTTCAGGTGCGTGCTGGGGAGGGAGCACAGCTGGAAGGTGCCTGAGATGGGCAATGTCCCCCAGCAGAAATGAGTGAATAGTGGGACAGTTACTCCGTCACTTCTCTTTCCTTCTTCCTTTTCATTTAGCCTTTCCTGGAGGCTTCGGTTTCTCACATCATGTGCTATAAATGATCACTTGGGGCTTTAATGTGCTCTGTGTAATTGTATTATTTCCAGAACAAGAGTCAGAGGTTGCCTTTGGTTCTTCTTTTAAAGTCTTTTAAGAAATAGCTTCCTCTCTCACAAAAACACTGGTCATTTTTTTTCCCTAAGAACATTAACTGAGTTATTTCCAGACTCGTCCTTTGATGAGGCTTCATTCCTCTGTACATCTCCAAAGAACAAATACTAGCAGTCTTGACAAGATCTCCAATAATATTTACTTTTTATATTTGTGAAGGAGCAGAAAAATATGGTTGTATGACATGAGAGAAATAAAATATTTTTCAGTCCATTAGTAACTAAGGATGTTGTTAAGCAACACCGGATAGGAAGAAGACTATATATAATTTCAAACTGATAATCTGAAATAGTTTTTATTGAGGAGTCTTAAAAAAGCCAGTCAAGGAGTTCTTCAGCACGCTGATATTAAATACTATTGAGTGAGAAATCCTTCTTATGGGGGAACTTACAGAGGTCAATGGAGCATCATGCAGAGAAGACAAGCAGGATGTCCCAAACCACAACACGTTCGCTAAACAGGTGCTGGTCAAGGGCAAAATAACGGGAAAGTTGATCATGGGATTCAATTAATTGGAAACTAAAGGCTGGGAATGTCTTGCCATTGATTGATTGAGGCCACCTCTGGTCAAGTGGATTTTCAGTCTCCCACTTATGGTTGATAAAAGTATCTGCTCTGATACAGTAGATTTTGATTTCTTCAGGGCCTTTGGCTTAGTACTGGTTAAAATATGAACACTGAGCTTGAACATTACTTTGCCCAACTGGACTGAGAAAAGATATTACCTTTCCTGACAAAGCCTGGCTTGCCAGTACTAATGAAGCAGATGAATAAAGAGCTGCCAGGAGGAAATCACCTTTGGGTGGGATGTTTCTGGTGGAGTGCTGCAGAACTGCAACCAGATGCTTCCCTCCCGCTTCATCACCATCGTTGAAGGAGATAGAAAATCACACGCAATAAATTCATGTGCAAAGCTTGATAAATTGGTCAATAGCAAAGAAGAGAAGACAGGCCAGTGATTACAAGTCTTCCGTACAATAAGCCTGCTCTAATCCATCTGTTTATACCTCTTCCTTGCCCTCATCTCTCCCCAGAAACAAAGCTCTGCATCAAAGGAGAAGCCAGGCTTACCCATGGAGGGCTGTATCCTGGAATTTGACAGCTCAGAAAATGAACCAGCACCAAACACCAGCCTTGCTGAAAGGGCTGGAGGCAATACCTACCTTCATTAGAGCCAGAAATGCCCAACTAATAAATATGTGCCTCCCTGGCTCTGCCTACATGGAGAGCTCAGGTATTGCCAGCTCTTGTGGTCTTTAAGAGAAGGTGAAAAATCAGAAGGGACTGAGAGCAGGGACCAGACATGATTTGAGACCCAGAGAAAATGCCGTGATGTGGGAGATTAGAAGAGCTCAATCTGTTTAGCTGATCAAAAAGAAGAAAAAAAAAAAATAAGAAAAAAAAAAAAAGCCTGATTGAGAGGTGATTTGATCACAGTGAATAAGTGCCTCCCTGCAGAGAAAATACAAGGTACTCAAGTGCTCTTGAATGCAGAGGAGAAGGAATCAGTGGTGAGGATCTGAACCAGGGCAGCTTTGCATTGGAAATGAGGCACACGGTTTTTTCCCCTGCAAAGAGCATGACTAATCCATGCAACAAGGCACTAGCCATCCTTCTGTTGCTTCCAGAGCCAAGCTGGGTGCCTTTCTAGCAAAGGGGCTGTGTCCTGCAAGAAATGATCAGGCTCAAGAGTTTAGCATTGTGAAAACAGACTTTGCAATCCCACCTGCCTGTAACAGGCTCTGGAGCAGCAGTGGGGCTGGAAATCATGGGCTCAGCCACGGGAATGAGCCTGTGGCTGGAGCAGCCTGGGAGCTGGATGTTGTCCAGCAGAAAGGCAGAGTTCTCAATACATGGTCCTTGTCTGAATTCAGGCTTTCTGCAGAAAATGGGGAAAAAAATTAAACACAGAGAGGTTGTCATTTTTTTTTTTCCTTCCAGCCAGCAGGAGTGTGATATTGGGCCACTAACCTGTGCTGCAGTGGTCCAAGTATGGAGAACTGGACATAGATGTGTGCACCTACTCCAAAAACCCTGCAGAGAGCAGGAGGAACCCAACTCCTGCCTTTACCTTCCTCTTCTCAGCGATGTGGGGTTATTCCCAGATTTTATACTCAAATAACAGGCGCGCCAGGTTAACTCCTGCTGAGCGAGTGGCGGGGGACACACCGCAGCCGGGCGGCTGTGAGTGACTCAGCCTGAGTGGGAGAATGTGCTGAGTAAATGGCATTGGGGGGGATGACTCAGAGCGCAGGAACGGGGGTGTCTGCGGGTCCGAAGGCACCAGAGGAATACGCCATCCCCGGCACCGGCGGATGATATGACTCAGGCACAACTTTACCTTTTTCCTCCATTAATGAAAAGTAAAAGTGGGCCAGGTTTGAAATACCTGGAAACTGGAGCCCTCCTTGGGCAGGGCTGACTCAAACGCTGATTTAGCTCTTTGTAGCCACTGCAGCTGTGTTCCCCGCTGCTCCCGAGGGTATTTCTCTCCACTTCTTTGGAAGTGGTGCCTATGGCAAGGGAGGAATTCCTGCAGCCTCTACCCGGGACAGCTGCCAGACAGCACCAGCCTCCTGCCGTTTCGAGGAAAAACATCGCTTCTCTCCACGCATCGCTTCCCTGGCGCTGCCCGCTGCACCCCAGTGACCGCCCGACAGCCTCTCCTGCTCCTGAGGACTCTTAACATGGTTAAAAAAAGATACATGCCACTCCTACAGTGAAAGCAAGTTCATCAGATACATGCTAGAAACAGCATAAAACTTCACAAAGGAGCTAATATACCCCCTTCCGGAGTGCCGTGCAGTTTAAATGAAATCTTGACGACTAATTAAAATCCCTTCATCCATCTCATAAACATCCTGGAATCGTTTTTCTCCCTGACTGAATTATTTAAGAGTTCATTCTCTCAGGATTCAAAATGATTGTTTTAGTGTTGCATTGCTGCAAGTTTGGCGCGGTGAAAACCCTTTGGCCTCTAAGGAACTTCATTTGTATAATAAACCAATAAAGAGACGCTGCTGCTCCGCATTCAGACAACTTCCTTCAGTGAAACCTGCACTGGTCCTGGAAACCGATAAGGCAGAGCCTCTAAGGACACCTCTACTGCACTCATGCTGGCAGAACTGTACATGGAAGAACATGAGAGAAGGAGGTAACTCAAAGCTTCAGTTGGTTCCCCCATCCACCCGGCTAAGCAGATCCAGAAATGGCACCTCCAGCACAACTGAGACCCTCGTATGGGACTGGGGGTGAGGAACGGGATGAGGAGGAAGCACTGCCACCATGGAAAATAACACTGGAATCACGACCAAATGGGTCACAAGAGACAGCTCAGGGGATTTATAGGGTAAAACTGCACAGTAGAACAGGGGAGCCTCTGCTAAACTGCCCCAACGGACTCCCAGGTTGGCCTCTTCTTCATCCCCAGTTGCATTTCAACCATTTAGAAGGTGGCATGGACACAGTAGGACACTAAGGACTGTCAGGGCTGGCTGAAGCCCCCAGCAAGCCTGTTTTGGAGGTCTGGAGTCCAACCACACCTTCTGGTATGTGATGGTACCATTAGGACCATGCAACCCTGTCCCCTTGGCAGAGCCGTCACAGAGGGAGGCCTTTCCAGTCTGCTGCAGCAGACCAATCCATGGGGAAAGAAATATCTACACTTATGGCTTAAGCTATATCTTTACCTATGCCTAAAATTCTTGCTCGCCCAGTCTTTCAAAATCTGTTTCAAAATCCTCCCCTGTTCCTTTTCCCGACCCTTTTGGTAGGTCTTGTCCCACCAGCAGACAGACTGAGGCTTTTAGTTCAGGCAAAGCTCCACACCCCCAGCAAGAGGCGGACTTACTTCATAGAAAAGAGCAAAGCAATTCCCATCCACTTAGCTTTTTGGCCCATGAATGATGTCTTCAGAACACACATTTCCTGGGTCAGGCAAGGCTGTGCCAATGGCAAGGAATGATGCTTCCAAATGGCTTTAATAATGTGGAGAAGTGATTGAACAAGGCATTTCGCATGAGCACTATCGCTCTGCCTGTCTCACATTCACTCTGGAATTGCTAATCATGGTACATCAAATGCAATTTAATTTCAATTACAATCTCTCTGATAAAGTTTATGGCTTCTTTCCCCATCCCCCTTCGAGCACCCTCATGCTCTCCTGCTCTCACACACACAACAGCGCAGAGCACTTTCAGAAAAGAGAAGAGCCAATATATTCCTGTTGCATTAACAAAGACTTTGTGCTGGCATTATCTCCCCTCTGTGCATATGTGGCATATTGAGAAAGTGGGAACATTATTAACTGATCATTGCTCATAACATTAGAAGTTAATAGATTCCCATGGGAAGGAGACACAGTTCTGACTCCAGTCTGACACTTTGGAGGAATCAGCAGGGAGAACATTCCTTTATTTGACTGGTGCTCAGCTTGGAAAGCTGCAGAAAATTGTATTGATTTCACAGAGGCTGTAGAATCATTATGAAGGCTCCGTCTAGAACCTATAATAGGTATTTATCTATTCTGCAAGCCTTCGTATGCTCAACAGAAGCCATGAGAGTCAAGGAAAGAAAGGAAGGAAAGAAGGAAAGACCTTCACAGCTCCATGGCAGCCCCAAGCTGGAAGACCAGGGAGCCGTAAACAGGAGGGGGATGTGCGGATAGCAAGGGCAGGTAAAGGGTGCAGAACTGAGGGGGACAACCCAGCCAGGGAACTACCTTCAAAACCAGGGACCCGGAGAAAGCCTGGAAAAGACCAGAGAGGACAAGGCTATGGCCAACGGCAGCAAGATGTCATTTTTTTCTCGGCTTTGGTGTGCATGGCTCAAAGCCTACTTTGTCAGACAAACTTCCAGATGATGGATCTCACTCTGCAACCCCTTTTACTCTGTCCCGGGCCTGACACACATACATATATGAGTGAATTTTATAATTAACTCCTACATTTAGCCCAGTAGGGCTTTGACTCCAGCACTTGCTCTTTCCTTTTTTGCCCCCTGCTTCTATTTGGCAGCTGCTCCTGTCTGCTCTAGAAACCTAGTTTGCTTTGGAAAAGCGCATAAAAAGTGAAGAAGACAAAAGCAGCAATTAGTCACAGGGCCGTGCACACAGTCATTAGACCACGGGAGATCAGAGCCTCCCTCCAAAGAGCAAATTAGATGGTGGCTTCATGGGGTCAAAGAGACTCAGGCAGCTTCCAAGGAATGTCACATTCAGGGTTATTTTCATTTCAGTTCCTTTTCAGTTTATTGCAGTTGACTTTGATTTGCAAGATGCTGTTTAAAAGAACAATAAATGGGAAGCCCCAAGTTTGCGGTCAGTGCAAGGGAAATAGTAAAAACTGAATCTCCAGGGCTGGAGGCAAGCTCAGACAACTGAGGGCTGTGTGCCTGTGGGCTCCCTGAACCCAAGAGGTTGCACAGGCAGACCACCACCAAAAGTAGCCTTGGTCCTTCTCTGCTGCACAGGGGCAGGGGATTGGGGGCTGCACCCTGGCTGCAATGTGGCTGGATCTTAGACTTGCCCCAGTGCAAAAGGATGGATTTTTGAAGGGGTTACTGGCTATTTTATTGTGTGCCAGCAGAGCATGAGAGCCTCGAGAGTCCTCAAAAACACCCTAGGCTCTCCAGAGGTGATGGCTTATAGGACAGCCTTATAGTTTATCTCTTTTCCCTTCCATAAAACAGAATAATCTGCATTTCTCCTGCAAGATACTGAAGGGAAGAGAGACATTGCAGCACACTGCTTTCTCTGTATCTGTCTCTTTTTCACCCTTGTTTGTTCATTTTCCCTCTATTCCCCCTACCCAACACACCTTTTTCCTGCTTCCCTCCTCCCCCAGCGCAGGTGCTCCCAGTTTTCAGGACTTGGCCCTAACTGGTTGCAGCCCTTTGGCATTTCTCCCTGAAATAAGCCTTTTTTATTTCATATGCAAATACTTTTCAAATTGCAGCAAAGCCAGGCATCTGCCTCCAATTGAAAGAGCTTTTCAGATATGTGTCTTAAACGGAAGTGTGAGCCTCACCAGAGCTCAGTACCTGCACAAGTGAAAATGGAAGTTGTCAGGAGACAATGAGATTAAATCTCCGCAAAGTGTGAATAGCAAATGACCAGGCTGATGTGAAAAAGAGAAGGTTGAAGATACAAGTTGCTTCTAAATACAGTTTCCAAAGATTTTTGAAGCTGAGCTATAATGTAAAAGAGAAAGAGAAGGAGAAGGAGAAGAAGGAGAAGGAGAAGGAGAAGGAGAAGGAGAAGGAGAAGGAGAAGGAGAAGGAGAAGGA
>JAOXNO010000012.1:2363049-2382194 GCA_028565335.1 Limnodromus scolopaceus
ACTTGGGAGAAGAGACCGACCCCCGCCTCTCTACAGCCTCCTTTCAGGGAGTTGTAGAGAGCGATAAGGTCTCCCCTAAATGTCCATGTCCATGCCCATGATGTTGAGGTCATGCCCAAGGGAAGAGCATATCGGTTGCGATATGTGCAACACTGCGGATGTGGCCACACCACTGGCGGGTGCCCAGAGGCACGGGCATGTCCCTGCATCACCAGAGCTGCACCAGCCGTACAACCACACCATGCACTTCCATGCAACAGCAACATTTTCATCCATGCAAGTCCCGTACATCCATTCAACTCCATCAGGCGCGACGCAACAGCACCTTGCAAGGGAGGATGGGTCCCTGCGCCGCTAACGGAGACACAGCCACGGCCAGGACGGCTCGGTGCTGGCAGGGCTGTGCATCTCCCTGTCACACGGCGCACAAACGCAGAGCACTTTCTGCTGGTGGATCGATGGGACCAGTCTCCGGAGTAAAACCGCGGAATTTTTTTCCCAACCGCAAACGGCAGCGTTTTGTTTGACCAGAAATGCCAATCTGCTGATTGGCAAATTTCAGTTGACTTAGCTAAAAGCATTTTGATTGAGGAAAATAATAATTATGACTATTATTATGATTAGTTTAGCATTCTGCCTTAAGGTTTAATTAGCTGTAAAACAAAAGCCTTTGTGTTTCTGTTCTATTCAAAACTGACACTTCCTCCCAAAAGAAATTTGAAAAATATGACAAGCTATTTTAAGATACTCAGAAATCAAATGAGACGTTCAGTTAGATCGCAGATCTTTGTGTGTTTCCCAGCTTTCTTGCGTTTGCTTATTTTAATATGCAGTTTCGGGGTTTTTGTTAACACAGTATCTCCTATTGATGCACACAGTCTGGCGTGGGGAGAAAAAGGGGCAGGAGAGAATTATCTGTGTACTGAAGGAATCAGTCGTTTGCTGCATGGAGCAGTGAGTCAGAGCAAAACCCAGCCCAACGCGTGTTTTGGTTGGGTTTTCTTTCTCCCAGGAGCACACTGGTTTCTCTCCTGGCATGGCTGCATGGACAACTCTGCATCCCCGGCAGGTTTTGACGGGTCGAGCAGGGGTCTGAAGCGTCCAGAGGCCGCCCAAGCCCTTCCCAAGGTCTTCAGGACCAAGAAACCTTTCTGCCAGCCGAGCTCTAAGGCAATAACCGTTACAGGAGGTTGTTGATTGAGTAACAAGCCTTTGGCTTCCCTCCCTGCAACGTATTCAGCGGGTCTGCGGTTTAAAGTTTCCTGCTCTTCCTTTCAGAGCAGCCGAAAGGCTTCCAGGGACGAGGCAGACGATATAGAGCGGTCAAATATAAGGGGGCAACTCAAATTTGGGGCACGATTATATGATGCTGGGGCCTGGAATGAGGGAAAAGTGGTCCCAGCAACCACTTTCCTCTGTCAGGCAGAATCTGAGCGTGTTCTTCCCCTCACTGCAGGTCTAGGGAGAGGGAGAAGGAACACAGGACAGAAAGCCTGAAGCTGGATTTTAAAACCAGGGCAAAAAGCAAGTCTCCTGGGAGAAACGTCATGTGTTGGGTTGGTTTTTTTCACAGCCTGCAGTTGCTAACGCAGCTCCACGTGCTGACAGCCCTTCCTCCACCAAGCATCACGCTGAAAAGCACCCTCAGCCTCACTCGATTTACGCAGGAAAGCAACAGTCCTAAACACACCGGCAGGGAAACTGAGGCACACTGTTGATATCAGCTATGTCTTCAGCCCAGAAGCCAAAATCCACTCTTCCATCAGCCTGGTCTCTATGTCCGTGACACCGAGGATTATTTGTTCCCCTGCAGATGTCCTGCTTGGAAGCAAAGCCCCATGGCCCACACTGCCAGTGATGTCCCATGCGGGAAGCGGGGACACATGTGCCACATTCCCCCAGCGCAGAGACCGGCCCTGGTCTTGTTCCCATTGTGCGGGACTGACACATGGAGTTGCATGTTTTTTCCCAAACAAGGGGAGGGGACGCCTGCAGGGGACAATGTAGGAGCACTGTGGTGGTGTAAGTCACGCAGAGCACGCACAGCAGCCTTCGTGGAGCTGCTCAGAAACAGGAGTGTTAACCCATATGCAGTTATATAAAACAATAATAAAAATACACCAAAGGCAGATAAAGTCAGGCTAAATCGCTCCTCTCCCTCCTTCTGGAGATCCGATATTTCTCTTCATTCTCTTCATTCTCCCTGTCCCTAATACCCATCTCCCACGTTTGTCTCCGCGCCGCACCGAGGAGTTTGAGATTAACCATGACGAATGGACTGATTTCCTTGTCTCAGGGACTGTTTTATTTTTCCTTTGCCACATCTGACAAGTTGCATTTTACTATAAATCCCCTCAATTAGGCCTTTCAAACAGCACTGCAGCCATTTCCCTGATATATGGGGAAGGAATTATCTTCATGTCCCTGGCAACCGATTCCTTGACTAAAAATAGTTGATAATCACTTTTGTTTTCCTCCCTTCACCTTGCACTTTAGGCACCTGAGAAAGAGCGTGGCCATTGCACGTGCCCCACTTGGTGGCCATGGGCAGGCCACGATGGCTAAGGACAATCCCCAGGGTCCCAGCATAGAAATGGGGTCCCCAGTGCTCCCCACTGTGAGGTGTCTCCTCTGGCCTGGGGTGCACAAAGCCCTGAGCAGCCCCCCAAAACCAGAGCTCGGAGCTGTATCCTGGACCCACAATGGACTCGGAGAATGGGCTGAATCCAGGCTGCTCGAGGGTGTGGGAGCTTTCTCAAGACTTTTTAAAGAAAATTTTGCAGTTTCAATTGGGCTTATTGAAGCAAAAGGTAACACAAGGGTGGCTCTGGAGCGTGTCTCGTCCCATCACTTCTCAGGGGTAGGGATGTTAGGAGACCTAACAAACAAAAAGTTTCCTGAATTTACATATTTTTGAACTTCTTTGCCAGAGCAATGACACGGTTGATAAAATCCAGCTAATGCCGGAAGATTTATGTCTGTGTTGTTTATTCCCTTTAATTAGTGGGCCAGGAGCACTTACCCTTTGGGGCCTGGGATGGGTCACTGGTTGCACCCACGTGCTGGAGTGCAGCCCTGGCTGGCCACCTGTGCCTGGGTCCAGCAGAAGCAGGAAGGACCTTGATCACCTCCTGGTCTCTCCCATGTTTCAGAGACAGAAAGCAGCTCAGCGAAGATGGATGGAGGCCTTGGCCGTGAATCCACCAAAGGACACTGCCCTCCTATTGATCTGTCTGCAATACACCGTGGTCTGCAGCCATGGAGGCAGAGGCTGTGCTTGGGACAAAGACGGGAGCAAGGTCCAGCACCTCATGAGAGGTTGATGGATACACCAGCATCAGGTAGGAGAAACAGTTTTGGTCCCACCAGGATGGTGACCCCAATAGCAATGTCTTCCGTCACCCCCTTCCCAACAGCACACCTTGGCTCTCCTTATTTCCTTAAGGAAATAAGAAAACGTAACTTTCTGCCTGGATTTCTGCTGCCAGGTGACCATGGGCAGGTGGAGCCTGGCTCTCTCCCTGGGGTGGGTGCATCAGCCACAGCTGGAACAACCCCCCCCCCCAAGCCCCGGTTAGGTGCAGAGGGATGCCCTGAGACTGCCCTAGCACAGGGAGTGGGTTTCACCCAGCCAGAGATTCATCCAGCTCAGAGATGGACCCAAGCCTGGCCATGACATCCCCAAGAGACACTGGGTGTGGGGCACCCCTCCCCAGGAGCCCAGGGTGGAGGCTGCCAGGGGACAGTAGGAGGAGAGACAGGGAGGCATGACAGAGACCCTTTATGTCTGAGGGTTAGGCATCAGGGGGGTGGGGGGGGTGTCATTAGCCAAGACCCAAGAGCATCATCCAGGCCCCGCTGCACCACCCACTGCTGCTCCCCACCCCTCCACTGTCCCCTGGACACACATTCCCCCAGATGGTGTTCCCCTCCCGTCAGTTCAAGCCCCCCTGCTCCTGCCCCAGCAGCTTGGCCGCTTCCACCACCCATCCTATGAGAAAAACCACCCTCCCAACAGCACCCCCACCTCCTCCGTGACTCAGTTTCTCCCACTTATGATCAAGTGCCCCCATCACAGCATGGAAGGACCTACATCATAGAATCATAGAATGGTTAGAATTGGAAGGGATTTTAAAGACCATCTCGTTCCAACTCCCCTGCCCTGGGCAGGGACACCTCCCACTACACCAGGTTGCTCCAAGCCCCCTCCAACCTGGCCTTGAACCCCTCCAGGGATGGGGCGGCCACAGCTTCTCTGGGCAACCTGGGCCAGGGTCTCACCACCCTCACACCAAAGAATTTCTTCGTAATATCTAATCTAAATTTACTGTCTATCCTACATCCACCTGCTCCACATCCCCTTCTTGTCCCAGGAACATCTCCCTCCCAAGGAAGGTCTGTAGCCCTTTCCACCCCATCCCTATGGGAAGGGGAAGGGGGGGCCCCACTGCCTTCTGTGTTCACCAGCCAGTTTGCAAAGGGGCTGCAGAGGGTGGCAGCAGGAGGAGAAGCCTCACCTTCCCCCAGAGCCTTGAATCCAAATCCCCAAATATATAAACCCTCCTGCAAACTGCAGCCCCAAGCCCTTTGCACAGACCCTGGGGACTCCACAGTCTCCACAGGAGACCCCACAAAATAAATGGGAGTGCCGGGGGCAGAGAGGGGAGAGACTGGTCCAGGGAGAGCTGGGGAGCCAGGGGAGAACGGTCCCTGGACCGGTGGGAAGTTTCTGCTGCTAAAGATGCTGAGGGAGGGAGGGAGAAAGGAAAAAAAAAAATAAATATTAAAATAGAGTTGGAAGGCAGTAGGGAGGTGGAGGAAGGAAAAGGGGAGGAGGAAGAGGAGGAGGGAGAGAAGGGGGGAGTGGGAGGCTGGCGAGGAGGGATGTAGCCCATCGCCAGGCGAGCTGGAAGGTGGGAAGCCGGAGGACCGACTGCGAGGGAGGTTATAAAAGGCAGGAGCGAGTCGCTGAGCAAAGGGGAGGGCGACAGGGACCTGCCCGCCTCCGAGCAGCCCCGCCGGGACCCGGACACCTTCCTTTGCACGGAGCCCAGAGGATTTTATCCCCGACGGCAGAAGGAGCCCAGCAGGAGCAGGGACCGCTGCCAGCCATGCCCCGGAGAGCTGGGCGCAGTGGGAGTTAAGGATGGTGCCCAGCCTACGTCCTGCCCTCCTCCTCCTCCTGCAGGTAAGATGCTTCTAAGTCCTTCTCTGCCTCCCCCCCCATCACCCCTCCGCACCCTGCGCCGCTTGCTTTCTCCGCAATGACTTTTCCATTTCTTTGAAGGAAGGGAAAAGTAAAAGGAGACACCGCTACACAAAGGGCCCTCGGGAGAATTCCTCCAGTCCAGGGATGGGGGCTTGGCAAAAGCTCACGATGCCCAAAAGCTAATGGGGAGGGGGCTGGAGTCTGTGAAGGGATCATTAAAGGGGGGGACTTGCAGCCAGGTCCTCCTGAGCACAGCCCAGCTCTCCCAGCAGCTCCCCGCCTCGCACCTCCCAGTGAAACCAGCTGCCACCAGTTTCCCTTAGGCTGTTGGGAGGGGGCGGCCACTCTGGGGATGTGATGGATGGGGACAACACAAATGCAATGCCTAATTGTAACCCTAATTGATTTTCTAAAGAAACCTCTCCTTCCCCTCTCCCCACCCGCAAAGCAGAAGACTTTCCTCTCTAAATTGCTTGCTCTGGAACTGTAGCCACTGCTAATTTTGCAGCTCTGCACAAAATGCAAATGCTTTGTCAGAAGCAATATTCCTCCTCCCCGAGGGCTCATCGAGAACGGAAATGTTCCCAGCCCAAAGCATGTTTAAATCGCAAACCCTGGGGAAAGGAGACGAAAAGGTTTCCAGTGAAATCCTGAACGGTGTTTGAACAAACCTAGGTAGGCAGTTAAAGAAAATTATCAGGTCTTTGATTAAATCAAACCCCTGTGTCAAAGAGGGTTAAAAGAAAAAAATATATATATATTTGCCTAGCTCTCTGCAAAATGCTGTCTCAGTGGCCCAGTTGTGACTGCAGAGTTAAGCCGGCAGAAAAAGCAGAGGGTCAGCCCTCCCCGTTAGCACCGTTGGGGTTCGTACCCCTTGGGCTGGTTTCTCAGCGTGCATCGCCGGCGGTAAGAGCAGGGGGGAGCATTTAACTGCACCTTTGGGACAGGAAAGTTCTCACCTAAGGGATGAGAAGAGCTGATAAGCGCCCGGTAACCTCCTTGCCAAGTTGGTGTTGCTTTTAAAAGCTCCCCTTCTCAGCAGCTGCTTTCTCCTATAACTGCAGACCCCTAATCCTGTTTTATAAGAGCTCTTCTGCAGTTATATTCCCCTGTTCAGGTTTTGTTCCAGTGTAAGAAATGAAGGCGAGACAGGGCAGGACCTCTTCCCCCCAGCCCAGGTCCTCCCTGGACAATATGTGGGGGACGCCCTTGGCAAAGCCACAGAGTTGGTACAACAGGGGCAGGGGCTGAGATGGGGAAAGCCAAGAGAGTGTGATGTCTCCCGATATCTACTGTGTGAGCAAAAAGTGATCAGAAAAAAAAGCCCAACAGCTCCCATCCTCTGCTAAACCTCCTCAGGCTCGGGAGTTTCCCTGGCCACCCCGACACATCCCTCAAGAGTGGTCTCCTTGTGAGGATGGAGGGCCAAATGCTCAAAAACCTTCCAGTTTGGGAGCAAAACCACTCCTGTGCTGGGGCTGGAACCAGGAGAGGGTCACGAAAACCAGCCCAAGCAAAGAGAAATCTCTCCCAGCCAGCTCCAAAAAGAAACACCCAATTTACAAAACGCCCCTTTGCAACCAAACTATCTATTTTTTCTTATAAATATATCCATTTAAAAATCAGGCCGTGGTCCAGCACAATCCCAACACTCTCCTGAGGACAGGGCAGGCTAAAAGACAATGAAACTCTAGCCTCAAGGGAGCCTGCCCCTGCAGCCGGGAGTACCCACAGCAGCATCAGGCACAGACCTGCCTCCATCTGCCTCCAACACAGACCTCACCAGGGGCGAATCTCCCCTGTCGGGCAGTTTTTGGAGCCTGCAGGTCCCTGGGATGCCACAGTTAAGGTGCTCCCCATGCGTCTGGCCAGCAGCTCCAGTTCAGCATCCATTTGTCCACCTTGCCTTGCTGGATAGGCATCCCTCGGGGCGGTCGGACAGACAGATCAGCAGCCAAACTTGCTGGAAAATGCTCTCTGGCACCCTGCAAGGTATTTAAACAAACTAAACAAGCGGTTGAAAAGAAACAGTTCACCTGCAGCTTTGTCAGGAACTGATGACATTTCTGGGGCTGATAAAACTGTTTGCAAATGCATTTTCTGAAATAAAACAGGGTTTGATGCTGGGGGTGGGGTGGTTTCCTCTCGCCCTCAATCGGCTCCAGCAGCAGTAAGCCCAAAAACCAGCCCCTTGCCCCTTTGCTGCTCAAACCCTTGCGTAAGACACGGAGCTGCAGTAGCAGGACACGCTGACCCTGGGGATCTCTTCCAGTCCTCGCTTTCCTTAAAAGCCAGAGTTGATTCAGTGTGTATGAAATCATCCCTGTGGTTTCGCATCTCTAGTGAAGAAGTGAATGGAAATGGCACAGCCTGTTCCCAGAATAGCTGCTCTATCGCCATAGGATGAATATATAGAAATACGATGAGAATAGCCTACACAGCCAGCTCAGCCCTGCCCTGAAATACAGCTCTGCTCACCAGAAAGCCTGCACAGGGCTGGCCCAGAAGTTTGTCGTGAGCGACAAGCTCGAGCTGAGGTCCCAGTCTGCAGCGTTTAGAGAGGTTGCGTCCGTGGTTTTATCTTGGAGAGCAGTATTCGGACCCAAAGGAAAGCACAAATCATTAGCATGGGGTTCCCTCAACGAACCGAGCCCAGGAGCCGTTGTCCAACGCTTGAGAGCTGTCACTCATGAGCGGGTGGCTTTTTCTGAAGATGGCATAACATTCCCAGAGGCCCATCTGTTGTTTTTCTTTTTTTCCCTGACTGTATTTTGAGCTAATAGAAGAGACCCTCTTTCTCTCCAGTGTCCTGCTTTATCAATGAGTCACCCACCCAGAAGCAATCGCCTCCGTTCAGACGGCAGAGGGCAAAGGATGATGGTCTTTTGCAGATCATAGTCCCTCTTCCACCCTGAAATCCTGTACTATTTGCCCTGGAAAGGCAATGGCAGATACAGCTTTGGTGTGGCCAAGCTTTCCCTAGCTGTGAATGCAGATAAACTGGAGGAAAATTAAAGGCGGATTAAATGGCAGATGTTCAGCCCAGGGTATGACCCTAAAAAGGTGGTAGGTGAAGGAGGGAGCTTGGGGCAGCCAAGATGTGGGGCTTGGGAGGCTGCTGGGGAAAACAAATCTCCAACCCCAAAATGAAAATACTTGTGAATACACACGGGTCCCCTTATGTACAATCTGCAGGATAATTTAACACAACCACTTTGATAAAACAGCTCTCCCCTGTGCTTGTGTCCATCACTCCAACTCTTCTTCAGCAGCCTTTGCTCTGGCGAAAAAAATTGGATGTCATAGGAGCCACCTTGATTCACACAGTGTCCCCTTCCCCAGCAGGTTTGTGCCTTCAGCTTCCAATATCTGAATGCCATTATTCTTTTTTTTCCACCTATCCCCAAAAATCCATGCCCCTTTTGATAGATAATTCAGAATTATTCATGGCAAGTGAGAGAGACCAGAGCTTAATCCAGGAAAACCTTTAATTGCTCATAAATCAGGTTTTACAGGGCATTCGGTTAGCCCTGATTGATATTCTTTTGTTAGGATCTGCATCCAGCACGCTCACAGAGCGACTCCAAACAGAATAAATACTCACACCAAAGCCTCTGTCAGCACACAACAGGGGTTGGCCCTCTAATATGGCTAAATTCATAAATTCACAGATTTTAATGCCAGATGGAGGCGTTCTCGCTGCCTGCTCTTCCCCCCTGAGTAACATCAGCCACAGAAAATCCCCCCGTGGTTCTTGCTTTGAGCCTCGTTCCGCTGCCTGCGCTTTGCCTTGATGCCTTGACGCGAGCAGGGCTTCTGATGTGGCTTTGCAGAAAAGCAAGTGGAGGAGGACCGGGGGGGTTGTTAGTCAAACGGGGATCTTGGAGAAACCTTGAGCTCAGGGTTTAAGGTAGGGGGTTGTAGAGCCAGTCCTTCATGGGCCAGATGCTCCCTGAGGGTTTCATTCGTGGCTGGGGTTGGGGTGGGAGTTATCCAGGTGAAAGCCCTCAAGGTGGAGGTGGTGAGAAGCCCACCAGCTGCAGAAGACAGTGCCTGGAAGTCAGAGGAGACAAGGGCAAAGGGATCCACCCAGAAGGGTGAAGACAGACACAGGGAGGGCTGGGCAGCAGGGGTTTGAGTCGCGCTGGCCACCTCCAAGCCCATTTGAAGGGGCAGCTCTTTTGGTCAGGCTTTTCAGAGCCACCTCCAGCCTATGGCTGTGGTGTTGGCAAGACGTGCTGCTCCGTGGCCTCCCTTCCCGCGCCGCGGATGTTTCTCTGCCATCCGAGGTTGGCATCCAGCTCTTTTAACATTCACTGTATTTAACACCCAGAGTCTGGCACTTTTTTCTGCAGGCTCGGGGCCAAGAGCAGGCTCAAACCCAGCCTGATGCCCCGGGGAACCCCAGTGAAGGTCCAGGGCAGAGACTGTGCTCAGCCCTTCCCCACTCCGTGTGTCCCAGGAGGTTTTTCTTCTTGTGCATCGAGTGTCTCAGGAGGCAGCAAGCCCAGCCAAGCCAGTGAGCGGAAGCGATGGGTGAGAAAGGTCCCCACAGCAAGAATGACTCCAGGGTGGGTGGTATTGACCCCCTTCCCAGGGAAATCTCGGTGGCCATCACCATCCATTGCTCCCCCTGACCTCTCCAGCTCTGTGCAGAGCCACTGGCTCGCACTGCTTCGTCCCGCTAATCGCTCCCCTCTCCAATTACAGCCCTCTCGGCGGTGGAAAACCCAGGCCCCATCTTAGATTGTTAATTAGGCTACGAGCCATCTATCTCACTGCTCAGAGCTGTCAGCCCTTCCTGCCACGCAGATCCGATCTTGTTTGAGGCAATGAGATATCAAGGGGGGACAAGCCTGTCCCTGGGTAGCAGGGTGCGGGGGGGGCGATGTTTGACTCGGATGTGAATATATTAATTAATATCTGTGGATTGCTTTGGAGAGGGAAAGCACCGCAGGGGGACATTAATTCCTAATTGTTATTAATTGAATTTTGCTGCTAGGTCAACGGCAGGTCACAGAGACTGACGCCGTGTGTGTGTGTGTGTGAGATTTTGCTGCTCACACCCACACCAGCAGTGAGACCCCCCCAGCCTCCACCTCCCCGGGAGCTGACACTGTCCCAGCCCGCTGTGCTGCATCTCCTGGCCCGAGGGACCTGCCACCCCGTGTCCCTCACGGGCACAGAGAATGGCTCCAAAAAACCCAGCGGCATCACAGCAGGACACGGCTGGTGGGTCCGGCAAGGAGTAACAAGCCCCATGTGGTGCAGCACAGCCTGAGCGAGTGGTAATCCGTGCCTCAGTTTCCCTGCTGGGACCTGGGGGGTAGTGGGACACTGACTACAGCTGGTGTGGGGGATGCAGCAAACACTGGAGCAGTCTCTGGTTTTGGTGTTTGGGCCACGCAGCGAGGGCTGAAGGGGCTGGTTGGTCCTGCTGCAGGAAACGTGGGGGTGAAAGGCAGGAGTGAGCTGCTCCACGAGGTCTGAGGTCAACCCAGTCCCACCAGCATCTGCGGTGGTGCCTCCCTGTGTGCAAAACAGAGATGTTAACAGAGCCTGGAAGGGAGCTGGGCGAAAGCTGAGACAACAGCAGTGGAGCCACTGGGGGCTCCAGATGGAGGAGAAGCTGCTGTCAGTCTGGGTCCTCATGGGGCCCGTGCAGCTCCCAGGAGAACCATCATCCCCGTGGGACCAACTCCCCAGGCTGACTGGGACCTCTGCGCCAAGCGGCTGCTTCTAGAAAAGCAGATTGCTTTCTTTCCCCGTGCAGCTGAACGCTCAGCTGAAGCTCTCCGGGATTTTGGCAGTCTGAGAGAGGTCGTGGAGGTGTCCTTCACCGCAGAGCATGATTTTCCATAACCTAATCAAAGCAGGGCCAGGAGGGCAGAGGGACACGGCTCCTCTCTGGCCCGGGCACGACCCACCACCGTTTTGGGGCTGTTGAGGCGTGCTTGGCTCCAGCCCAGCCAGGCTGGGACCTGCTGGGTGCCATGTGGCATCTTACGGCAGCGATGCTCTGGCAGGCGAAGCTCTTCAAGGACGGAGCTTTGACCTGTTCTCTCTGCAAAGCCTGGGGAGGGGTCCAAGTAACCTGCGAAGGGCAAAACAGATGAGAGCCTGACCGTCAGGGTACCAGCTGAGGATGCTTTTGGCTCGTGCAAATCCACCCGCAGCTGCCACCTTCCCCAGCTTATTCTCCTCGAGCTGGGGCTGAAGGGAGCGGGGAAAAAACCTCTGCCTCTATCAAGAGCATCGGCCACTTAGAAGTGAGACAAGACTCAGAGCCTGGTAAAAAAGCTGTTAGGGTTTGTTGTGTTTGGGGGAACCTTTTTTCCTTTCTTTCTTCCTTCCGTAGCTGTTTCAGCTCGTTTACAAAGCCTGCAAAGCGCCAGGGACTGCCCTCCATCCGTGCCCCCCTCTAGCTGTAGCTTGGTCCATGTTGCTGCTCAGTGCCAAGACCTCCCCCTGTGTCTGGAAGGAGAACGGGCACTGCCAGGCTGGAGCAGGCTGCGATTAGGAGAAACTCATCCAATTAACACTTGAGAGCCTGTTCAGGTAGGCAAACCCTCCCGGCCCCTTCTGGGAGGAAAGCTTTTGTCCCAGCTACTCGTGCAAAGAGCCACCAGGTCCGGTGGGTACCGGCGCAGAGGGGACCCGTCCCCTCCACACCTCCCTTTCCCCGTGTCTGGAGTTTGGGTGGTCTCAGCTTTCAGCAAAGAGACCCAGGAGGTGCCCGGTTCCTGCAGGACCAGCACAACAGGAGCTCCATGCAGCGCCCGCGTTCGGGGCAGGGTTCTGCTGCCGGATCCCCTGTGCCATCTGGAGCAGTCATAACAAGGAAGCTATTCTCAGCTCCATTTATACGTCTGCCTGACATCTCTCTTGCTGTCAAAACCAGCTTTCCAAGGCAGTAAATAGTTGTTTGGAAAAGAGCAAGTGGGTGCTGAGCTTGTCTCCGTGTCTGAATAAATCCTGCTAATGCTTTGGTAAGGCGCGGGGGATTGCTGAGTGTGCCAGCAAGAGCAGCCAGTGTTTATATGGCTAAAGGGCAAGAGAATGACCAGCTTCTCCCTACCCAGAGCAGTTTTGAAGGTAAATGGCTCTCCGGAAGGGAGATCAGGCACCAGGGACCAGTCTGGCTGGAGGGGAAGGTGGAGGTTGTTCATTGTATTGGCTCAGCACAGGACGGGGTCCGAGCCCACCGCTCTGAGAGCTGGGAGCTCACTCACAAGTAGAGGAGGCTGCAGTCCCTTCCAGGCTTGGGTTTGAGCCCCCCAGGGGATCTGTACGTGCTTGTATTTCTGTGCACAGCTCTGCCGTTCAATCAGCCAGCAGCGAGCTTTCCTCCAAGGGGATCAGGGGACCAGCCCGTGTCACCATGTCACCCGTCTCTGAGCCGGAGGAGAGAGCGGGCAGCTGCTCTGGTAGAAATCTATGTCTTTTGCAAAACAGCAGGTCCCCTCCTCCCCCCATCTGCCTCCCTGGTGAGCATGGGGTCTCACAGCACTATCCCTCTGCTGTCTTCCACTTGAAATTGCCTTTCTCCATTGTAGTTTCCCCAAACTCCTGCAAAGGCACAATAATTCAGTAGTAGCTTTTTTTCCAAAATAGCTCCCCGTGCAGACAGAGTCGACGGTTTTCACTAGCAGCAGAGCTGCAGAGCCAGCCAAGAGCTGCTCCGGAGAAGGGATGGGATAGATCCTGGTTAAAACTTCCCAATGCAATGGGAATGGCAGTGTTTGCAGACAAACCCTTCTCCTGACAAAAGGCTTGAGCCAGACCCGGTTGACTGTGGATCAGATCTCCTTAAGGATGTGTATTAACATCTTCCCACTGACAGCTTACAAGGCTGTGATTTTAATAAGGTATTGAAAATCTGAGCGTGGTGTCAGGCTCATCATGTTTCCCCTGTCTGCTCTCAGGATGCAAAGATGCTAAAACTAAAAGTGTTGATTAAATTGCTAAATAGCAAAAGCTCCGTGGCCTGGCAGGGGCTGGGCAGGGCTGCAGAAGGGTTTGCTGAGGGGGATATTTGGGGCAGGAGAGGATCGGTGGGTGGGAAACAGAGCAGAGAGCATCAGTCTCCCAGCCCCAGGCTGGATAAGCCCAGCTCCTCTGGGCTGGGAAACCCGTTCTGCAAATGGGTACGAGTCCATCGTGCGGCTTTGGAGGTGGCATCTACCGAGACATGGACAAGCCCAGATCTGAGCCACCCGCTGCCATGTCCAAGGAGGGATCGGGGGCTGGGGAAGCGGTGTATTGCACATGTAACCCTGCCTGTGGTCTGCTCTCTCCCTGCGCAGGCGTTTCTCCTCTGGGACAGCCCAGTCGCAGCCTCCATCCAAGAGCAGTACTGCGAGAGCCTGCCGCCTGTCACCAACCACACGGGTGAGTGTCCTGCATCCCCGGCACACCCTCGCCATCCTCACAGGACCCCGGTGGCAGGGATGGCTGGAGGAGGGGGTAAAGGGATGTCTTCCGGCTGATCTGCAGCGGCTCGGCTCCTTTTTGGGGGGAGGTGGGATGTGCTGAGGCTGCGTTCCAGCCCCGTGCTGGCTGCTGCAGCAGCCTCTTTGGAGGGTGACAGTTGAGGCAGGTAGAAGATGCAGAGCTCAGGAGAGCTAAAAATAGAGAAAATAAATGTCTGTTGGGCTGGGCTCAAGGGGGAGGTGGGCAAAGAGACATCCACCCATCCCCTGCTCCTACGCTGCCCTTTCTCTGCCATGCCCAGGGACACCAAGACCTTTATCCCCTGTGTCTACTCTCCTCTGCCATCCCCCTGCCCAGGGGTGACAACTGGAGGTTGTGACTTTCTGCAGGGACTATGTCACCAGAGCAATGTGGCCACCCTGTGCTCAGGGCTCGGCTGCCCTCCTTCCCCCAACACTCCTAGATGTGCACCACTGAGCACTTTGGGAGGCCACCAGACACGAGGACCTTCTAGGGACATGTCCATGGCCAGGGCTGGCTCATCTGAGCTGGATGAGACCAGCAGGATCATAGGCATCTCACTCCTGCTCAACACCCGCACATGGGTTTGCATCCAGCCGGGTCAGGCCCACGGTGTGTTTGTGCCAAAACTGGCTTTCAGCCTATATTCAAGACGTGGCTTGGATGTCACCTCGGCAGTGACAGGTCTGGTTCAGAGACAGGCTTTGAGGGAGGAAAGGTGGCTGAGGGAGAGGAGAGGAGCTCACAGGAACAAGGAAAAAAGTCCTCCCCAGCTCAGGGATGCTGCAGAGTTCATTTTCCCATGATTGAATGAAGACCAGGGCAGGCACCGAGCAATTGCCCGGCTTGCCCCGGTCCCTGCTGCTCGGAGCAGCTCTCTCCATCAGGGTGACGGATGGCTGCGGAAGCCCGGCGCTGACAGATGGCTCCCATTAACAGCAGCATTAAAAGCTCCTTCTTAAAAAATTACAACTTGGCACCAGCTGATTCAGTGCTTGGCCGATCGGCGGAGCCCAGGAAACACAGCCCTGCAAGGAGCATCCCCAGGGCACCCCCAGGCCAGGAGGTGGGGGCAGAAAGCCAAGGGAAAGCAAGGCTGCCAGTGGCAATGGAATTGCCCATGTGTCTGTCCTGGGCATGGTGCAGACAAGCAACCTGGTCATCACTCATGTGCTCCCTGAAGGTTTCCTCACTCTGCTCATCAAGGACGTTGTCTTTGGCCATGTTAGGCTGTGATAAATGGCATTTATCTTCTTCCCTGGTGCAACATGAGTACAGCTCCATGGGCACTGACCCGTAGAAGCACTGGCCAAGCACTACAGGGACTTTCTGTGACACCCAGACCAGCCGGTGACAAGACCCAGGGTCCCAGAGCCTCCTTGTGCCCAGCTCATGGCCTTTGCCACCCACTGCTGAAACCCCCTGATCCCAAGGCAGAGGGGTGGGACAATTTCTGCCATGGCTTTCCTGATGGATGTACCCTGCAATCACCACCACCCTCAAGCAGTGGGTGCTGCTCTCTGCAAGGATCAGGCTTTGCTCTGTAGGGATTTATTAGCGTGAGTCCAAGCAGGATTTAGTGTGCCTCAGTGCCATTCACCCTGGGACAAGGGAGCGCAACGTGTCAGGCTTCAGCTTTGCAAAATCTCCAGTGCCTCCAGGCATCTGACCTGTCATCCCTGAGTAACTCATTAATTTGGGATGGGGCTGGCACGTGTGAAAGCCGCTTCCAGCTCCGGGAGGGGACTTGGAACAAGAGGTAGAGATGAAACTAATTGTCTTCTGTCTGCTGCTTGGCAAGTGGAGCTCAGCGCCAGCCCTCATCCTTGGGGTCTGCTTAAACCCTGCCTGATTCAGGCAGCGATTCCTAGGGAGGGATATTTACAAAACTGCAAACTTTGTTTCGAGGCTATTTAACATGGAGAGTTGTTAGGATGACGCTAATGAGAATTGCAGCGAGGCCGTGAGACTTAATTTGTTAATGCCTGCATAACCCTTGGGAAATGGCACATGCCGACAACACGAGCCCAGTGGTCCCCCGGCGCCTGGCTCAGCAGGGCATCGGCTGGATGCGTGGCGGGGTCCTGCCTCGTGCCCGCGTGCAGCATCCCTCCTCTGACATGCAGCCCAGCGTGGGTTCTCTTCCTCTCTCGGGTCACCAGTCCCTTCATTATTATTATCTCACACTTTTTAATGAGGATGCCTGGCTGGACAGTGATATCGCCAGGGTGCCATCACTCTCCGAGGCACATGCACTGAGCTGGAAAGGTCTCCGCTCACAGAAGTGCGGTGGAGAGAGACCCAAGGTGATGCTCACCAGGCTCATGGGGTGCAGGCATTGCATATCCTCATCCCTGGAATTGGAGCAGCTGAGCCCTGCAGAGCTCCCTTGTCCTGGACTGTTATCAGCATTGATACACCCATCTTCCTTTAGGCATGCTGTCCCCAACACAGGGCAATGTCCCTTGGCGTTCAGGCTCCCCGCACAGGCGTGATGGTCCAACCTGGTATTTTAGGAACGAATCAGAAATACCTCTCAGTGAACCCCTGATTCTGGGACACACGAGCATCCACACACAGTTGGCCGCTCCATCAGAAAGGCTGTTTTCCTCGGCGGCTGTGAATATTTTCTCCTCCAGGCAGAAAATGTTATTTTCTCCACCACTTGAGGTCAAGGTGGTGCATTGGGAAAGTCTGGGCAGCTGCACACCCAAATGTCTGGAAGCCAAGAAATTCCCAGATTAAGCTTGCAAAGGAATGCAGCGAGGGTCAGCATCCCATGTCCACGGTGGATAGGTGCCTGTCCCAAGGGCTCCCAGCCTACAGATTGCCTCATACCCCAGATTTGTCAGACTGATGATTTCAGCTCCCCGGGGTCTGTGCACAGCTGCTCCTCTCCTCACCCTGCCACGAAGCCCATCAGGGAGGGACAAGGTCGTTTCACCCATCGGGGCAAAGTATCCCCCGACAGATGCAGGACCATGTCCTATCAGGGCACTTCCCTGAGGAAGGAAGGGAGAATCTGAGCAGATGGGAAAGCCTCTTCCTAATTAATAGATAAGGCTTTTCCAAAGCAGCCCAAGCAGAAAGCACTCGAGCAGAGCAAGCTCGTAGAGCTCCCAGGGTTGTTTCGCCGTTTGTAGCATTCAAGCTTGGATCAGCCCAAAGAGTTGGCACCCAATTGCTAATAGCCCTGGCTGGTCCTGGCTGCACGACTCACTCCTGTAGGCTATTAAACCGTTATCACAATAAATTGTTATCCTCAATCCTGTGTGTGTGCTCAGGAGAGAGAGGGGTGCACAGCTGATTCCTTCGCAGGAAAGAATTCTTCCTGCCATGTAAGTTCACCTAAGGCAAAGGAAAATGACACCAAAGCTAGGCAGAACTGAATTAGAAATATTTTTTTTAAAAAAAAAACAAAAAACTGGAGGGTTTTTCAAGGAGGGGAATGGAGAGTAGCTTTGCATTTCAATAAAGAAAATCAAGTTGGTCCAGATATAGCAAAAGCCTCTGGCTAAGAAGCACAGGGGAGCAGGGAGCGATGAGAGCATTTCCTTCGCGGGCACTTTATCAGACAGGTTTGGAAACACGTTTCACAGCGGGTGACAGTTTGACCAAGAGACTTTCCACCCGCTCCAGCTCAGCTCCCCGAACCGCTGACACTGCTCCAGCAGTCCCTTCTCCTGCTGCTGCTCTTTCATTCACCCACTGACTCCCCGGGGGAGAGACTCGAATTTAAATTCATAAAGGTCAAATTAACAACATCAACGCTTCGTTTCCCTTCAGCCTCGCTGGCATCTCTCCCACCAAGGCAGAAATACTAATAAAGGAGCTGAGCAGGGGCTAAAGAGGCAGCGATGAGTCCTGGCAGGGACTTGGTGCCGAGGGAGAGCAGTGATACTGGGGCAGGTTTGGGAACCGTAAAATTTGAACTCATCTATATGGAAAAATCACAATGTTTTAAGTGTCTACGTGTATCGATAAAGCCATTCTGCTCCATCATCTAGGAAATGGGGATGTCAATAGAAGCTTGCTTATATTCATAGATTTCATTGTAGTGGAGGAGGGAAGAAGGTGACGAGATTTTCTGGTAGGAAACAGTGTCCTGGCACATCTCAGCGTGAGCGGCAGCTACAGCAGTTAAACTGCACTTTGGACTGGATGCAGTAAAATCATTGCCAGCCGCTCTGTTCAGTTGTAGCCAAACTAGAAGTCTTCGCTAGGAAAACTCTGCCAGCGAGGGATTATGCTTCTCTGCTCACCCACCAGCCAAGCCCAGGTGATACCAGAGAATAAACCACTTGCTGCTACTGTTGGTAATAACAGAATTCCAACCACTCTACGGGTCATATCAGGAGAACAAAATATACCCCAAACCCAGCCCACTACATTATGCATTCAATAAATATATATGCTGTACATGGATCAGTCATAAGTGACAACCTTGAGCAGATGCATCAAATACCAATGGCAGAAGCTACATTTGATGCCTCCTATTTATTCTTCTCCAGAATAGCAGCAAAGACCCCAGGGGACAGTCAGTGATGGTGAATAGCAACAAGCCGAAAATTCATTACAAAGACTCTTTGTTATCATAGCACTTAATTAGCCCGTGTAATTATTTTACATTGAGGATCATGGAACTTGGGAGTATTGCTGGGGATTTTTGAAGTACTGGACTCTTACAAAGATAAATAGAAATATCCAAGGCCACTGAAAGCAGTGCTGGAGGTGGGCTGTGAGCAAGGACCTAAGTATTTTGAGACACCCACAGTTACTCCCAGCCATATTGAGTATGCAAGCCTGACTCAGAGGGGAGGCAAGCAGCTCCACCACCCCAGTTTCAACCCCATGTTAATGTAGGTTGTCCCCCAGTGCCACTTCCCTCAATGCCTCAAGCATTTAACACCTGAGTGACTCCACAGCTGGGATCGAACTACCCCTCCTTGGCACATCAGCGTCTTGAAATAAGAGCGTCCTCCCAAAAGCTCCCCCAAAGGGGGAGGCAATAAGGTGTGATTTGGCTCATTTTGCTCCACCAGGGTGTTGGAGCTGCTCAGGAGGGACTAAAAACCTTTTGCACACTGGATACAGCAAGTATATTTTGATTAGATTGACTTTGCTTTTGATTACATTGATGAAGCCCTGATTACCAAATGCAAATGCTGCAGCAGGGACACCCTCAAGGCGCCAGGGGCTTCAGCCTGCTCAGGAGGTGGCAGCAGCAACGCAGTCACAGAGGACAAGGCTGTTGATATTGTATACCTGGACTTTCGAAAAGCATTCGATACTGTCCCCCATACAATTCTCGTGGAAAAACTGGCTGCACATGGCCTGGATGAGCATACGATCTGCTGGATCAAGCACTGGCTGACTGGAAGGTCCCAAAGAGTGGTGCTCAATGGAGTTAAATCCAGCTGGCGGCCGGTCACAAGTGGTGTGCCTCAGGGCTCAGTGTTGGGACCATTTCTGTTTAACA
>JAOXNO010000012.1:2382294-2402515 GCA_028565335.1 Limnodromus scolopaceus
TAGATGTGGTGTTGGGGGATATGGTGCAGGGGAGAACTTTGTAGAGTAGGGTAGATGGTTGGACTCGATGATCCCAAAGGTCTTTTCCAACCTAGATGATTCTATGATTCTATGACATTAGGGATGGACAGAGATAATCGTGGTTGAGTAAGAACTCAGGACTGGTAGAGATATGAGCTAACAACTTTCAGCTGTTACTCAGCCTCCTGAGACACCTTAGATAAATAACCCCATCACTCCCACCCCCAGGAATGAGCCTGTGATTCAGATTTCCATCGTCTCTCCTGGCCCCTTTGCGTTGCACAAAGGGAAAGAGGCTTGGCCCTTCCAGCAGCCGCAGTGTCTCTAGGGACACAGCAGCAAACTGGGATGCTGCACTGGTGCAAAATGTTGCCTGGTGTGAGATGAGAACGTGTTTACCAACACAGTTATATCAGCACAACCTTTGCTTTATTCCTCTTCATACCATCCTAGCAATGGTACGATAACACTTCAGACCTCCTGGCGTCAGCTCAAGAGCACTGTGGCCACACGTCTGGTGGTGCTGGCCCAGGATAAACATGCTCCGTCCTCTTTAAATTTGCTCAAAATCTTTGGCAGATTAGCTGGGACTGGAGAGCTTTCCCCTGCCGGGCTTCACACAGCTGCCTGCCTTTAGCTTGGAGCCATCTCAGGGGCCTCGGCGAGTGGTGGAAGGAGGCTGGAGAATGATGTTTTATATAAACAGGAGGGATATTGCTACAGTTATCCTGAGACAGTTATTGTGATACAGTTGTCTCAGTGTAAGTCCCTGGACAGCCACTTTTTTTTCCTCAGAAGAAAGGAAATGCTTTATATTGCCTCAAAGTAGCACAACCCGAAGGAAATAGGGTGAGAAGGGATTTGAGCGACTTCTCCCGTGCCACATTCTCCATCTCAAAGCAGGACCAACTCCTTCCTACCCCAAATGCCATGTTTCTGTGCGGGAGGGAGCCAAATCGGGAGGGATTGGGTGCAGGTAGGAAATTCGTTGACCTTTCTTGCTGTAAAGCTGCAAAGGCCATGGCTGTGCCTGTGCACCCAACGCTGCTGAGAAAGCAGGAGCAGACGCCTGCAGAACCTGGGAGAATAATCCCCCTGCAAATACGGACGGGCCGCAAAGCAGATATGAAAGCACTTAGCACTGATACATATAATTTCCATGCTAAACAGTGCTCTAAACGCTGGGAGCCGTGTGCCGCTGGGGAGCAGCTGGAGCAGAGGGTCGTGCTGGGCAAACGGGATGTAGAAGCCCTCACGGCACTCTTCGCCTTCGCTGTTTTACTTAACCCTTCGAGATTGGTTTTTTTTATTTCCCTACGCGCTGGAGAGAGCAGAAAGAGCAGCTTTTCTTCATCAAGCGTTTCATAGCATGAGCCTGGGAAAAATAATACAGGCACCCACTAGATTAAAAACTGGTGGGTCAGACCTCAAAATGGTGCCTACAGTGGTGGGGGGAAGCCTTCTGTGCACAGGGTGAAGTCCCAGGAGCCTCCTACAGCCTGGCTGAGCCCCTCTCTGCTCACCTGACTACACCCCCCAAACCTGAATGTCACCCCATAGCCCCGACCCACAGGATGAGGAGGGGCCTGAGCTCCTGGTGATGCTGGTCCAGCTTCACCCCACATCCCTGCTGTGGTGGGACTGCAAGACCCATCCCCTCAGTTTGTCATCTGGTGGGCCATAATGCTTTAATGAGAGTGCCAATTAGCATTAAATCAAGTGCCTTGGAGACATGTGGAGATAGTAAATCCAAACTTGAGCAGAAGTATAACAGAACAATGCCACCTTTGTCTGACCACGTAATTTCCATGAATCTATCTTGGGTTTGGTTGTTATTGGTGTCGCTGTGGTTTTGTTCTCCGGATGGAGAGTGCCAATCCTGCTGCTCTCTGGCTCTGCTGACATTTAATTAACTAGTCTTCCTGCTCGTCCTCCCTGAGCAGTCCACATCCGTGCCCCAGCACAGCCCCTGGGATGCAGGAGGGAAACTGAGGCTTGAGGAGATGGGGAGAAAATGGAGTTTGTGCTCAGCCCCACCGGTCACAGGGAGGGTTTTCAATGACTGCATGACCTGCTCTGGGCATTAGCGTTGTGCAAGCCCTGTTTTCTCACAGGTCTCTCTGGGTTATTCCAAATGGAGTGTTTCCTATTCCAGATATTCATGTGGCTTCTCACCTGGGTGGATTCCCAGGTGGGTGACAGGGAGAGCACTTGCAATTTAACTTTATCCTTAGCTGAAGCAATTACCAGTTGTTTTTTCTCTACCTGGATGAATATAATCATAAAATTTTAAAGAGGGACTTCATTTTCTGTGACCCTCTATTTCTCTGTCAAATTTGGGTCAAAACAACTAAGGAGCTCAATGAATGCAAATGGATGCAGATAAGCACAGACACAAACACTAGACGTGATTAAACGTACTTTGTTTCCGAAGAAATAGTGTCTTAAAACAGTTAACTTGAAGTGAGGGTTGCCGCAGCAACCATACACATTAGCAAAGCTAAAAGCAAAGGTCACTGTTAAAATTAATTTCTCACTACAAGCTATGGAAGGCAGAAGGTAACGCTCACCACGCTCTGATGCTTCCCCAGCTCACACGTTTGGAAGTTGTTCTCCCTTACAAAGATGCCTGAAGAAAACCCTCCTTTTCTTTGCACTGAAAATTTGCTCTGAGAACCTCCCAAGAAACCAAGGAGCCAATTCTTCCAATAATATTCCCACATGAAGACTTTCATCATATTAGTAACACAATATTTTGCTTTTTTTTTTGTTCAGTCACTCTTTAGACAGATCTATCCCCAGGAAGTCTCGGGAAAGGCATTCAAATAACAACCATTGAGTCCGGGTGGAGTGGAAACGCTGTGTTCTCACACCCAGAGAGCTGTGAATTGGGGTGTTTTGTCTTAGGAAATGGCAATGTCTGTCTCTGCGCCGGCAGCACAAACATCTCTGGTACCCAGGAGAGGTTTGCACTGAACTCTGCCCCTTCCAGGGTCTGCTGCCTGTCAAGGATTGTATTATATGGATATTACAGCCGTTGTGCTTCCTACCTCACTTTGAGATGTAGCTAAGACATATTTAGCTACAGTACATGTTGTTCTAAATATATACAAATTATACATTAAAAAGCCTGCAATCTGGCCTACCTAATGCCTACGTTAGCACACTTGTGTAGCTGGGAAAAGCACACAAATCCTGTTTGAAGTCTGAAATAGCAGCAACAGACTTGGAGCTTTCTTCCCGGGAAAGGCTGGAAGAGACCAATGGGAACGGCTGGGAAGGAGATCTTGCAGCCAGGAGGTGTGAGAGGATTGGAGGGGCTCTGAGGAATGTCCCACCAGCACCTGGCTGGAGTAACCACTGGGAAAGGGAAAACCCAGCTTATTGCTGGCTGTTGCGGGGCTGGATGCCAAAGTCATGGTTGAAGAAAGGAGCAGGGCTGGAAGACCAGAGCCATGGAACCCCAAGCTGACTTGGGAAGTTGAGTCAAAAAGACAAGATTTGTGCCAGAACTGAGGTTAATGCTGGTGCTCAGAGAGGACCAGGATGATAGTCATGGCCAGGATGGACCAACCAGCCCGCAGGGAGCCTTGGCATAGACCCTCTTTGGTGTCTGCCATGAGGCTTTTCTCGGGGCTCAGCTTGCTGCAACCCATTAGTCCTTGTTCTCTGGGCAAACCTCTAACCTTCAACAGCCTAGAGGTGGCCCACAAACCTCCACTAACTCTCTACCCTTCTTCCCCACAGGTCCCCAGTGCAATGCCTCGGTAGACCTGATTGGCACATGTTGGCCCCGGAGTGCGGTGGGACAGTTGGTTGCTCGGCCCTGCCCTGAATATTTCTATGGCGTGCGGTACAACACCACAAGTAAGATGACCAGCATTGGTGGGGACGTGGTGGAGTGGGATGGGGGAGTTCAGAGAACCATGAGCATCAGGGGCTGCAGGGGCACAAGTGACAATACATCTGTGGGTACAGAACTCATTGCAGGGCTCCATGGGATCCATCAACCAAAAAAAGAAAAAAAGCCTTCATATCCCAAATTTTGGGAGAGTGGTTTCACAGCAGCAGCTTTATAAACAGGTCCTCCTGGATGTGCCCTCATAAAGGGGGAGAAGGCTGATGTCCCTATCTTGGGAACAGGGGAAAAAGAGTGAGCCTGTCCTGCTGTTGGAGGTCAGACAGAGTTCTGCAACCCCCAGCTGAGTGAGGACTGGGGGACCCTGTGGCTCATCCCATCCCAGCACGGGTGACTGCGTTGTCACTGCCAATGATGTGCTGGGAACAAGGGGTGAAGCAAAAGCACTTGAAAAGTGCCTGAAGCCATTCCTAGCACCCAGTTGAGTTTCTGACCACCCAAGTGCTGGTTTTGATGAAAGAAACATCTTGCTTCCCACAGAAAACATCAATTTTTTCTGTCCCACACATTTTTGCAGCAGGGGAAGATGGAGTGCATACGGCTCCTGCTTTGTGGTCCCTCTCATGCCATTGCAGGAGTCTCTTTGCATTAATCTGTACTTGTGCCTGCCTAAGAGCCATCCCCATCCCTGTCCCATCCCATCGCCCTGATGAAGCTCACCGTCTCTCCCGGTAATAGCAGAAGCCCAGCATCGCCCCGCTGCTGGCATCACCCTAGTGCTGATGCTAATCGGAGGCTGCTCCGAGGCTATCGTGGCCAGTCCTTCCCAATTAGCCCTGCCACTCGCTGTGCCCTTGCTGGGAAGCAAAGAAAGCTCCTCATGCAGGGAAAGAAGAGAAAACTTCACACTGCTGTTGAAGCAGCACTCCCAGGACGGCATGTGGTCACTCAAGCAAATGGTGCAGAGGAGGAGAAAAGGAGAGTCAAACTTGTGCTGTTCCCACTGCATCTCAGTGGTGGGAGGCACCAGGGTCCCCCAGTGCTGAGGGGCAGAGCTGCTGCAGACCCAAAGCCCTTGAGCAGGTCTGAAACTTTCCAAGCATTTTGGTTCCGCAATCACAACCAAGGCAGCATCTGAGCTGGCTTCAAAGCAAAAGATGGCTCAATGTCATCAACCCCTGCGTTAGTGATGATCAACAGGTCACATCTTTGTGCCCATCCCCACGCACCTTTAACCCTTCGACGTGCACCCTCTCTTTCAGACAATGGCTACAGGGAGTGCCTCGCTAACGGGAGCTGGGCAGCACGGGTCAACTATTCCCAGTGCCAGGAGATCCTCAGCGAAGAGGTAGGACCTCAGCAGACCCTCAGCCGGGCTCTTGGCAGGAGGGCGAGGGGACAGACATTGGGGCAACAGCATCCAGGTCAGGAACGTCTTGAGGGAGCTGTGGGCCGGGCGTACAGCAGCATCCCAGATATAGGGTTGCATGCAGCATGTATGACCCCTTTCTTGATTTGCAGTTTCATTCCCTGCCAAAAATAAAGCCACGCCTGTCTCCTTCCCTATTAAAAGTCCACGAGGATTTGCAGTGTGAGGTCTCCTGGCCCCAGGGCCGCCAGGTGCAGATCGCCATGCCCTCCAGCCCCATCACCCTCCTCCAGCTCCCTCCTGACACAAACACTCAATGTACACCCCATCCCTCCCTGCTGGCAAAGAAATAAAGGAGATATTTAGGAAGCTGGAAGGGATGAAGGACCAAGAATTACAAGCCCCTGAGTAGGTCAAGCCACCCCTCAGAGCAAAGGAGAAGAGATACGGGCTGTTCATTTGCAGTTGATAACCACCTCTGGTATTTAAGATGCTGACATCTCTTGCCAGGAATGGTTTTCTCACTCAGTTAATTGCTAATTCACAGGTTGGATGAGTGCCTAACAGCAGGAGCAATCAATTAATTTAATTATCACTCACATCTTCCCGAGATCCCCTGCTCCCTCTGCCCAAATTCATCCCGGCCTCTCAGCTGCCCTCAGGGCAATGGGGAATGAACTGAGACATCAGATGTCACGTAGCCAGCGAGCTTGGCTGAATTACAGCAGGATTTCCCCAGAGGAGGGGCTGGGGATGTCCCAGGGCTGAGCAGCGTTGATGTTGGGGCAGCAACCGTGAGCTGACCTGGCATGGGTAGGATATGAAATGCCTAAGCCCTTTGCAGGGCCAGATTGATGTCTCTCCTGTCCTCGTTAACCTTATCCAACCAGCTGTGTCCCCTTCCAGCCCCATCTCCACTCTCCTGCACCAGGTGGGCTCCAGTTGCTTTCTGAAAAAGGGCTCAAAAATTGCAGTGCAGCTCTTGGAGGTGATGTTGTGGGTTTGTTGTGGTACCCGGGGCTGCTGCTGACCCCCTCCTTCATCTCTCCCCACCAGAAGAAGAGCAAGCTGCACTACCACATCGCCGTCATCATCAACTACCTGGGGCACTGTGTCTCGCTGGGGGCCCTCCTCGTGGCCTTCGTCCTCTTCATGCGCCTGCGGTGAGTGACCCAACCTGCTGGGGGGACCAGCCCAGAGAGGTCACTCCATGGACCTCAGGCTGGGGACAAGCCCAGCCCCTGTGTTTTGCCATATCCTCCCCCATGGCCATTGCTCTCCAGTCTAGAGGGATCACGCCCATCTCAGGGTTATTTTTCTCCTGCTGCTTTTTTGAAGCACTTGGTTACGGAGGCAGAGGGTCCTTCTTGATGCCTTCCACCTCCTGACCTTAGTCCTGTGCGCCTCACCCAGGACATAGCCCCAGCAGCTCACCCTTGGGGTCCCAACAAAGACATTCAGCTCCAGAAATAGCCCTGTCCCCCAGCCCGCACACGGCCGGCCCCCAGACACCCACCACGCTCTGATGGCCCCTTGTCTCCCCATCTCCAGGAGCATCCGGTGCCTGAGGAACATCATCCACTGGAACCTGATTACAGCCTTCATCCTGCGCAATGCCACGTGGTTTGTGGTGCAGCTCACAATGAACCCGGAGGTGCACGAGAGCAATGTGGTAAGCGCAGCTCTGCCAGACGGCTGGCCTGAGCCTGGCCCTGAATGGCTGGGGCATGTGGGAAGCTTGAGGATCCTAAAGATGAGGCCACAAAATCAGGTTGAGGGGCCAAACAGGGCTGCCTGGTGGTTGGAGGACGACCTAAGCTTATGAGAAACATGGGTTCAATTGCTCTGCTGGGGTCTATGTTGCTCTGTGCAGCAGTTTCGCTGCTGTAACGCAGAGCTCTGCTCTTCACTCTCCACATCTCCTCCTAACCCCTTGGGCAGGTCTGGTGCCGCTTGGTCACTGCCGCCTACAATTACTTCCACGTCACCAACTTTTTCTGGATGTTTGGCGAGGGCTGCTACCTGCACACGGCCATCGTGCTCACCTACTCCACGGACAAGCTCCGCAAGTGGATGTTCATCTGCATCGGCTGGTGTAAGCACCGGGATTTGCCCTTCACCTATTGGGTACCCAGGGTTTTAGTGATGGGTGATGTCCACCCCCATCAGGGATAATGGTTTTAAACTGAAAGAGGGTAGATTTAGGCTAGATATTAGGAAGACATTCTTGCCTGTGAGGGTGGTGAGAGCCTGGCCCAGGTTGCCCAGAGAAGCTGTGGTTGCCCCATCCCTGGAGGGGTTCAAGGCCAGGTTGGAGGGGGCTTTGAGCAACCTGGTCTGGTGGGAGGTGTCCCTGCCCAGGGCAGGGGTTGGCACTGGGTGGGCTTTAAGGTCCCTTCCAACCCAAACCGTTCTATGATTGTGTGATTCTATCCTCTGCTCCAGCTCTTCTTGCACCCAAATAGCTGCAAAAAGGCTGCCAGGAGCAGGAGGATGGGTGTTGCAGGCCTGTATCAGCTCAACCAGTGGCCCACCCTGTGGGAGAAGATCCCTGTTACGGCATGATTTAGTGGCAACGTTGCACCCCTGAGACCCATCTGTGTTTTCATCTGCAGGTATCCCCTTTCCCATCATCGTCGCCTGGGCCATCGGGAAGCTGTACTACGACAACGAGAAGTGAGCCTGGTTCCTCTCACTCCCCGTTCTCCTTCCTATCCCAGTTACCCAGAGATCGGTTGTGCCAGGGGCTGTGGCAGGCGTGGATCCTGCCAAGAGGGTCTGACACGAGGCAGGGTACATGGAAAGGGTGGGAGGAAAAAGAGGTAATATTATTCCATTCCTTCTCTTTTATCCCACCTTTAGACTTTCTGCCGCATGAGCCCTGCCTGCAGCTGCCTGCTGCTGCATTTTTCCCTTCAAAGGGCAAATGAGATTTTAAGGGGGAAAAGGCAAGATTAAGCCAGAGCTCCTACAATGTGTTTGCTAAATGGAGCTGGAATTTAATCTACCAGCAGAGATATAAGCTACCACCACCTGAGCCATTTTCACAGAGACTTGCTAATGGAGGACTTAACAGGCACCTGAGAGTTCATCATGCGGACTCAGAAGTTAAAAGGAGCCTGTTTAGATGAATGGCAGCTCGTCTTGTCTTTCAGGGCTAGTTTTGGCCCCTGACTTCAGCAACCCTGTGCTACACACGCAGACACGGCACTCATTTAACAAAACCCCAACAGGGTGCTCCCAGGACACGGATACACCTGCGTGAGCTCCCACGGGGTCTGCTGGGGACAGAGCCAACCCAGACCTGGGTGCACATAAGGTTGTCCTTGCTCGTCCTACAATAACCAGCGCCCACACCCATAAGGGGCCCATAAACATCCCGGGGAAGCAATTCCGTAGTGGCTACAGCAGTTTAAGCTGTAGTGCTTACACCCTATGGACAGTGACTTACAGAGATTGTGCAAGGGCAGGAGTAAATCTGGGTCACTCACACTACAGGCTTGTCCCCAACACCAGATGTCCCCGACACCGCCTGTCCTTGCCTTGCAGGTGCTGGTTTGGGAAGCGAGCGGGAGTTTACACCGACTACATTTACCAAGGTCCCATGATCCTGGTGCTGCTGGTAAGAGCAAAGCGACCTTGCTTGCTAAAAATGGGGTCCTCCCCATCTGCACGTGGGATAAGGAACAGGGTCTGACCGCCTCCTGGAGCATCGCTGTGCTGCCCCACAGCAGCAACACCACTCGCCCTGCGAGCCCAGCTCCCTGTACCTAAAGTGCACCTTCAGCAAACTTGGACACCCAACCCACAATGAGAAATAGCAGGTTTGGGATGGGCTAGAAAGGGAGCATGGAGACCTCACTCCACTAGGGGTGCTCCCATCAGCACCCCCACATGCAGCTGTAACTCCCTCCATCCCTGCCCTGGCCCTATTTGGGTGCAGGTGGGTGCTTTGCTGAGCATTCGCTGCAGCCTGGGGACCTCAACCCTGTTCCCTGGTCCACATTGCTTTGCTCCTGGCCCTTGGCCGAGCAGCGATGTTTGAACCAGGGGCCATACGAAGCATAATTTGCTGGGGCTTTGCCCTTTTGGGAAGGGACAAAGAGGGGCAGAGGTGGCAAGTCACAAGCAGTGTCAGGGTCCGGCCTTTGTGTGGAGGGGGAAAGCCATGCACAAGATCCCACAGCTTTTCCTCCCTCCTTGCTCAAGGGAGGACTAATCACTGGCACCAACTGGCCTCTGAATAATTGAGCCTGCTTCTCATTTCCCAGCCCATCAGGTAGCCAGGCCACTTCTAATTTGTGTCAATTGTGCTCAGCCCCCGGTGCTGCCTTCCCATGCCTTCATTAGCTGGTTAGCATCTGGGAGAGCGGCCAAGTGGCTCTTTGCTGTGATGGCAGCCACTCTCCCAAAATCCCTTTGGCCATCTTATATTCCTCTTCCCACTTTTTCACCTTCAGCCCTTTCTCTAGTGCTTGCCCTTCCTCATCAATCTCCTGATGTGCCCTGCTGTCCCACTCCTTTGAACAAACTCCTAAATCTTATTGCTAAATTGCTTTAAAAGCAATAAATGTTTGAGTGCACGGAAGGCAGTAGATCGCATTCGAAAGGAAACATTCCCATTTCCCCTGGCACGGTCCATTGCCTCTGCTAAGGAAATGGGAGGCAACGTTGAGGGAGCAGAGACTAAGCAAGTGTCCTCTCCTTTCAGATCAACTTCATCTTTCTGTTCAACATCGTCCGAATCCTCATGACAAAGCTCCGAGCTTCAACCACGTCGGAGACAATTCAGTACAGGTAAGAGCATAAAAGAAGCAGAAAGCAGACCTAGAAACTGTGTTAGCTTGATTAGGAGGGCCAGGAACAGCCCCATCAGCCAAGTATCAAGGGAATGGGAGCACGGAGAGACACCTAAGAGCACCTCAAATGCTTTTTGGATGCCCATGGCCATTGCATCTTGGGTTATTCAAAAATCCTAGCCAGGGAGAGCTTTGTGCTGGAGACCATGGATGGCTGGATCTGCCTCTGAAGGAAGCCACTGAGAGCTGAGTCTCTTTGCAAAGGCCTTTGCTGGTGGGACCAGATCAGCTCCTGGGGCTCGGAGCTGCAAATCCTGGCACGGAGGTGAGAATTAAATCGCTGCTTGGCAGCAAAGCAAAGGCCAAGGAAGAGGTAATGAATCAATGTCATCCAAAACACCTCCTCCAAAGCCATAAGAAGGCAGCACTCTTGGCAGCACAAGGCAGGAAGATTTAACCCTTCCCTGCTGGGGAATATTTTGCAGAAAACATGGGAGGTGCGTGGTCAGAACAGCTCTTCGAAGTACCCAGAACAGGAGAAGACACCTTGGTCTTCATCAGTGTTTCTCTCTGGATCGTTTTCTGGGCAGGAATCAGGGAATCTCACTATGTGCTGGGTCAAGAGAAGCAGGTTTGGGGTGGAGGGTGTCTTTTCCAGCTGAGAATGGAAAAATTCAGATGCGATCACTGGGAAATGCCAGCTTTTCCCATCATGGGGTATTGAGCTGGGATGAACGATTCAGCTTGGAGTGAGCAAAGATAAAGGTTATTGAAATAGGCTGGTTGGCCTCAGTCAGCAATTTTGAGAGACTTTTAGTTTCGCAGTGTTTGGCTAATTTTAGCAGGGAAGGTTTTTCACCTTTGGGCAGAAGAATGTTTTCATTTCCCAGAAACATTTTGTGTTTGTGACAGGAAAGCTTTGAGAGTTTGGTGGGTTATAAACTGTGCAGTCCTGCTTAAACCAGGTGAGGGACAGCCCTGGAGGGTTCCGGCTCACCTTAGACAATGGCTTTTGGTAAAAAGCTGATGGATCCCCTGCTACCATGGCTGGTCCCCTGGGGAAGCCACACCGGTGCATATGCTGTCCCACTGTTTTCCAGCTTGAGGATGCTCGTGTCCTCAGTTATTTCCAGCTCCTCCAATGCCATCTGCCAGTTTGTGTCACTGGCTGTGGCTCTGCTCCAGGGCAGCGATGCAGCACAGGTCCCAGGCCCTGTCCCTGCCCAGCCCAGACCTGCCAGGGATGACTTTTCCTGTTTTCAGCGAATGTTGGAATCTGTCCATTAACAGGATTTTTAAGGAAAAAGTGTTGACTTGGCATTGTTCTTGTCCCCTAATCCAGATGAATGAGATGACAAGCCCTCATCCTTCCTCTTGTATCAGCACTATTACTTTTCACAAACTGCACTTGTAATCTCATCAAGAAAAGATATCAAATTAATTAGCTGAGATGAGTTTTTTCATAAACCCATGTTGAAGGGTGTGAATTATTTTATCCCTCTTAATTCCTTTTTAATCGAGCCCTAGATCAGCCAAGCAATCATTTCACAACAGCTCAAGGTCAGGCCTCCACTATCCACTGCCCTTTTCTGGATGGGGAAACCACAGAAGGTACCCAGCACTCAAAACAACCCCATCCCTTGGAGATCGCATTGGAAATCAGCCCAGCTCTGCTCCATCCTCCCCTGGTCACCGGCTTATCCAAACCCAGACAGACAAGTCTGGTGCTGGGAGCGGGATGGGGAGAGTCCCCATGGCCAGAGCCACACTGCAGCAGCTCAGGTCCATATCTTCTCCCCAGGAAAGCAGTCAAGGCCACACTGGTGCTGTTGCCCTTGCTGGGAATCACCTACATGCTGTTCTTTGTCAACCCGGGAGAGGATGAGATCTCCAGGATCGTCTTCATCTACTTCAACTCATTTCTGGAGTCCTTCCAGGTATGGTCCTCAGCACTATCATCCATCCCAGGCCCCCTACCAAGGGATGTGGAGGAGCCCATCCTGTGGCTGATTCCTCAACCTGCTCCAGTCCTCCCAAAAACAGACCTCCCCAAACCCCAGAGCTGGTCCAAAGCTCCTGAGCCTGGGGGTGGCTGTTGACCATAGCTCCATGGTGACTGCTGCTTGTCTCCTTCCAGGGCTTCTTCGTCTCTGTCTTCTACTGCTTCCTGAATAGTGAGGTGAGCATCAGGGGGTTAGGGTGGGGAGGGTCTACACCCTTCCTTGCCAACTGACACAAGCTCAGCCCAAGACTCTGGCCCTACACAAAGCTCAGAGGGTGCTGGCACCCAATGCCCCAGCTGAAGGTGTTTCCTCTGTCAGTCAGTGCATTACTTCCAGCTCCAGACACAGGTTGTGCCTGGATGGGAACGGCTGTGCTTGGTCTCCTCCTTTGGAGGAGGAAAATCAACACCTGGAACAGATGCTCTTGGGATGCATTTGTGTCATTTGGTGCAGCAGAAGAGCCCAGGGTCCCCCCATCCCTGGGAAATCCTTCCCCATGGTGATCCCCGTACACCCAGCACATGGACAGGGGCACCTCCCAGGCTCTGACCCAAAACATAGACAGCAGAAAGCAAAGGAGGTGAGAGTAGAGGCTGATCCTGGGGCTAATCATTGGGGCAGCTCTTTCCTCTGCCTCCTCGCAAACGCTCTTGCTCCTTTGCTGGCTCAGGAGAGTTTGGCCCAGACAAGCTTGCTTCATTATCATAAATAATTGATGCAGGAGGAAAGGGACTGGATCAGGGCTAGCTGGTGAACCAGAAACATCTCACACCATGCAATTCATGGTCCTTCATCTCTCAATCCCAACTGGGCTGGCTGGGGATTCCAGTGTTCACCCGGCTGCACCATCTCAGCCTCCTGCATCCAGCGCCCACCACCCAAGGCCATCCCATGCTGCAGTCAATGAAAAGGCATTTCTTCACTGTTTACCTGCCGCGCAAAACACTTGGGCTGATGTAGGGCGGAATTAATATCAAAGAAATGCCACTAGCATGAACCAGACAAGCAATAAAACCTCCATGACTTCTCTCGCTCCCCTCCTAACCCCTTGCAGCATCCGATGCGGAGTGTGAGATGCCAGGTCTCCTGCAGAGTCCCTGCTCAGATTTTTTTCACCTTCTTGTTTCCATTTTGTGTTCAGAAGCACCATCAGTCAGGTTCATCTCCTTTTGCAGCTGCAGGGGCTGCTTTTCACCAACATCACATCAAACAAGGCTGGGTGCCCTGGGAGGTGACAGCGGGTCCCAGGACTCTTCCTTGTCCGTGGGAAGCTGAGCAGGGTTTTGGCAGCAATTTTGGTTGAAAGACCAAGGATGAGGATGGCTGAACAGCTTCAGAGAGCTGTGTGGTGACTAAATGTCCCCTCCTCTGTCTCACATCCCCAGGTCCGATCAGCCGTACGGAAGCGGTGGCACCGATGGCAGGACAAGCACTCCATCCGTGCCCGCGTGGCTCGGGCCATGTCCATCCCTACCTCCCCGACCCGTGTCAGCTTCCACAGCATCAAGCAGTCCACGGCCGTCTGAGCCAGCAGCTGCCCTATGGGATGGGGAAGCCAGCATCCCTGCTGCCTGGGACCCCCAACATGGCACAGCACAGGAGCTGGGTCCTGCCTGCACCCACCAGTCTCGCAGAGGACGCACGGACTCACTGCAGCTATGGGAGACCCTACAGAAGCTCCTGTCCTGCTTGCTGGGGCAGACCTGTAGGATAGGACAGCTGAGATGCTGCTTTGTCATCTCCATGCCGGTGATGTGACCTGCTGGGGTGGCAGAAGGAGCCGGAGGAGCCCAGAGAGGTTGCAGCAGCCTCCCTGCCCACCTCCATCCTGGGCACAATGCCCCATGTCCCATCGCTGCCTCTCTCCAGCTTGTCGCTGCTTTGAGATGACAGGACACCAGGAAAATGCTGGGACACCTTATGGGGCTAATCCCTTGGGAAGCTGGGTCAGCTTTCCAGTGGGTGCATGCTGGAATGCTGGTGGGGGACCAGGGGAAAAAACCCTCTGGGGGGGACAAAGTTCTCTGGGTTGACAGGGGATGGATGGAGAGCCCTGGACTGATGGCAGACATGGCTTTATGTGGCTGCGGTTTCGTACCACTGGGATTATTTGAGCCCTTCCCTTGCCCCTTGCCCAGTCCACAGGAGGTCCCATAGCTGCTGCTTGGTCTGACCAGGTCATTTCTCATCTCAACACCAAGGATGTGAGGCAGAGCAGTGGGGTGGGAGAGGGGAGGGAACCATGCAGAGGACAAGGATGGGTCCCATGGGCTCCGAACAGCTACATGAAGGGGTGACGGTCTGAAGGGTGGCAAGAGATTCAGTTAATCCTGTGGTCCATCCCACCCCAGATGGTTCTACGGGCTTTTGCAAAGCCTCTGGACCTCAGGCTGACTCCGTGCCCCTCCTCGGAGGAGTGGAAAGGTGAGGGAGAGCTGCAGCAGAGTGGTGGCTCAGCTCCCCAAAGGCAGCTACCATGGGGACATGCCTTGGCTTCGCTCCCCTCCTCCCTGCCCTGCTTTTACCCCTGCAGGCAGGCTCAGTGCCAAAGCTGCTCCTTGCTCTTATGCAGGGGATGGGGCCAAATCATTCCCACGCTGGGTTAAGTGCCTTGGAGGAGCGGCAGCCTCCCTCCCCTTGCTGGGGACCCCGTCCCATGTATCTCCCAGTCCCACAAAGTCCCTGATCCACCCCCAGTACCCTATTTCATGTGGTCACCGAAAGCAGCTGAGCAGAGGGGTCCATGCAAGGTGGATGGGTTTGCCCCGACCTCCTCGGAGCCACATTTTCTCTGCCCCGTATGAGGTCTGGGGATGCTTGGGCAGGGGGAGGATGCCTGAGGGGTTATGAGCTGAGTCTGCTCTCTGTATCCCAGGGATTTTGCCGCTGAGGCCCTGCAGGGTCTGGTATGAGTCCCCTCACACTTCTGTGCCTCAGTTTCCCCACTCTAAAGAACAGGCATAAGTATTTCTCACCCCAGGGAGTTTTAAGCATCTTGGAAACTGCAGTAATATATGATTTCCTCAGGATACACCATCAGAAAGGAATAAAATCTTTATTTCTTTAAAGCAAGGCATAGGCTAAATCCTCCAGGTTCTTTCTTTAAATGTTCAAGAAGTTCAGTAGTTTGAAGCAAATTCCTCGCATTTCCCTCCCAGTGAGATTTCTTACCTGCATGTCTACTGTGCAGCCAAAACCAGAAATATCCCATTGCCTCCAATAACATGCTGGGAATAGCGACAGCTCCCAGTAAGAAGGAGTGACCACAACCAGGACCACGGTCTCCACATGGGGCAGGTTTTGGTCCTTGTACAAGTTGGTCCATCACCAGCAGTCCCAGAAACTGCCCCTTATCCAATATATGGGTGAGAAAAAGACCCCCAGAGTCACACAATGGGTAAACTGGCAGCTCCCGGCTTTATGGCTGTGTTTGGAAGGGGCTGATGTCCTGCAAGGAGTAAACCTGCTCTGTCCCCACCGTTGGACAGTTTGATTTCTCTGTGGGTGCTTTGGCAGGAGCTCATAAAGACCTGCCTGCTACAGAGAAGGGAACATGCCCCAGGGAGCTTTCTCATTGTACATACAAGTGATGTTACCAAAAAGCGATGCTCTACATGTTCAATTTGGATTTTTCTAAGGTGGGGTCATTTTGGGTGGAAAAGAAGATGGAAATTGAAAAACCAAAGAAAGAAACCCAAACAGAAGCATCTGTGTTTGCACCACTGTTTTTTCCTTCTCCTCTCAGTGGTCTACTCTGACTGATGTGACTTTGTTTTCCGTAGCTGGAGAGGTGTGTGTATTCTCAGCCTTCTTTGATTAAAATTACTTTGATTCCTCTCACAAGGACTTTTGGGGCGTCTTTATCTTTTGGAAAAGATAACCTCAGCACTGCCTCTGCCTGCTTCCCATGGAAGCAGTGGGCTCAGCATCCCATAGAGGCACCTGGAGCAGCTGGTGGCTCTTTTGTCTCTTCCATACACCCAAGTCCACATGCCCATAGCAAGGAGGTGGAATACAGGCTCTCCACAAAGGTGTCAACACCATCACATCTATGGGGGGTGAGGAGCACCCCCGTGTAGGTCTCCCACACAGGTACCATCAGCGTTAGAGAAACTCCTCCAAGTTTTCTGTGATGCTCCCTCTCGCCAGCTGAGCCAAGACAGAATGGAAATGTAATGTGCTTTGCAGCAGGAGGGAGGGCCAATTAAACGCGAATTTCATTTCATACATCAATGTTTACGAGTGAAATTCAGACACAAACATCTCTTTCTGGTCAAGCTCTTCCGTTGCAGAATTAATTTGCTCATCACACAGAGCCTTGGAGAGCACTGTAATTTGGTAAGCACCATGCACGTAAATAATAATTACAGGTTCCTGCTGATTACATGATTGTATTTAAAGTTATCAAGCAATTCTGAGATTAATGACCTGCCAATCCTGTGCTCTTGATGAGGTTGTAGCCTCTTGAGATAATCCTGCATTAACCCTTGATGTTATCCTGGCACCTCTTCGGGGCTGGGAGAGGCAAAGTGGAACTGGGAGCTATGGCATCCTGGGCTGGGAGCAAGGCAGACTGACAGGAGCCTCTCTGGCACACGGAGATGGAGTTTAAGTTAGCTTCTTTATTTGATTAACGCATGAAACCCACCATAGAGGTTGCCTCCAGCCCTGGAGTCGCTCCTCAGCCTCAGTCCTACCATCTGGGGTTGAAGCTTGGGGGTCCTGACTGCCCTGTACTACTTCCCCAGCACACCACGAGCTGGCAAAGAAGAAAACCTGCTGTCCAGAGCGTGAACCAAGGGAGGGAGAGGAAAGCTCATGGTCCTGACCCTATGTGGAGGATCTGAGCTCTCATCCCACCTTCCAGCAGGGCTGCCCTGGGCAAACAATGTCATTTCCAGAGCCAGGATCTCCCAGTTCCTGCACATCAGTCGGAGGGTTCATAGCTTGTATTTAAAGCCAAGCTGGGACTATCATTCCCCTTCCTCCATCCTGGCTCAGACACCCCATTTCGATCTGGTTGTGCACAGCTTTGGGCCTTCCCTGGATGTTTAGCCCTCTCTGTACCTTCCCAGGCTGGAAATGATCCTGGAAGGGGTGGGAGGTGGGGAGGGAGAGGACATCTTGTGACAGTTTATAGCTCGATGGGCTCATTTGTGGCTTTCAGTGCCATCCGCGCTGACACGCCTCTTGCCTGTGATGTGTCGTCCTTCCAGCACTGCCAAACCCCGAAATAAATATTTCATTCTTTAATTCCAGTGCCCTGCCGCTCGCTGCTCTCCCCTCAGCGCGAGCCTCCCGCTGGCATTTGTCACTGCAGTCATCCTTAAATGGCTTTCAAAAACGCGTGGCGGCAAGAGACAGGCAGCTCTCTGCCACCCTCATGAAATTTTCAAAGGGCGGTATTTTTCCCGTTTGGAGGAAATCTAAAGATCAGAGACACAAGCGTGGCTCCCCCTGATCCCATCAGGGAGCCTGTCTGCTCAGCCCCGGAGAAAAGACTTTTCTGGCTGTTCCTTGAGGAGTCCCAGGGCCGTGCGAAGGCAGCGGCGGTGTGTGCATCACACAAGGTGCCGGAGATGGGCATCTGCAAGGAGCAGTGATGGGTTGGTCCTACGACCAAGAGTTGCTGATGCTTGTGGCTCTGGATCTATCCGCAGTGGTCACCCACGCCTGAGTCCATCCTTCTGGCTGGAGCCCTCAGCGATGCTCCCATGGGATTGTGTCCCAAGGGTTGTCCAGGTTTGTTTGGTCCCTTGCGGTCCCCAGCAGCCCGCTCCCACCACAGGACCAGCAGAGCCCTGCAACCACCATGGCCAGGCTCCCCTGCCCTGCTCTCCTCCCTGCCGGGCTGTGGGAAACTAATGCTTTTTGGCTGCTCAAATCTGCTACTGAGCCTCCTGGTATCAAGGGAAACTGAGGCACGGATTTGCACAGTGTTGTATAAGGAGATGCCAGCCTCTGCCTGCTGAGCACCATCCTGCTGGATACCTCTGCTGCAGAGCATCCTCCAGTCCCAGTCATCCAGCTCTGAGACCTGCTTCGGGAGCCATCAGTGCGATGGGGGGCTCAGGACCCTCCCCAGAAGCCTGCAGCCTCCTCCTGCCCTGAAGGAAATAGCCCCAGAGGGACGTACCCCATCCTGACCCAAGCAGCAACCCCTCAAACACGATTGCTTTCTGCTCCAACGGCAGCATCCGTTTCCAGGCAGCTTGCTGATATATTGAGCTGCCCCTCCTGCCTCTCACAGCAGGAGATCCTAATTTCGGGTGCAGCGGGGGAAGTATCACCACTTCCCTCTCTCAGCACTGTGCCCACGGGGATCAGTGACCAGTGGGGTCCCCCAGCAGCGCCGGTGGTAAGAGCTTGAGATACAGAGGTCCATCTCTCACGGTCCTTCGCTGCTTCATTTGCTGCCTCCCCAGTTTTACATTGAGACAAACCACAAACGACCAGTCCTCACCTGCCCTTTCCAGCACATGGTGTCGGTGACACGGCTGTTCTGGCTCAGCCAGCACAAAGTCTTTGGGGTTTGTCTGCAGAGAGTGGCTGAGCTCCCATCACAAGGTGTCAGGGCTCATGGCTCCATCCCAAAGGATCATTTCCGACTGCCAGAGACTATTAGCATCTCTCTGCTTCCAGAAGGGCTTCAGCTTTGCTTGGGATGAAGCCAGCCTTCGGGAGAGCAGATTATCCAGCCGTGTTGCAACAAGGAGGGTCTCCTGTCCTGTGCTTGCAGCTTTGAGGGTGCTGGGTGAGGTCTTGGAGGCTGGATGAGGTCCTTCTTGCAGGAGCAGGACTTCAGTGGGGTGGCTGGAGAGTCCCAAGGAGCCGGTGGCTCTGGAGAAGCCTGTGGGTATGTGAAATACGGGACAAAAAGGGGATGTCTGGCTTAGGCACTTGCAGCGATTCCCATTGCAGAGGGGTTGTCAGCACAGCAGGAGCCAGAGACCTGGAGGAACACAAACAAGGAAAACCACAGCCTGAGAAGCGCATGTAAATGAAATACACTGCAAAGAGAGAAGTAGGATCTCAGTACACGCCAGGAAAAAGCAGCGTGACTCTGCCTGCTGGTTCAAACAGAAAAAGAGATATTCAGGAAACCCTTGGATTATAGGCTAGAATGATTGTATCCTTATCGAAGTTTGACCGGAGCTGCATCACTAACCCAAAGCCATAGTAATAGAAATGCTTAAGATTCTGACAAAAATGATTTGGGTGGCTAATGGGAGCTATATTTTAATGCATTAACGTGGTTAAGATGTGCTTAGAGACTGCAGATTGACTAAGCAGATAAAAGAACCTTTTTTTTTTATTTGTTTTCCTCAATGGGAAACAGCTCGTTCCATAGATCTTTCCACACAGGGACCTTTCTGGCTGCTGCCTTTGTGCCAGGCAGTGCTAAGGGAAACTCATCCGATTACAGAATCGTAGTGGTTGGAAGGGACCTCAGAGATCATCGAGTCCAATCCATCCGATTACTAGTGATAAAAAAGAATTGCAAGCTGAAACTAAGCAAGCTCACACACGGCGACAGGGAGATGAGCTGAGGCCACTGCAGCTTGTCACCTGCATGCCCTGGAGATTCCCCAGCCTGATTGAGACCAGCCCACGACCACCATTTGATGTGTCCTGGGCAGGAGCAGCCTTGAATTAGCCACTACCTCCCCTCCCTGCCGCACGGGTGCTGCTGGGACTGTGGGTCCCTCACTGTGACAGCTTAAGATGTCCCCATGTGCTTTTTCCCGTTCGCCCACAGCATCCCCAGGAATGGCCAGGATCACCAGGCAGATGCCAGCACTTCTGTGTTTCTGCTCCATCTCCCCAGGCCAGTTAAGACCCAATACACACATAATAAACTGGGTCTAAGTGCATCCCACCAGCTCCCGGAGCAGCCCCACTGCTTCCACAAAGCATCAGGGGCTCCCAACATGGTTGAGTCCTCCTGGGTGCTTGTCCCCAGTGGCAGGGAGACATTTAACCCCTTCCCTTCTTGGTGTTAGCCCTTACACACAAACCCACCAGAAGATGGGTCAACCCACATATTTTAATCCTAATAAGCCAACAAAAGGTTTCATCCATCTCTTTTGACTCCGGGGCGGGGGGGGGGGGGAAGTTTTTTTTCTTAAACAATAAATTATGGTTGGTTTTGAGTTGCTTTTTAAGAATA
>JAOXNO010000012.1:2463957-2474578 GCA_028565335.1 Limnodromus scolopaceus
ACATGGGAAGTTCCACTCAAATCTGAGGAAGAACTTCTTTGGGGTGAGGGTGGCAGAGCCCTGGAAGAGGCTGCCCATGGAGGGTGTGGACTCCCCTTCTCTGGAGATCTTCAAGCCCCTCCTGGATGCCGTCCTGAGGGATGTGCTCTGGACAGCCCTGCTTTGGCAGGGGAGTTGGACTGGATGATCTCTAGAGGTTCCTTCCAACTCTGATAATTCCGTGATTACGTGTTTCTTTTCCTGGAAGATGCAGTGTTCTGCACAAGCACCCATGTTCATCTTCACACCTGCACTTGTGTACCAGCCTCGAACAACACCAGCAGAGACATAAGGTAATAAAACTGGCTCTTTAATGAAGAAGCAGAGCTGTGTAACTCTGCAGTTCCAGCCCCTTTTTCCAGAGAGGTCACTTTAGTTACCTGGTGACACCGAGTAGATGTTTCTCATGCCTTTTGTTGATTATTGCCTTGATCATCTCCACTTCCAGTGTCACATCCACAGTTATAATGAAGTGATAACTCATGTCCACACAATATTGGACCCTTTCAGAAGAACTGGAGCAACACAGAAAAGATGGATCTTGTCTCCTTTCCCCCTAGAGTCATCCAGAGCAAAACTAGAAGCGTTGGTGGTCACCAAAGGCACGTATCAGCAAGGCACAGTTGGTGCTGCATAAATCATAATCAGCAAGTGAGCCCACATGGCAAGAAAGGGCACATCTGACAAGGGATTCTGGTGCTGTGTCCTCTGATCTCACAGCTACTTGCTGGGAGTGGCAGTATCTTCAAAGCTTGTCACTGGGGCAGCAGAACCCCACTTCATCTGAGAAGCAATGTTCAGACAGGTCTCATTAGCTCAAAAAGCAGCAACTTTTTTGATTTAATAGCTGCTCCCTGACTGCACCCCAACAGAGAGCACTTTTTTCATGGCCAGGACTCATGATGCTGACCAGCTGAATGCCACAAGCTGACATAGAGTGCCCAAACTGCTGCCTTCCTCCTGAAGTCATCTGTGACCTGCAGCCAAGATTGCCACACAGACCCACCTCTCAGCTTCTTGCACTGCTCTGCTACAATCTTTGTCATTAAAAAGACATTTTTCCTTGTTGTTGATTAACCTGTCTTAAATTAATGATGTGAAAACTTCATCCACACTAATGAGCTGCTGGGAAGGATGAGAGCTGCAAAGGAGTCTCTGAAACTAGACTTCTCTCACACTTACAACCTGAAATACATGTAGATGAGCAGCATTTCTCAGATCAGAGACAGTCACTTTAGACACGTGTTCATGTCTTTGAGCGTTGTCAGTGGTCCCAGCACGTTGACAGCGATGTCTTCAGGGACGTGCCAAACCGTACTGTTTGCTGGCAACGTTCTGATATTCTCTTAACTGAATTTTTCATAATTGTGTCCTCATGGAACAAACAAGTCCAAGAAATAGCCTGTCTCTAAAATCAGAGTGCAAACTTGACCAGACTGCTGGGGAATTGCTTATCTAAGACATCTTAATGGGGGAACAGGTGTGAACCCAAAGATGTATCCAACACCATGGAACAGGCAGTTGTTGAGGCCGTTGAGGATGTTTTGTGCTGCCCTGCATTCACTGTTTTTCCAAAGATGTATTCTTCAGGACTAAAATGTGGGGTTTCCGGTCCCTCATTCGTACTTGAGAAAACCAAGTTGGGTTCAGAAAGCCAAACAGCTGTTTCACAGGCATCTACAATGGCATGTAAATCCATCAAATCTAATGAGATACTCGCCCTGAGCAGACAGCACACTCCAAAGCAACGCACTTTGGTCTTTTAACTCTGTCATTTTGCCACTGCTCAGGGACTGTTCAGGTTGGGTTGTTGGCACAGGTCTGAACCATACTGAGAACCATTCTCACAAGTTCACAGTGCCATCAGTCAAGTTCCAGTGCCCAGGGACATCCCTGGCGCTGCTCATTTTCCTAGTAGAGATGGGGCTGTAAGGTCCGTGCTTTCTATTGCGGGCTCTAAATGCTCACACAATCCCACACCAGCTCTGATTTGGCAAAGAGCAAGAGGGACAACCCGGATTTGTTTGGAAGTGAGGAGCTTTCTGCACGCCAGGTTTTGTGCTGGGTGCTCTGCCCACCTCAGTTGGGAGCGAGCCCTGTGCCAGGCTCCCGACTCCAGGCAGGCTCCAGCACGAAGAACTCCAGTCCACAGCAGCAGAGCAGCTGGGAAGACAGAGAAAACTGGGAAACGTTTCCCTTTCAAGCAGGGAAAACTGGTAGGCAAAGTCACTGGAGCTGTGAGGCAACGCTGGCTCCTGAATTCTGTTTGGCCTCAGCTCTCCCTTGAGTGCCTGACTCTCCCGGCACCAACTTGTCGCTCTCTGGCAGAGCTAATGGACTAGAGAGGCTTTATCTGGGAGGTAATGGCTCTCACGCAGCCGGTACAAGGGAACCCTGCTGAGCTGCAGTGGGGATTTGTGGAGCAATGTTCCCGAGTAATTGCGCTGCGCATTTCCAGCCACGTCTCTCTGCTGAGTGACCCCCTGCTCCGGGGGTTCGGCTGCGCTGCCTCGGCTTCCTTCAGAGCAAACGGGCTCACAAAGCTGCTGATTTAACCAGCACCGAGTTAAAATTCAATGTGAGGATCAGCCGGACAAACCTGACACACTTGCTGGAGGGGATGGCTTGGGAGGGGAGATGGAAGCTCTGCCCGCTGACGTGAGGGTAGGAAGGAGACACAGAGGATTTCCAATATGGCTTAATGGGTGTCCCTTTGGGGAGCACAGCAGCCTGGAGAACTTTCTACAGCACAGGGAACCTGTGTTGTCTTCTTACGTCTGTCATGTGGCTTTAGGAAAAGTGGTCTGTTACCTCCTTTCCAGCCCCCAAACTGCCTGATTCACCTTGGAGACCAGCTTTGGGACCTTTATCTCTTGGAATCATAGAATCATACAGTGGTTTAGGTTGGAAGGGATCTTAAAGATCACCCAGTTCCAACCCCCCTGCCCTGGGTGGGGACACCTCCCATCAGACCAGGTTGCTCAAAGCCCTCTCCAACCTGGCCTTGAACCCCTCCGGGGATGGGGCAGCCACAGCTTCTCTGGGCAAACTGGGCCAGGAAACCTTAGGCAGGCTGCAAACTAGGGTCACAGCATCCTTCTGTGGGCTCATCTGGGATGAGGGCTTGTCCATGGCCGCTCTCGTGTGTATACATTTGGAGAAATGGATGTGTTCTTCCCGTTAGCCAGCTGGGGACACGCCTGAAGCCAGGCCAGAGGTCTGGAAGGAAAACCAGCTGGTGAGGGAGCATCCCAGAACCCACCATGAGAGGGGTCCAGGCCCTCAGGCCCATCAGCACTGGGTTTTGGACCTGCAGAGATCCACTCCAGACATTCCCCAGACTTCCCAGGGCAATGTGTGTCTGGAAGAACCTGGTTCCCTCCACTTACCTTCAGAACAAGCCCAGAACTGCCAGACGAGAGACAGGAAACTGCTACTTATCTAATTTGATTTTATTTTACTTCTTTTTTATTTTTTGGGCTCTCAGCAATGTGTTCAGTCTGGATTGAGGTTACAACCTGGGTAATGCCTCCCTGCCTAAAAAAAAAGGCTGTTACCATAACAACCTGACTCTGCTCTTCATTACCATGGCAATTCTCAGGAATTATTAAATACTGTGTATGTTTGGTGCACGCGCTCTAGTACATCTGGTGCCAGGCTCAGGTTGGGATCCTCCCTCCCCCCTAATCTATTTGTCTGTCTCATCTTGTTTAACTCTTTCATTGTCCTCAGCCAAGGCTGCCAGGGCAGGGAGAAGGAGGTGGGTATTGTTTGGGAGTTTTAGTTTGGTTTTTTCCCCACAGCAGGCAGGAGTATGACTAGGGTTACTGGGTTTTCTCAGGTGGGTCAAGCCACCTCCTCTTTATTTCTCCAATTGTAAAATCAGTGATCACAGAGGCAGAGGATTTCTCTTTGCAGGCAGGCTGCTCAGCAGGGGGCTATGCTCTCACACTTGCCTTTCTCTGCTGTTTCCCTGCTGCCTGTCTAGAAATAAGAAGTTCCTGCTGGAACAGAGTCGCGGCAAGTGGGGACCAGCCCAGAGGCAGGGAGCTGTTCCTGAAGGAGGATTGCAAAGGTCCAGTGCAGGTTGCTCTTGGTGGGGGTCAAGAAGCAGTTCCTCATTAGTAGGATAACTGGCCATATGCTGCCTAAAATCATGATTGTTTTCAGAGAAGGGATGCAGACTAGATGGACCAGAGGCTCAGACCAGTGTGGCCAGTCCCACAGGACTGCATTGGTATCTTGTATTCCACTGCTAGGACATGATTTTAAGTGAGTCACAATGGCTGGTCCTCACTGTGACAGTCCACCTAAGCCTGTCCCCCCCTCTCCCTGTCCCTCTGCTGTACTTTATAGACAGCAGTGTCTCTCAGTCATACTCGTACAGCTCCTGGCACCCCAGTGATGTTCTGGAAGCTAACATGCCACAAGCAACAATTAAAAAAAGAAATCAAAATAACATTAAACCAGCCTTGATCAAAAAAAAAAAAAAACCTGCTTAAATTTTCTTGGGAGCCAGTACCCACTTGCGCGCTTAAGCTAAATGAGTAGGCGTGAGATGAAAAAATGCAGCTATTTGTGGGGAAAGGCAGCAGAAAGAGCCATTATGGTCTGCGTTCCTTACGCAAGCCCTGGAGTAACCACCTCATCCTCCGGCTGCAGGACTCGTGCCTCCGGGGCAGGGCAGCTGGGATTTCAGGGCCTGAGAAGGCAGCTCTTCCCCTGAGATCTGGGGAGCATCATGGTCCCCTCAGCACCCCCTCTTCCATCAGGCACGACCTGCACTGGCATCTGCTCTGTGTAAGGCGGTTAAAACAGCAACCATGACTTCACCTCAAGAGGGTCTTTAGGCCCCCAGTCACTAATCCAAGGTGTTCCCTCACCATGCCAGACCTCTGTTGCCTTCCTTCTGGTCCTCCCTTGCCATTTCAGTGCTGTTAGCAATCCTCCAGAGATCTTCTTTTCCCCAAATAATTCATCTTCTCAGTGGGACAATCACCCTTTAATTGGGGTGGGGACTTGTGTGCAAGTGTCTTAAACCGGCTGCAAGCAAGACAGAAGCCCGATAACGCCCTGGGGACACATGCCATGTAGTATGGCAAATGTGGATGGTGCCCACCAACTGCTTCACTCTGCAGACCCTCTTCTGTTGGTCCCCACCACCCTTACTGTCAGGAAAGACACACAGCATGACTGGAGGATGAATCAGCCAATGTCAAGTTGTGCTCCTGCCCCAAGAGGCCACATGGAAAGACTTCCCTCTCCTAATTGACTCCTGAGCAAGCTCTATCTGCCTCAGCAGGTGCCCAGCTCTGCTTTCTGGAGCATTATGTTGCTCCTCCACCACATGTATACATGACCCTACTGTGGTTGACTTTTCTCCTTTCCTCTGGAAGACTCCACAACACAAAAGAGATGAAGATCCCCACCACCCACTCCTGGATGTGGCCTCTGAGGGCACTTGGTGAGTTGGTGGCTACGTGGGATTGCAGAGCCGTGTTTCCCCACCCGGCAGAAGGACCCCTCAACACACACACCAGCTCTCATGGCCCCTGGCAGAGCAAGGCAGGTGGGGACAGCTGAGATAATTTGACCAGCTTCTTCACTCAGGGCACTGCTGCAGGCCAGGGTTAAGGTGATTTAGATGCTCTCTTTGGATTAGCAACTTTTCCCGTGCCTTGCTTGTGTTGCTAACATGGGAAGGTTCTTCCATCGTCTCTGAATCCCCCCTCGCACTGGGGACACGGCCGGTGGATGGATGGGCCAGAGGGACCAAACACCAGCTTAAAGCAGAAGCCGGATGGGAGTTTGGTGAGTACGTCTGGGCTGTCCTTTGACAGCACAGCGACCTGAAGACGCAGTTTCAGGTTTAGGTTATACACTCAAGTGCATACACTCCTAAGCGTTTGCAGAGCTGGGTCATCGTTTGCGTTGGGGTTATTTGCATCTCACCCTGATGTCGTGACCAGGCTGTGCGCCCGCGGCGGGAGCAGTTTGCACTCACAGGCAAAGAGATGGATGGCCATAACACCCCCTCCAGCAGCAGGGGCTAAAATCCCTTTCCAGGCTGCGGCGTGAAGCCACTTTCACCTCTGCCGTCGCGGCAGCAAACCCTCCCTGCTGAGAAGGCTGCTCAGGTGTGCAGGGCCGTGAGCTGTCCATAAAAATCAGAGCCCTGCCTGTTCAGCTATTTCACCAGCACCAACGGCATGTTTCAGAGCTTTGAATCCCAAATTCTGCTCCTGCTGCCACATGGTCTTTGTGCTCTTAAGGCGTTAAAGGCAACAGGAGCGGGAGCAACCAGTGACAGCGCTGCGCTAGTCCCACTCTGCATGGGGTTGAGTCCACCAATAACCCGTGGGAACCCTGAAGAAGGGGCTCAGCAAATATTGGTTAATTACAAAACGCACTCTAATCTTGTTCCTCCTTCTGGGAAAGGCAGAGAGCTGTTTTTTCTGGATTCACATCCAAGTACATCAGATCATCAGCTCCCCCAGTATCCAGGGTTGCTTTCCCACTACAGAAGTGGACCCAGCAGGAATACTGTTGGCGCAACAAAACTCAAATTATTTCCATCTCACACCCACGGGCAGAACTGCAATTCCATCACAGAACAAAGGTGAGGAGTCCTCTTCCTCTCACATAATTTAGTTTTGACAGCTCATCAGGATCAGAGGAGCTGGAGACTTTAATTTGGAGGCTGAAATCTCGCTTTGCAAGAGGCACTCAGTGCATCTTTGTGAATCTCTGCTTCAACACTGTGCAGGTATTTGACACAAGCCTGAAATACATAGTTCCTGATGCATTCCCCATGAAATTCCCATGGCAGGGTGGTTGAAACCCGATGATCTTTAAGGTCGCTTCCAACCTGACCCATTCTATGATTCTATGAATTTATTTGCTAGGGGTAACTGACACTTGCCTGTGAAAAATGTACAGTGGCTTCTGCTTTACATAAATATCTCTAATTAGAGTTCAATTGGAAGGTGAGATGATTCTATCAGGAACTAGGATTGAAATACCTGAACTCGGCACGCACAGAGAAAGAAAATGAAAACACCAAATTCTTTTGAAACAGGTTCTTTTTTTTTTTCCTGAATGTTCACCAGTTTTCAAAAAACTACAAAAACCTCAAGGACTGTAACAATATAGCACTTGGAAAAAGGCTGTTGTGTACAAAAACAAGCATGCTTTTGTTTTGGGGTTGGAGTGGTCTTTTGAATTTATCTGGGTTCTTCTCTTCCTTCAGCATAGCGTGAAAGAAGAAAGTACCACTTTATTTAACAGGATAGCTCAGAAAAATAAGGAAGAACATGCTTTCCCCGTTACAAAACTCTAGCAGAAGATGCATGCTTGAGGTCCGATATACAAACAGACTGACACATTTTGAAGCATGCAGACTTTGTTGTACGACCCACATGGCACTTCCCTTCCCCTGCCCCATGGTCAAAGATGTGGTCCATGCCACGTGTTTCGCTTTCCCTTTAGTTTGTTTTTTTGTTTTCTTTTTGTAGTAAGTTATTTGCTTTTTTTTTTTCCATTTTTTTCCTTTTTTTTTTTTTTTTTAGCCCTAAATCCCAGGTAGTGGTATCCAAGGTAACAGCAGAAAAGAGTCCAGATCTGCACATTATCACTGTTTCTGCAAGTTTCATGCAAAACTTAAGCCACTTCTGCATGCAACACGATGCTGGTCGTTTATTGTACTTCATACAACTCCGGGGAGATTTCCCCCTTCACCACGACAGTTTGTTGACTGGGAAGCACAGGTTTGCTTTCCCACAGACACAGACACATTAAAAGAACCCTCCCCCCTTTCCCCCCGCCCCGGCTGCCCCAAACACATGGGAATCTGCATCTCAGCACCAGGTCCAGAGAGTTCACTTGCCTACAAAAGCCCGGTGGCTTCAGTAAAGTCCCATGATTGCAGCTCCCACATCCTTGGAAGGTCTTCGGTCCTTCACCAGAAAGTTAATCATGCTCTCCGACTTGATGAGCAAGTTGCAGCCCAAAAAGAAGATGCCGAACATGACAGTCAAGGAGAGGACACAGAGGACGGCGATCTGCACCACCCGCGTGATGTAAAGGCTCCTCTCGTCAGGTGCCAGGACCGAGGAGCCACCGTCGGTCGCCAGCACCGAGCCGGTCCCATTGCAGCAGGCCATGAGCATCCCCAAGCCCTGGGTCCTGTTGGGGTAAGCTCCCTGCTCTAGCAGAGTCTGGTTGAAAAAGGATCCATTCATGGTCTACGAGCGATCCCAGATCTCCGGGGAAGGCAAGAGGAAAGCTTGCTGTCCCCCTGCCCACCCCTCACATGCCAAGGCTCGGCTCTGTGGGCTGGTGGGCTCCGAGTGACCTCCTGCCTTTCTTCTCACAGCGCCTGGGATGGAGGGAAAACTTCCTGGAGGCTGCGAGCAGGTGGGAAGCCAATTTGTGCAGCCAAGGGATGTCTCGCTCCCGGATCCCTCCTGGCGCAGGCAGCCTCAGCACAAGCCCCCAGAGAAGCAAAAAGAGAGAGAAAAGACGAAGGGGGCGCGGGGAAGAGGAAGGCAGCCAAAGATCATCCCATGCCTCCTGCCCTCACCGCTGCCCCGAAGGTGCCACCCCGAAGCGCAGGGCAGCGGAGCGGTGCCCGTGTCCCCCCGGGGAGGGGGGTCTCCTACAGGAGGGAGAGCTGATTCCTGCCAGCTGGGAGCTCCACAAATGCAAGTTCCAAGCTAAAGTCTTCACTGTGTTCAAAGAAAAAAAAAAAAAAACAGCAACTCCACCCCCTTCCAGCCTCCCCCCAGGACCGCCTTCCTCCCCCTCCATGCTCACCCAGGCTGCCCACCCCTTCCCCACGTCTGTGCACCCCCCTCTACCCTGCCAGGGGTGCCTGCACCCATCCCTGTGCCACCCCCAAGCAGGGGCTGACCCCTGAGGCCCTGGGGAGCAACACCTAACTCACCCTTCCCCCAAGCCCCCCCACCTGCTCCCCGAAGCAGCCCCCATGCTCGGTGTCCACCCTGGACCGCTGGCGGGTCCCTGTCCCCCCCCCACGCAGGCTCCCGTGAGCCTCAGGTCAGTGCTGCTCCTGCCGATCCCCGGTTGCTGCTCTGTGCCACCCACTCCTTCTGAGAGCAGCGCTGGCCCCATCCAGCCCTGTCCTCCCCCAGCTCTGCTCAGTGATGGTTGTCCTGTGCCTCCAGACGAGAGCTGGATCCATCCCCCTCTCTGCATCCTCATCTTCCTCGGGCTGGGGGTTTCCTCCCCAGACACCTTTGTCTCCCTCTTCTCCCACTCCAGCTCCTTTAGCCCCTTTGAAGAGGAGCACTGCGATGCTGCACCCTGATCCCTGCCTGATACCCCTGCCCTGTCCCCAGCTCTGGGTCCTACAGCAGCATCACAGAGAGCTGGAGCATCACAGACCCTCTCCCTCGGGGCCCTCAGCCCCACCAAGGGAATCCCAGGGGAAGGTTCAGCGTTGTTCCCCTCTCCTTGTCTGCATAACCTCCCAAAGGGAAAGCACAAGCCGGGGTGTCTGGCCGTGCCTGGCTTAGTCCTGACCCTGCCCGTCCCAGGCTGTGCCCCTGGAACTGCCACATCCCGGCTTTGCCCCTTGGCATTTGCCTGGAAACGTGTCTGGGTGGCAGAGAACAGGACATCACCCTCGAGCTGTGATGCGGGGACCTTGCCCTGATTTATCTGTGTACATCTTGGCTTGCTTTCTTTGCCCAGCCCCCAAAAGGGATTTTAATAAACCTAAATGAGAATTGATAAATCGCGGCTAAAGGCAGGAGCGTGAGGCTGCCTGGCTGAGGATGGAGGGGGGCTTGGGAGGGAGTGTCAACTGATTTTCCTTTTATGCGGCTGGGACCTGTGTCCCTGCTCTGCTGCTGTGACTCTGGGGGCTCGAAAACAGGCGGAAACCCTGGATCCAAGGAGAGCATCTGCTCCCGTTTAACCTGAGGGCCAGGAAAAATCCCCCCGGGAAAGCAGAGCATCCTCGGTGCCCCAACCCAGCTGGGAGCTCCTCTCCCCGGCTCCTTCCCAGACTCAAGGAGTTTCTGCTCCCTCTGGTGGCTCCAGCTCCAGCCTCTCCTCTCTCCCCGCACGCCCGAGCACCCATCGCTCCTGGGTCACAACCTGCGGTGATGGGGCAGCGGGGACACTGGGGACACCCACCTCCCAAACACACCCGCTTGCTTCTTGCCTTAATCCAAACAGGGACTTCAATACCCCAAGCATCCCGTTATCAGTTACACAGTGCCCGGAGTTAATGTCACAGCGATGTTTCCAGGACAAGCAGCACCTTCTTGCAGTCGGCAGGGAAATTCACAGAATCACAGAATCACCTGGGTTGGAAGGGACCTTTTAAGATCATCTAGTCCAACCAATGAGAAAAAAAAAAAACCCATAAAAACAAAAAAACCACACACAAAAAAAACCATCAACCCAACACTAATCCATATCCCCGAGCACCATGTCAACTCGTCTCTTGAATACCTCCAGGGATGGTGCCTCAACCCCTTCCCTGGGCAGCCCATTCCAATGCCTGACAACCCTTTCAGTAAAGAAATATTTCCTAATATCTAACCTGAACCTC
>JAOXNO010000012.1:2489856-2508898 GCA_028565335.1 Limnodromus scolopaceus
AGGATGGGATTGTAAACCCTGTGGAGCTGCTGCAAGGCTCAGATCTGGAGACATTGAACATTCAACTAGGACATTTCTAGAGCAGGACATTTACATGGTCCTGGAAGGAGAGGGGAGCAGGGCAGAAGCTTGGGAACTGATGATGATCTCAGGTCAGCCCTGCAGTAACCAGCCCAGAAGGGACATCTTCTCCTGTGCTTGCACCTTGATTTTCCTGGAAATGGGAGGGGTTGCATCCCTCAGTCATTAGACACCTTGATTAACACTCTAGCAAGTTAAAACCTACCTTTCGCCTGTACAAGCCCATGCCCACCTGCTGGGCTCCACAGCCCATAACCCCCTCCCAGCACTTCCCTGGGAGAGTGATCCCCCTCGGTTCCCTCTGCAGTGGTAGGTTGGTCCCTACGGCCAAGCCATGGCCCAAGGTGGCAGCAGAGGCAGCAGTGGGGTGCTGGCACATGGGTCTGTCCTTGGCACATGCTGCTGTGTGACGGGGAACTGCCTTTCACTGCAGGAGAAAATTGGCTGGAGGAATGACGCTTCCCACCTCCTTGTCTTCACCACGGATGCCAAGACCCACATTGCGCTGGATGGCAGGATGGCCGGCATCGTGCAGCCCAACGATGCCCAGTGCCACATCGACGAGGATAATTTCTACTCTGCATCCACCACGCTGGTAAACACTGACCCACACGTGGGGCTGGGGAGCCCAGAGGTCCTGTTGAGGGGCCTCCAAGGGATGGGAAATGTGCTCGAGGCCTGGTTGGAGAGCATGACGGGTACTAGGGTGGTTGGAGGCACATGATCCTAGGGTATAGCCTCTCCTCTTCCCCAGGACTATCCCTCTCTGGGTCTGATGACTGAGAAACTCTCACAGAAGAACATCAACTTGATCTTTGCTGTGACGGATACGGTTGTTGGCCTCTACCAGGTAACAGCTGTTATGCAACGCCACCTTCTTGGCGGGCTGGTGGGTCCCAAGGAGCACACTTTTCAGCTGGCCATGGGTGGCCAGACACAGCTTGGCGGTCTGCTATCCTATCAAAGCTCCTCGGGAAGCTCCCTTGTGCCTGCACAGGGTTTGGCCCAGCCATGGCACATTCACCTGTCCCAAGCAGATCGTGTTTATGATATTTCTCCAGAATTACAGTGAGCTGATCCCAGGCACAACAGTGGGCACCTTGTCCAGAGACTCCAGCAACGTCCTGCAGCTCATAGTGGACTCCTATGGGGTGAGTGTGGAGTGTGGTTGGCCCCACAGCTCTCTCCCTCCCAAAATAGCCACTGCTTCACACTGTAAGCAGCCCAAACAGATTTGGCAGCTCCCCCAGCCCCGAGCATCCTCCCTGGACCAGCTGTGAGCATCTGCCTCCACCCACACGCGCAGGGACCCCGGGGAAGGGAGATCACTGTGTTCACCGCCTGTTCCTTCCCATCCTGGAAGGCGTTTCCCTGTGGGGAATGACGTAGCTGAGCCCTGAGAAAGACTCGGGGCGCTTGGCTCCTTTCCCGTGTGCGTGGGAGCATCGCTGTGGGGCTGGGGGGGACCCCTCCCTGGTGCTGAGCCCTGCCCAGCCCGTGCTGTCATCTTCATCACTCCTCTCTCCTCCCCTAGAAAATCCGCTCCAAGGTGGAGCTGGAGGTGCGTGACCTCCCCGAAGAGCTATCCCTGGCCTTCAATGCCACCTGCCTCAACGACGAGGTCATCCCCGGGCTCAAGTCCTGCATGGGGCTCAAGATCGGGGACACGGTGAGGATCCTCTTCATGGGCTTGGTTATTTCTCCCCCTCTATGTAGCAGCGCTGCCAGCTTGTCTGATGCTCTCCATCAGACCATTTTCTGGCCCCATCACCACCTCCTGGGTGACACAGACCCAGTGTCACCATCTTTGCAGTGGAGGAAGGGGTCCAGCTGGGTGTGTGCAAGGAGGAAAATGCTTTTTTGAGTCTGCTGGATGCAAACTCTGTGGTCCTGTAGCTCAGCCAAGGCTGCTGGCCATAGCACATGGGATTTAGCCTGGTTACTGCAGCAGGCAGGTCCACTGACCAGGCTGGGACAGCTTTGAAGAGCCCAAAGAGATGTGGTGGGTCCCATTTCCGGGCTCCTTAAGGTTGGGCATGGGCTGGAGTGGGTTCCTCAATATCATGCTGGTGGTGCTGACACCCCGACGCACCCGTCTGCCCTCCAGGTCAGCTTCAGCATCGAGGCCAAGGTACGGGGGTGCCCACGGGAGCAGCAGAAATCCTTCACCATCAAACCGGTGGGCTTCAAGGACAGCCTGACGGTGGTGGTCAACTTCGAGTGCGACTGCTCCTGCGAGAGCCAAGCGAAGGCCAACAGCTCCTCCTGCAGCCAGGGGAACGGGACGCTGGAGTGCGGCGTGTGCCGCTGCAACCCCGGGCGCCTGGGCTCGCGCTGCGAGTGCTCGGAGGAGGAGTACAACCCCTCGCAGCAGGACAACTGCAGCCCCCGGCGCGACCAGCCCCTCTGCAGCCAGCGCGGGGAATGCATCTGCGGGCAGTGCGTGTGCCACAGCAGCGACTTCGGGAAGGTGACGGGCAAGTACTGCGAGTGCGACGACTTCTCCTGCGTCCGCTTCAAGGGCCAGATGTGCTCGGGTGAGTGCTGGGCGTTTACGTTGACCAACCTCGTGGACAAAGGGACAACCCTCTATTTCGGGGCTCGTCCCACGCGTTGTCCCCACCGCCTCACTCAGCCGTGGCTCTCCCTGGACCAGGGACCTGAATTATTCCCTTTTTGGCAGTTTGTTTCACCTTCTGTGGCCAAAAGCCGTGCCAGGGTGATAGGTCCTCAGACCCCTCAACCCTGCTTAGAGTCAAGAGCCCCATGAGGGTGGCCAGTGGGCAGCCAAGGGAGCAGCTCTGGGACATGCAGAGCAGGGACCAGCCAGACCCTGTTTGAATCGCAGCCTCCGACACATCAGAGGTGCCGCTCTGCGGGAGGAAACCCCGGGGCAGAGGGAGAGGGGTGGGGAGAGGCAATTTTTATCCTCCACCCAGTTCTTGAAGGCTCCCCATTGGCAAAAGCGGTTGGGGAAGCAAATCCTCCCACTTCACTGGTCTTATGGCATCAACCCTCCTGAATATTCATCTCTTCCATGTGCTACCAGACTCCCCCACTCCAGCCCTGGCTCTCTGGGGAGAGATGGCCAGTTCCTTGGGTGCTCCTCCCGTGCCAGGGACTGGGAAGGAGCCCCTTTATGCAAAACATCCATCCCAAGACTGGTTTCGCATGTCCTGGTGTGCCAGAGCCTTCCCCATGTAGGGTTTATCCCACCCCACTGCATCCAGTAAGCACTGGAACCCAGGCGAGGTGGCTGCTGACACAGTGCCCAAAATAAACCCACCACTTTCATGCTTCAAGGCAAAAATTCCCCAGGAAAGTGTCAGTGGCCACAGCCGATCCCACTCTGCTGGAGCCCAGCGTGGGTGAGGTGAAACCTGCTGGCCAGGTAACACTTGGTTCCTGCTCCCCACTGTCCCCAAATTGTTTTCGGGACCCCGCCTGCCCCCCAGCCCAACTTCATGGCTCATGGCTGCGCCTGTGCTGCTGGGATGGATCCTTTATCTTAACAGAGGTGGAAACCGGGGGTTTCCCCCCAACACCTGGAACAGTCAGTGTCCCCGGGGAACCGGCTGCCTGTCCCTGCTCCCCCTACCTGTTTGCTCAAGGGCTGCCAGGTTTGAAGGGCAATGATGAAGCGCTGCCCCCAGCCTGGGCAGGCTGTTAATTAACCTGATCTCTCTGACCCTGTTGGCATCTGTCCCATCCCTTTGAGCCACTTCTCCCCAGCCTCCCCCTCTGTTTCCGTGCCTTGTCACCCAGCGCGGCGCTATTTTCCTGTGACTCAGCCCTAGTTCCTCATTAACGGGGTTACACATTCATTTCTCACGCCGGTGTCCCCGAGGCCGCGGCGGGGGACGGTGCCCGGCCGATCCCTCGCCGGGAGCAGCGTTCCCGACGTGCCCCGCTACGCTCGGGGCTCGGGACGGGTCGGCGCGTGCCGGCTCCACGGCGTTTCCACCGCTCACCCTGGCTTGTCTTTGAGCTGAAATCAAACCGCAATCCAAACAGCTCCAGGCTTTGGCAGGCTTTGAGCACGTCTGTCTGTCTGTCTGATTAAACCAGTCTCGGGTGAGAGTGCTGAGCCTGTCCGGCTTTTCCCAGCAGTCGGCTCCCCCTGCCTGGTCTAGGGCTGGAAAACGAGTGGGATTTGGGGGCTTTTAGCCGATGTCCTGACTCAACCTGAAATGAAAAGGCAAAGCTTGACTAGCTCGGCGATGGATCTGATTGAGCATCTCCAGCTGTTGCCAACCTGCCGGAGCTGGGGCAGCTCAACCTGAATTTTTTTTTCTTGTTTGGGTGGAATAAGAGTTCTGGGGACAAGGCAAAGGTTGAGGTTTGATGTGATCTGCTGTGTGTCCCACCCCGAAGACGCTGGAAAGGGGTTGTCCTAGGTGGCTGGTCCTGCCTTGCCGTACCCTCAGAGGTGGAGCTGCCGCTCTGGGTACATGGATATCCCCTATGGGTGATTGCTAACGGGATCCATGGGGACACTTTGAGGGTCTTGATGCCTTCTGGGTTGTCCCCAGGCCATGGGAAGTGCAGCTGCGGGGATTGTCTGTGCGACTCGGACTGGACCGGTGACTACTGCAACTGCACCACCCGCACCGACACGTGCATGTCCAGCAACGGGCTGGTGTGCAGCGGCCACGGCTCCTGCGTCTGCGGCAAGTGCGACTGCACCCAGCCCGGCTCCTACGGCGACACCTGCGAGAAGTGTCCCACGTGCCCGGACGCCTGCACCATCAAAAAGTGAGAGAGGGCAAAGAGGTGGGACGGGGTGTACCCCATCCGGGAGTTGGCGGTGATGCCAGCAGGAGCTCTCACCGGCCACAGCCCGGCTGGGTTGGGATTGCAGCGAGTTCTGCAGCCTGAGACCAAAAGGTGTGACAGTTTCTACGGGGAGAGACCATGGAGGAGCTCATGGTACCTCCCTCCTCATCCTCAGGGAGTGCGTGGAGTGCAAGAAGTTTGAGCGGGGAGCGCTGGTGGAGCAGCAGACCTGCAGCCGCATGTGCCGCGACGAAATCGAGACGGTGCAGGAACTGGGTAAGACCCAAACCCCTGCCCAAAAGCGTGGCAATCCGGGGGGGCCACACGTGCCCTCCGCTTTCCCTTCACGTGTGCATCCCCCCGGCACGGGGGGGCTCTGAGCCTCCTGCTCTGGCAGGCGACAGGGGCAAGGACGCCGTGAACTGCACCTACAAGGACGAGGACGACTGCGTGGTGCGGTTCCAGTACTACGAGGACTCCAGTGGCAAGTCCATCCTCTACGTTATCGAGGAGCCTGGTAAGATCCTGCCACCATGGTCAGGCTGGAGGGGGTGCAGAGCGTACCGCACTGGGTTTCTGTGCTAAATGGGAGGATTTTTTGAGTCCCCTTTGTACCTCCCACCCCACCCTAGGCTCACAGGGCACCACGGTTGGGGGCTGAGAGGGGTTAAAGAGCTGCTTTGTTCCCTGCTCTGTGTCACGGGGCTGAGATTTCCTGCCTCTGTCTCACGTTTCCACACTGCGTTGCTCGGTTATTTCACCCCCTCATTGAGGCCGAGGATGGGGGCTCAACCTTCCCACTCCCCTGACCCTGTTTCTGACTCCATGGCTGTGATTTTTTTTTTGCGATGCTGTTAAGAGCCAGCTCCCACTAGCCCGATGGGAGCCATGCTGAGCTGAGCTATGTCAACCCCCCCACCATGCAGAGCAGCTCTGGGGTCTCCAGTGACCTCAAGGTCTGATTTCCAGCTGAGCCGGGGGCTGTGTGGCCACAGATCCTTCAAAAGCTGTCACAAAGGCAGCTGCCAGCCATCAGCAGGGTGGCAGCCCACCCTCCCCAGCCCCCGAAGGCCGTGGGGGCTGCAGAGCCCCAGGCAGCATTGGGGGAAGGAGTGTGGCTGCTGGGGTTCACACTGGATCTCAGCACCCCGGTTTGTGGGTGCAGCGTTGACACACAGCCGGAGACTGGGGGCGGTGTGGGGTGTCAGCTGGGCTGCTCGTTTGGGGGTGAACTTCCACCAGCCCAAGGACTTGATCTCCAGTGTCATCCCTCACTGTGGGTGGGAGCTGTGATGCCCCTAACCTGGGCTGCTCCAGACTTGGGTGCAGACCCCCACCCTATTGAGAGGAGCTTGAGGATCTTGGCACGTGCACCTCATGGATGGGATCCTCCTTTTTAGAGCCTGCTGAGCTCCTGCTCTTAGCAGGGGAGGATGAAGCCCTCCTGAGTCCAGAGGCGCTCCATGTACCCATGACCAGGCAACCCCAGATCCACTTTTAATTGCCCTGGGGGTGCTGAGCCCCCCCTAACCCAGCCCTCTTCCCTCTGCCAGACTGCCCGAAGGGGCCGGACGTCCTGGTGGTCCTGCTCTCGGTGACGGGTGCCATCCTGCTCATCGGCCTCGCTGCCCTGCTCATCTGGAAGCTCCTCATCACCATCCATGACCGCCGAGAGTTTGCCCGCTTCGAGGAGGAGAAGGCCAGGGCCAAGTGGGACACGGTGAGGACCAGTGGGTTGGATGTGCTGGGCAGGAGTCCCTGAAGACCACAGCCCCTGGGTTGAGTAGATCCAGATCCCAGTGTTCCCAGGAGAGTCCAGTTGCTCTCTGTGGCCATGGGCCATGGTCCTTAGAGACCTGCTTGCCCCATCCCTCTCTGAAGAATGGCAGAGTGTCACAAGCAGGACTTGGGGTGACATCCCTTCTCCGAGTCCACTGTGGTCCCAGGGGCTGCGCATGGGCAATAACAAATGTCCCAGATGCTTTTCCCACCTCCAGCATGTCCCAAGCACTTGTCACCAGTGTGACACTCTTACTCACTGCCCACACCAGTGTTTCCATCCCGTGAGCGAGGCGGAAGGTCCCTCCTGCCACGGGATGCTGGAAGGGCTGAGGCACCTGAAGCACGAGGGAGAGGGCTGGGACAGCACCAGCGCCTGTCCCCCACCTCTCCTCCACCTCCCCAGAGGGAAGGGATGGGGTGGGGTGGCTCTTTTAGGAGGCCTCTCTGCTCCTGAGCTCCTGCTGCCACCTTTCCTCTCCTCCACAGCAGCTTCTCCCTGCTGTCCCCCATGAAACCTCATGGGGAGCCATTAAACGGCGCAGCTGAAGCCTTGAGCAGAGACGTGGATCCACCACTCAATGCCGAAATGGTGCCTCGGTTTCCCCAGCTGTAAAGTAGAGTGAATGCTGAAGCCAAGCACAAAGTGACGATGCTGTTTTTCCTCCTCCTTCCAGGGCCACAACCCTTTATACAAAGAAGCCACGTCTACCTTCACCAACATCACGTACCGCGGGAACAATTAAGGAAGCCGCATCCAGCGCTGGCTGTGGGATCAGCCGAGGATCTGTGGGATCTCCTGGAGTCCGGTTTACAGAAGAGCTTGTGTGTGTCTGAGTGTGTGAGCCTGTCTGCGTGTAATTTAACAATCCCTCCAAGGCCCTGTTGTTCCATCACCCCACTGTAACTGCAGGGACGTGCTTTCCACAGCAAACCTCTCGTCCTTACCTCGGCGGGTCGCCTCGCGGGAGCCAGCGGCCCCTCCATACACTGAACGCGGAGAAACGGGACTATCTCTGCCTGGCGAGTCTGTGAACTGTTGGTGCTCATCGGGCCAAGGGGATTTCGGGAGCAGCTGCTCCAACCAAAGGCTGAGCTGTGCTTTCCTCCCTGGCCCGTGCTGGTGAAGCTCTGCCCGCTCGGAGAGTCCGCTCGTGCACTGGACAGACGTGGTCCCCCTGGGTGCAGGAGCCATCTCCGTGGGGGACAGGGCAGCTACGCTCACTGCCAGCCCCCAGGAGCCATCCCATGGCTTTGGGGGTTGAGGCTTCCACTCAAGCAACCTGGCAGCCCCCTGCTTCTTGCAGCCACGTCTTTCTGGCACTGCACTGGCCTGGGACAGTGAAAAGCAAATGCCCTGGCCTCCCAGTGCCCTTCCTCCTTCCCTCCACATGCAATTTGCACCACTGGCCAACTCTATGTAGCATCAGCTGTGCTGGTCCCAGCTGCAGCCTGGCTCAGCTCCTGGGATGGTGCTGAGCTCCTGACGTCCCCCTCCACCATCGCTATTGCCACAAAGCACACGGATGCGTGGGCAGCAGCCTGGGGTCGTGATGCCCATTATCCCTCGAGCCTGGCCATCTCTCTCCCTTTTCTGTGCTTTTCGGGGCTGTGTAACTGCACCACGCTCTATTTTCTGTGTAGCTCAGGGTTCCAGAAGAGCAGGCAGGGTTCAGGCCACATCCTGCTGCCTGTGGTTTAGGTGGCCCTTGTGGGAAAACAAAAAAAATGTCCCGGTAGCAGAGTTTGGCTGTAACAGTGCTGCTGCCCGGTCCGTGCCCCAGCTAGAGCACGGTGGCTCTATTCCCCTTGATCACACCAAAAAACAACAGAGACCTTGTGCCAGGCATGATGCTGGCCCCAAGGGTCCCAGCAGCGTGTTGGTGGAGCTGGTGGTGGCCGCGTGTCCCTGTTCCCTGGCTGGCCTGTCCCCAGCAGCCTGGAGATGGCAGCGGGGGCTGGCTGCCAGAAGCGGTCGCCAATGCTGGGGTGGGAGCTGGGGCTGAGCCCCGGGGCAGGGAGGTGGATGGGCAGCAGCAGAGCAGCAGCGATTCTCACCATGAAAATAAAAATAAAGAAAATAAAGAAACTTTGAACTACTAACAGTGTCAGTGCCCACACCAGCAGTCTGTGCCCAGGCTTCCTGCCCCGTGGGCAGCCCCTGCCACCTCAGCATGACTTGGGGACATGGTTGAGGGTTGGTGGCCCCCCATGGAGGGTCTCTGCTTTGTTACTGGTGCCCTCCTGGGGGTGGGTAACACATTGGGGCAGACTGTGGTACCCCTGGTAGCCACCCATCCTCTCCCACAGGTCCCTGCAAGCCCAACAGTCTGCTGGAGAAGCCCTCAAAGGAGGAGAGCTGGGCTGGGACAGTTGCCCAGGGACCATCCCAGGGGCAGCAAGGGCCTGGGCTGGGGATGAAGGTGCTAAACCCTGGAGCAGGGTCCTGCTGGTGGCCCCAGCTCGGAGCACCCAGCCCACGCACCCACTCAGTGCCGCATCGCACGGGGCTGCAGGGACACCCAGCGGCCACCCTTCCAAGCAGCACTTTGGGACCACAGAAGGCACCAGAAAAAATGTTTGCCGGTCTCTCCAACACCCCCACGCACCCCCTGGGCCCATGCAGTGGGTCCAGGCACACAGGGCAGCACTCAGCGCCCCCAGCTGCACCAGGTGGGCGCTCAGGGTGGGTGTCAGCAGCACCCAAGAGAGCTCTGGGGTGGGGTTGTGATGGGCTCAGCTGGGTTTGGCCCCAGAAGGAGCATTTCAGCTGGAGGGCTGATGGTGGGGAAGGCAAAGAGATGCCCAAGGTAGAGCCTGGATGCCCCACGAAGGAGCAGGATGAGACACCCCCCCCCATGCTGGCTGGGGCTGCTCCAGCCCAGAGTGAGCTGGGGAGGGAGTTTTGGGGTACAGGGGGTCCGGCTGAGCCCTCTGCGCTTGCCCTAAAGCAGCCATCAGTCTGGGCATCCACTCCACGATGCTACAGAGCTCGTGGTGCCACGGGGGCACAGTGCCAGCCCAGGACCCTGTTGACCCCACGAGGGTCCTTCCCGCAGGACACATCCAGCACGGCGCAGAGCCCAGCAAGCAGCAGCCGGAGAGGTGGAGGCACGTTTGTACTCGAGCCCTGGATGTTGTCCCTATCCCTCTGCCACCCTGTGCCTCAGAGACCCTGTTGGACCCCGTTGGACCCTGTTCTAGCTCGACGCTTGCTGGCGGGGGGGAGCTGAGCCCAAGGAATGCGACCGGTGCCACCAGGTGCTCTGTGACATCAGGCAGAACAGGGACAGGGGGGTGACACCAGGCAGCGAGGCTGGGGGCTGCCCCATGCCCCTCTGGGTGCCCCCAAGGCCACCGGGGCAGTCGCCCAGGGGGTGAATCGGCTGCAGCATCCCTGGAGTGGGGTGGGGGGACGTGGGGTGCCACGGGGTGGGGGCTGCTCTGCAGGACACTCTTGTAGGCAGCCGCTGGCACTGAAGTCACCTCCTGCCCCACCACGGACACAGAGTCCCAGGTCACAGCCTTCCCAGCCGTGCCCTCGGCCACAGCCCCTCTGGGTGTGAGACCCCTGGGTATCCGCAGGTCCCCACGGGTGCCCCTGTTGACAGAGGGGCTGGGACGAGGAGGGGATGGAGAGCTGGAAGCCACCGGAATCCTGTGGCCCCGCAGCCACCGAGGCCCAGCAGCAGCCACCATGCTCTGGCTCCACAGAGAGTCAGGACACATCTGCCTCCTCCCAAGCTCCGTCAGCCCGCAGGAAGGTGTCCTCGATCAGCAGGACCTCCATGTGCAGTAGGTCCTCTACATCCAGCAGGTCCTCTACGTCTAGCAAGAGCACCAAGTCCAGCCAGAAGTCCACATCCAGGAAGACCTACAAGTAAGGGGTTGCCTCCTTGGATGGCGGGAGCCCACGTTTGTCCATGGTTTGGTCTTCTCATGTTCTCCGCTCATCCTCAACGCAGAAAAGCTGCAGGAGAGGAAGGGGAGTGTGATGAAGGACGGTGCCAACATTACAGGAGCGCTGCCTCATGGTGCATGGTACTGATGGCCAAGACGTATCCACCCAGGCATGTGGTGTGCAGGAAGGATGTGCCAAAGGCAGATAAAGCATCACAGGTGAGGGTGGGCAGTGCTGGATCCCCTGGCACACATTTACATGATTTCTTTTGGAAGCGTGCCCATCTACATGCCCATCACCCCCACACACAACCCTCATCCTCAGGGATGCAGCTGGGTCATGCCAGGGGCTGCATGTCCCTACATCCTCTTGGGGAGCACAGGATTTGGCCTGGAGATGGATTTGGTTGCTGCTGAGCACCCTGGTGTGGCCCAGCCTGGGGTAGACTCCTGCACAGGAGCTGGGGACACTCCAGAGATGGAGGACTAGACCCTCCTAGAGCCCCCTGGATGGGGGCTGCCGAGTCTCTCCCATTCCCCTCCCTGGGATCAGCCTATGCGCAGACAAGAGTTTGATGGTGTGGGGCTCCCGGCCCCAGACCCCCTGCTCCTTCAAGATGTTACAGAAGGAATGGCAGCCATCAGGCAAGAAGAAGAAGAGGAAGAAGAAAAATAATTCCATGAGCAATGGCCAGGACCAGCCGCAGCAGAGAACCTCAAGGGCCAGCAGCGCCACGGAGAGCTGCTCCCAAGCATTGCCACACAGAGCCCCCAGCCCCCCCGAGGTGGCTGTCACTCTCCAGAAGAGGTAACACAGGGATTGTCTGGGGTTGAGCCAGTCCCACCCCTGGGTGTCTCCTCCCAGGGTGATTTGGGCCCCCACGGCAGAGGGACCGGTGCTGGGCAGGGTCTTCTCACTGTGCTCCATCTGCTCCCTTGGTAGGATGAGCTTGTTCAGCCTGTGCATGGCTATGTACGACAAGGAGGGAGAAGAGCAGGGTGAGGCTGGTCTGGAGCCAGAAGGTAAACCTGCTCCTCCCCATCCAGTTCAGCAGTGTTTGCTCCATCGTGCTGCTCCGAAATCCTCTGTCCCGCCTCCATGGCTCCAGCGCTCCAGAAACCAGAGCGGTGCCATGTGTACGATTCGGGCAGATCTCCATTTCCCACTGAGCTGTGGGATGAGACAAGACCCCTCTTTAGCTAAGTTCACTGTCCCCTGGTGCCGGCGGGCATGGGTGCTTGCAGGATCAGGCCCATGACCATGAGGACCATCTACTGGGAGTCTGGAGTGGCTTCTGTCCCCCAAAAAATTAGGGCTGTGTCACTGTGCTGGCTGGTGCAAAGGGGTGTGAGTGGCCAGAAGTACCTCCTTGGGCAGGAGACAGTGGTGGCAGTTGCTCCCAGCTCCCCAGGAGAAGCCTTTTGCGAGCAGTAATAACTCCAACCCTGCTGAACCTGCAAATTTTGGGCCGTGTTGAGGCTGTTGGTGTTAGGGACCACTAGATGGTGATGTCTGTACGTGCTCGGGCAGACGCTTTACACCTTCCTGGACTGCATTCTCCTCAGGAATACGGTTTAGTAATTTTCATTTCCTATTTCTTATTTATTTTTTTGTCAGAGTTAGGTTGATAGTTGGACTAGATGATCTTTAAGGTCCCTTACCACCTAGACGATTCTATGATTCTATGATTCTACCCTTTCTGACCATCTCCCACTGCGAACAGGGATGGATCCCCAGGGTGATTTCCCCCATGGGGGTTTCCAGAGAGTGGGGACACCCCACAACCCATCCCACAGACACAGCTCCAGCAGCAACACCTCGTGACGGGGTTCTTTTTAGTGCTACTTTTATTCCCAAAAGCGCTGAAGGGCTCGCTCTTCTTGGAGTCCATGAATACCTCAACTCCTTTTGCAAACTGATGTCTGTTGATAAATCCCAGAATGAGCAAAGCGCTTCCTGATGCAGCTGGGAGATGATTTAAGGTGTGTTCTGCCCCATTCACAACCCAGAACTGTGTTTTCCAGGTCTCTAGGAAATTTTCTGAAATGAAACACATTTCCCCACTGATTCTAGGGAAGCAGGTCAACGTCGGAGAGATGGAGTTTCACCTACCACCAGTGGAAATCCAATTACCAGAGCAGAATTACCAGGAGGTACTGGAGGACGTGGCTGTGGATGGTGAGTATAGCGGCACTTTGGGGTTTTTCAGGATCCGGAGCATGTTCTGGGCAAAAAGCGTAAGAGTTAGGGAAGAAGAGGAGAAAGCTGGAATCAAAAAAAAGGCAAAATGCTGACATTTCCCAGGGCACAGAGTCACAGAATAATTCAGGTTGCAAGGGAGCTCAGAAGGTCTCTCGTCCAACTTCTTGCTCAAAGTTGGGTCAGCGGAGAGATCAGACTGGGTTGCTCTGGGATTTATGTGTTAGAGGATCTCTAGGGCAGTAAAGGAGTCAGGGTTAGCCTGGGATGAGAGCGCTGTGCTCTGGGGAAAGCCTGGACCTCCAGTCTACATCTGGCCAAAAAGGCCCTGGTTTGGGAAGCAGTTTTGGGGTAAGATTCTCTAAAATTACCAAATCCTTTGTGGATATGAGAGTTGCAAACTGCCCTTCTGATGAGACATGTAAAGCTGCAGGCAAAAGTCTCCCTGCAAGCTCTTGGCTGTATTTTTGGGGGGGTCTCCTTCCATATTTCCCCATTGACTGAACTCCGTCTTCCCCCATATCTCAGGGGATGTGGTCGACATCCCGGACCCAGACTTTAATGTGGGCACCATGGAGGTCCCCTTACCCAGCGAGGAGCTGCAGGAAGCCCTAGGACACACCAGAGGTGGGGACTGACATTTCCCTCCTTGCCCTCTCCTCCTACGTGTCCCCTCCAGCCAATGACCCAGTGACAGGGACTCGGGGAGGCTGCTGGCTCCCTGCAGCTCGCGCTTGGCCCATGGCTGGGGTGGGACATGCCGTGCGCCCAGCAGAGGTGACATTCTCTCCGTTTCTCCCTTCCTTTTCATCTTGTGTTGAATTTTTGCCTTGTGTTATTGGGCACGGGGAGTTGGGGGCGGGGGGGGAGGGCATGGTGTGAACTCTCTGTGTCTTGGCAAGAAATAAATGCCATCCCTCAGCGCATCAAAGGAGAAGGGGGCTGCGTCTAGAGCCTGTTACACGCGGTGCGGCGTGTGGAGGGGAGGTGGTGGGTGATGAATGGCCGTGGAAAGGGAATTTAATCTTTCTTGGCCTCAGCATCCCACCCTGCCTCGGGGGGAGGGAGTTTCATTGCATTATTGTGGCTACAGCCCTTTAGATCCTGAGATGGAAAGGGTAGGTGAAAGGCAAAGGAGACGCTATTATTATTACTAATAACCTTTTTTTGCCAAGGCTCTCTGTGCTGGCTGCCAGCATGCAGAGGTTTCCAGCACTTTCTCATTACAGAGGACACAGCCTCTGTGGATAGTCTGTGCTCTTACCTGGCCACGCTGGAGACCTGCTTGATCCCGGAGCTGCAGGAGGATCCTACCATGGATGGTATCACTCTGGCTGCCCTTTCCCTGTCATTGCCAAGGCCTGAAATCTCCCTGGAGAGCCAGTCCCCGCAGCTGGCGAGATGCCCTGCTCCATTCAAACATTGCCTGGGGTCTATCATAGGGTACAAAGAAGACACCCAGGACCTCGACTCCATCCCGGGCTCTGCAGCCAGAGAGGTCAACTGCTCCAGCAAGGAGAATCTGGAAGCCTTAAGAGACATGGAAGGTAAAGGACGGTATCTGAGGTCTTTTTCCTTGGAGGAAGCCTAGGAATCTCTGGAAACCAACAGATTAGTTAAAAACCTTCATGGAGTTAATCCATGAAGGTGGTGAGGATCTCCACCACCCAAGCTGTTGCTAGTTGACAGCAAATGGGATCAGATAAAAGTCCTTCAGCAGAAAACTCCAGGGCCACCTATCTTAATGAACTGCAAATCTGTGGGTAGTGAAGCTGCGCAGGGAGAGCCAGAGACATGCCATCAGCAGCAGAAGGTTTCCAAAACTTCACTGCAGGGTTTACTACAGCCATGTGCAGACTCATCGAAGCCAGAGAGGGAACACAAATTCCCATATTCACTAGCCTTCCTTAACACGTGCAACTACACGTGGCAGTCACAGCAGATGGGTTGTGCAGCCAAGCTCCCAAGTACAGCACGCCAAGAGAAACGGTGTTAAACTCCGACTTCTTCTCAAGGATTCAAACGCGCCATCCCCAATCCAACCTTCCAACTGAACATGTTTCCCACCAGACACCCTAATATCGCTCAGGGCTATCAGAGATTAACACATCAAAGGTGAAGCTGCTGGAAAAATCAAAGCACGACGCTGCTCTCAGCATGCTCCTCTGCTCCGTGTTGTAACTCCAGAGCCACAAGGGTGGGAAGTCACAGATGCAGGATGGGCTGCTTGAGACTGACAAAGATTTACTTGACACCCTTTGGTTTTATTCCCCTTCTTGTTTCAAGACCTGATTTGTCCACAAGCCACCTCATCTCACTCTGCTTTCTCCTTGTCACAGTGATGGCAGGGTTTTTCCCTTCCGTGCATCCAGGAAAGTAATTTCACTAATGTGCTGAAAAGACTTTAAATCCTCAGGAGGATGGAGCTGAAGAAAGGCAAAAGACATTACCAATGCTGCTCTTATTTTTATATAACCAATCTCCCTCTGTGTCCTGGCTGGGCATAGAAGGCAGTAGCACCTTGCTGACGTGTTTAGGATGGTACTTACTTAAAACACCCACGTTTAGAAGGAAAACAATACCCAGAGGAGCTTTTTTATTTTCACAGAGGACAAAGTCGATGTCAGCAGTGAGGGGTCCACCCTGGCCACCCCACAGATCCAATCAAACCTGGAGGAGCTGAAGGAGGCAAAAGCGAACGGTGAGTGCGTGGTGGGAAGGAGCTTCTGGAGGCCTCCAATCCAGCTTCCCACATGAAGCCAGCTCTTGCCAGCACTAGATCTGGTTCGTCGAGGTTTTGTCTGGCCAAGCCTTAGGCATCTTCTTTGGGACTCAGAAGTCTGGACTAGGTCCAAAGCACCTCGCCCAGTGTCTCACAGATTTTCTGGGGTGACAGTAGGAACTGAGCTTGGGTCTTTAGCCACCCACACCATGGACCTTCGTGCTGGATCACAGTGCTGCAGGGGTGACGGGCTGGTGTGCTGCGATCACTGTTGTGTGGCCTCGCATCCATCAGCTGAACCAGGATCTGGATTAGCAGGCGGGGGACAATACCTGTAAGGGAGAGCTTGGTGTGGTGTTAATTTTCCCCCTGTGACTAATCAGCCTTTGGCTACCATGAGGCACCCCATGTTCAAGGGGTAGAGAAAGGAAAACCAGCTTGACGATGAAGTGACACCTCCACGGGTGGCAGTTTGTCTCAGAGGTCCCTGCTGTCCCAGGCACTCTCAGAGGTCCCTGCTGTCCCAGGCACTGGCTACCCTGGAGGGAAGGGCAGAGGAAGGGGAATAAATGACCCTGCAAACCCACTGCAGGTGGGAGAGGCAATGAGAGGCTTAAGTGGCAAGAAGAGGAGATTCAAATTAGCCACAGGGAAGACGTTGTAGCAGAGGACAGGGAATACTGGGAGAGCACAGGATTTCTATTGCTGGAGAGCCTGCTGCCCATGAACAGGGCGAGACAGTGAGTTAATGCCATGATAGCACTATAGGGATGGGCACCATCACAGAATCTTTCCAGCTCTCCTCCTGGGGATGGCTAGAGCCCAGAGGGAATCCCAGGAGACTCTCTGCTTATTTGTCTTTCCACACCCAGAAAGAATTGCTCCTTCTCCTGGCTGTGCTTCCAAAACCAGTGTGACACCAAAGCCTCTGCCAAGGAAGGTGATAAAACCCCTCCCAAAGGAGACAACCAGGTGAGCAGGAAGCTGGGTGCGTGGAACTGCTGCTGTCCCTGGCCCGTTATGTGACCACGTGCAGGGGTCCTACCTTCACACTCAGCCCTACAGTGCTGGCATTGTCAATTTAGAGAAGAAATGCTGAGGCAGAGGTGGTGGATTGGGCCAGGCTCCTGAGCATGAGCCCCAACAAGGGTGGTGGGTGACAGAGTGGGTGGGTGACAGTCCATCATATTGCTGTGTGGCCAAGGCAGGATTTCCAGGGTTGTTGGCTCCTGACAAAGTGCCCTCTGTCAAAGCTGGCCCGACCTGGGGAAAGCAGCTGAGATCCCATTAGGGGTTCTGTGCAGCCCTGAGCAGTGAACATCAGCTGCCGCACAGTGTTTCACTCCCATCACTGTGAGCATGGAGCTGGGTGGGGAGCTCTTCTCTGCCAGTCCTTCCAGCACTGGGAGAAGGACTGGTGCCTGCATTGCTTGCTCCAGCTCCATCAGCAGCTCCATTAGCGTATCAGTTGGCCTCTGGTGAGTGTGTGCCTCTCAGTTGTCCATCTGTCCATCTCTCTTTATGTCTCTGTGTGTGGCAGGGACCCCTCACAAATCCTTCTGCCAGGAATTGAGTGTAAAGCAGCAAAGAGCCTGACAAGAAAACAAGGGAAAGGTAATGTCACCTTCTTACGGGCATCCCCCCTGGAAGGCATGTCGCCAGCATGGCCAGTTTGCCCTTTAGCTTGGTCCTGCAGCATTGCTTGATCCTCCTGAGACAATAACCAGGAATGCACAAAGGAAGGGACAATCCCCTGTCCCAAGGATTTGGGGACCCAGTGATTGAAGGGAGCATCAATACCCTTTTTGACAGAGATAACCGAAGCTCATGAGGGCAGAGATAGAACTAAACCAAACACTCCCCCAGCACCTCACGTTAAATACAGGCTCACTCTTCCTCTGCCCAGATTCCCCCACTCCCCTGTGCCCCTGGCAGCTCTTTAGAGGGAGCTGCTTTGCTGTTGGCAAAGCCACTCCAGGAAAAGCCTCACTTCTCCAGAGATATATGAATTTCCCTGATTCTAAGACTAATTGGCATGAGCAAGTAACCAGCATCTGGCACCCAAAGAAACAAAGGCCACTCTACTCAGACAAGACAGCAATAACTCAGTGGGCCAGGACAGGCCAGCTCAGGGCTAGCTCTGCCCCCGTGGCCAGCCATCGTTGTTCTTGCCAGTCTCAGGGACAGGGGCAGGAACCCAGCATTCACTCCAGATCTTCCTGGCTACAAGAGCAGAAGCCAAACTCTTCTCTTACAAGATGGGGCACGGCAGTAGTAGAAGATCTCACCTTCTTTGGCTAATGATAAGCTGCAGGGAGTTGTCCTCCCTGCTAGATACCTAACCAGCACTCAGAAGAAAATGGGGATGGATTCCCATGGCATCACTCATCCCAATCTTCCTGGGGGCTGCTGGGGTCTCTGCTCTGAGCTCTGTGAAGACAAGGCTTAGTCATGGCTCTCACCCCTCTCCTTCTCTCCAGCCCATGGGACAAATGACTCATGCAACTGCGATTCTATCCACACCAGAGGAATCCTCTTCTTCAAACTCTTCTTGAAGCTGGTGGAGTTGGCAGCTCTGCCCCAGAGAATTCTGTTCCAGATTATCAGGTGAGCTCTGCGAGATAGAGAAGGGAGGTCTCCATTTTATTGGGATATTTGTGCCTTATTAACAAAACACACAGAACACAGGGGCCCCAAGACTAGATTTCCAGGAATGTTTCATACCTAGTTGGACATCCAAAAGCACCTGCATGGCTCAGGCACCTGCTCTACGACACTGTTGTAAATGTCACCATGTGTCTAGAACACACTTTTTTAGTTTAAATATCCTCACGGACCTGGTCTTTCCAGACCGGTGGGTGCGCGATGAGCGGGGCCTTGGCCTGTGTTTCATGGGACAACGACGCCCTCTTTTGTCTTCTAGTTACTACCAGCAGCAGCTGAGTGACTGCGCTGGCCAAGGAGCCTGGGTGGATGGTGACTTCCTCGAGTGTCACAAAAAGAAGCCCCACAAACCTCAGAAAGAGATTGTTTACTCCCTGCCTTCCTTCATAAGTGTTCCTGCCTTCCACATCTCGGCCATGAACAAAAGGAAGGCGGTGGGGTACGTGGAGCACCTCAGAGGTAAGGCTTGCACACCGTCACTCCCGCTCTGTCCGAAAGGGACGTCACCAGAGCCGTGAGGGTGACAACCTGGCTGGGGTGTTTGCCACAGCTTCTTCTGTTCCCTCCCGGCACGTGGTCTTCTCCGAATGGGGAGGATCGGTGCTCCTGGTGCTGAGCTCAGCACCCCTTTCCCAATGTCATTCCCAAGAGGATCACAGAAAGCAGAGCTGGAGCAGAGCCCTGGAGTCCGTTCAGCTCCAACCTTCTTGGGGCAAGGTGCAAAGTCAAAGAGCTGGAGGGGGTTCTGCTCCGGGGGCTCATACAGGCGAAGGAATCGCCCTCCAGAGGTGTCTGTTGTAGACACCCCACTGCAAAGCACCCAGGGGGTGGGTGAGCGCTGGGTCACCCCAACACCCGCAGGCACCTCTGCACCAGGGACTGCTGCAGATGAAGCACCTCAACGCTGTAGCCAAGGGGCT